>CM076578.1:976242252-976768092 GCA_034641835.2 Pinus albicaulis
CAACAAATTTCATACCCAAAAAAACGTCGTTTAGGGCCTCAAAACGGCTCCGGAAGTTCAGGACCCGAAAAACTGCTAAAAATAGTAAGTTATGCCAAAACTGAAAAACTGAAAGAGACAATGGTGGGGGCCCAAGTGGAATAGGCTGGTGGCCACCAATATCCACCTGGATCATTCCTCCCCCCTTAGGAAGCAATGGTCCCCATTGCGTTAAGTTCCTCCATGAGATGAGGAAATTTCTGCTGAACTTGGTCCCCGGTGAACCACTTTCCTTGGTGCAGGAGTTGGCCAGCTTTGACAACCCGATACAGTTGGATCTGCTGTTGACGAGTGTTCTTGATTTGCATGTCCATGATACAATCTGTGGTGGCCTGTTCCATGCAGTCTGGGTTTAACTCTGTTGGTGTGAGTTGTTCTGCAATGTCCGAGGTGTCGAGTAGAGGTGGAAAGTAAGGACGAAGGCGATCCACATTGAAGACTGGGTGCAGACCAAGGAGGCGCTCCTTCTGCAAATGTAGCCATACTTTGTCGCCCACCTGGAAGTGGTGTGGCACACGGTGTCGATCATGGCGTTGTTTGTACTTCGCATTGGCTCTATCCAATATATCATGAACCTGTTGGCGGATGTGTTGAATGCGCTCGATGAAGCTACTTGCTTTGTCAACTTCAGACTGGACATGCGCTGAATCGGCCTGAGCAGCTGCAAACGGCATGGCTATGTCAATGGGACATAGTGGCTGGAATCCCAAGCCCACCTGAAAGGGGCTATGGCCGATTGAACTGTGGAGAGCCCGATTATAACTATGTTGTACATAAGGGAGGCTCTCGTCCCATGTGCGTGGATGCTTTGAATTGTACATGCGCAGAATGTGTACAATCATTCTGTTGACGACCTCTGTCTGGCCATCTGTTTGGGGATGGAAAGCCGTGGACTTGGTGAGCTTGGTATCCAACATCGACCAGAGGCTGGACCAAAATGTGCTGAGGAACCTGCTATCTCGATCTGATATGATAGACTGTGGGATCCCAAAGTGCACCCACACTCGTTCAAAGAAGAGTTTAGCAGTGGCTTCTGCTGTGATATTCTTCTTACAAGCCGCCATGATGGCCATCTTCGAGAATCTGTCAACGACCACGAAAACACAGTCATTTCCATTCTTAGTAGAAGGCAGGCCCGACATGTAATCCATGGAGATGGATTCCCACGGTCGACTAGGGGTAGGTAGTGGAGCATATAGGCCTTGCTTCTTGATGGTCGGTTTGGCAATGGCACAAGCAGTGCAGGATCTGATGTGCTTCTCGACATCCTTTCGAAGGTTCGGCCAATAGAAATACTTCTGTAGTATTGCTACTGTTTTCTCGACCCCGAAATGCCCAGCAACTCGACTGTAGTGTGCTTCCCATATCATCTTCGCACGCTCGCTTGAAGGAACACATAGGTGTCCCAGGTGACATAAAAGTGCATCTTGGAGGTGAAAATTTGGAACTTGCGTGCCCCCCAAGAGTGCCTTGTAAGTGTGGCCGAATTCTGGGTCACTCTCATAGAGAAGCGGCCAATCATAAGTCTCGTGCCCACAAGAGTTGAGCACGGTGGTGAGCGCCACGATCGGTGGTCGGCTGAGGCAGTCTGCAACATTATTGGTGCTACCCTTCTTGTACTTGATGTTCAAATGAAACTGTTGCAGATATGTGGACCACTTCTGATGGCGATCATTCTGCAACTTCCCTTGTGTCTGTATGAACTGCAGGGGCCGGTGGTCTGTGTGGATGATTGCTTCCTTCCCCAAAATGTAATGCTTCCATTGTCGACAGGCTTGCACAATGGAATACATTTCTTTGTCATAAGTGGGATACTTGCGAACTGTCTCAGACAATGTCTCACTGTGATATGCCACTGGATGTCCCTGTTGAGTAAGAACTGCCCCAATAGCATAGTCAGAGGCATCTGTCTCGATCTCAAATGGCTGCTGCAAGTCCGGTAAGGTGAGCACTGGGGCAGAACAGAGGCGATTTTTCAATTCTTTGAACGCCTTCTGTTGAGGTTCCGACCAAAAGAATTTTTCTCTCGCTCCTCCTTTGGTGACTTGACTCAAGGGCCAAGTGATATGAGAGAATCCCAACACGAATCTACGTTAGAAATTAGCAAGACCCAGAAAGCTGCGAAGCTCTGTTATAGTAGTCGGGGCTGGCCAATCCCGAATGACTTGGATCTTGGCTGGATCCACATGCACCCCCTTTTCATCAATAATGTATCCCAGATATTGAACCTGGGCCATGCCAAACGTGCACTTCTCCAAATTGGCACACAACTTGTGTTGCCGCAGTGTTTGGAGGACTTGTCGGATGTGATGAAGGTGCTCTTCCCAAGTCTTGCTGAAGATCATAATGTCATCCAAGTACACCACTACGAATGAGTTGGTGAATGGCCGCAAGATGTCGTCCATCATCCTCATGAAGGTTGCGGGAGCATTCGTCAACCCGAAAGGCATGACCAGCCATTCAAAAAGGCCTTCCTTAGCTTTTAAGGCAGTCTTCCACACATCAGAGGGTTCAATTGGTACCTGGTGATACCCAGACTTCAGGTCGATCTTACTGAAATATTTTGCACCTTGGAGTTGGTCCAGAAGGTCATCAATCCGTGGGATTGGGTACCTATTCCGGACAATGATCTTGTTCAGCGCCCGATAGTCAATACAGAGTCTCCACGTCCCATCCTTCTTCTGTACCAACACGATCGGGCTCCCACAGGGCGATGAACTTGGTCCGATGTGACCTTTCTGCAACAGCTCCTGAATCTGCCTCTTGATTTCATCATTTTCCAGAACAGAGCGTCGATAGATCGGTCCATTGGGTAGTGGCGCACCCGGGGTCAGATCAATCGGGTGCTTGACCTGGCAGTGCAGAGGAACCCCTGTGGGTGAGGTGAAGATGTCCCCGTACTCCTCCATGACCTTATCCATTTGTTGTTGTCGTGCAGAGGGGCCCTGTCTGGAGGTCGTGGCCACAGTCTTCTTCTTGCCCTGGGGGCGGATCATCAGGAAAACGAATTTCCTGGTTTGGGAAATGAGCTTACTGCATTGTTTTGCAGTAACTAAAGAGATAGTCGTAGGAGGTGGTACCTCTGGTATCCTGTACAACTTATTTCCCAAAGTAACAATAACAGCACGAGGTCGAGACTCATACACAGCATGACGCGTCCACAAGTATGGTTGTCCTAATAATACATCAGAAACATCAATAGGAGCAACGTCACATAGTACCTCATCCGTGAAGGGCTTGATGCTATAGGGAAGGCGACACTGCCGGCTGACGCGGAGATCTCGTCCTTGGTGAAGCCACCCGATGGTGTATGGATGTGGGTGAGCTGTGGTCGGCAAGCCCAACCGCTTCACGGCGTCTGCTGAAATGAGGTTCTTTTGGCTCCCATTGTCGACAATGAACTGTACCGGGGAGCCCTTTACCCACATCTGGGAGTGGAAGAGACGTTCCTCCTCCTCTAGATCTTCTGGTTCATCCTTCTGGATCTTTGTAGTGGCAACAGTGGCATTGGGCTCTGCATCAATAATCTGTTTCCCTTTTTCATTCCCCTTTTCAGCCTTCCGATTCTGAGTCAGCGATGCATCAGAAGCCCTCATCTCGGCCACTAGCGACTGCTTGGCCCGACACTCACTTGTGTTGTGAGTGGAGCTCTTATGGAACTCACACCACTTTCCCATGTCCTTCTTTGGCTTTGCGGTGCTGTTCTTTTCTTGTGGCTTCGACGGGTTGTCTTTAGCCGCCATGCCTTGGCTCTATCCTTTGTTCTGCAGTTTGGAAGCACCTTTCCCTTGCTTTTGATTCACAGATCCAAAGTCTCGCTTCTTCTGTTTGAATTTCTGCTCAATCTTGGCAGCATACCGGTATGTCGTACCAAGCGAGGAGATGTCAAGGAACTCCATTTCCTCCTAAATGTATCTATGAAGACAACTGCTGTACTTTAGCACCAAATGTTTCTTCGAATCTTTGATACCCAACTTTGTGTGTAGGTTATGGAACAAATTCATCAGCTCATGCACATCTTGATCCATTTTTTGTCGCAGCATAGTCCATTGTATGTACTTGTCCTCATAGCTCCCAATGGGATAATATTTTTCCTTGATGGCGTCTCGGAAAAAATTCCAAGTTGGTACGCCGAGAATGTAGAGGGTTCTGTCTCGGTCCTTGTTCTCACAAAGAGGTTTCCCACCACCCTTAACATGGGGGGTAGCTGAGGAGTAAAATAATTCTTTCTCCGATCTAAAGTCATGAACAGAGAAATATTTCTAGTAGATTCAACCATCTATCTAAGTCATCTACATCTATTTGGCCATCAAATATGGGAATTTCAAAGTTTACTTGTACCTTCAAAGGGGTTGCACCTCCAGAGTGGCTGTTGGATGTAGATGTGTTGCCAGTGGGCGATCGTTGAAGGATCTAGTCGAAGTTATCCATCATCGCATTCCTTTGTTTTTCAAGGGCCTTCTCGAGCAATATTTTGATAGGATCTCCTGATCCCTCATACTTCTGTTCATCCCCAATGGGTGACTGTCGGGGTTTACGAGGCTGACCTTGCAAAGGTTCACACCGTATCAAGCCCTAGCTCCTTATACCCCGACCTCGTTGGGGACATGCAAAGAAGGATCGAGAAAGGTGACTCCCTCTCGATACCACCGATCCGGATTATGTGAACGCAAATGTATCAAACACATAACCATAAATAATAAGAGATGCAATGTGGAAATCACACTTCATTTCATTAATATCAAATAACGTAAAGATGCTTACGTATTATTAAAGGAAAATAAAATAGCTAGGTGCCGGTAGCGAATCTCTCCGAGAAGAGATGTGGTGGCTACTGCACCTCCGAACCGAGTTACTTCATGAGGCTCGAGGGCCTATTTATTATTTAGAAACAATGGAGAACTCTAAACTTCCAAAAACCTAACCCTAGGAGATGAAGCGCCAAAACTATGGGCCCTGTTTGGGTAAATTGGTGTTTCAACTTCCAGGGGACGTAACTTCAACATACGATCTATGTTTGACGCATATGATACATCGTTAGAAATATATATCTGAGGACTACAACTATTTCCGTGATATCAATTTTGGAACGGAATCATATTGGCTGAACAAACGATGCCCAAAAAATGTCGTTCAGGGCCTCAAAACGGCTCCGGAAGTTTAGGACCCGAAAAACTGCTAAAAATAGTAAGTTGTGGCGAAAATGAAAAAATGAAAGAGACAATGGTGGGGCCCCAAGTGGAATAGGCATGTGGCCACCAATATCCACCTGGATCACCTTCCCTATTTCCTAATATTAAATAATATACAATATTAAATGTGCACACCCATCCCATAGGATTAGGTGTCAACATTCCCCCCTTTAATCCGAAGGGATGTTGGTGAGTCCAAGCATCGATCCGAACTTTTCAAACTTTTCTCTTCCAAGTGCTTTGGTGAAGATGTCAGCAGTTTGCTCATTTGTGGAACAATGATGTAGATGGATGGTTTTGGCCTAAACATGATGTCGAATTAGATGGTACTTTGTATTGATGTGCTTTGTTCGATCATGGAACTTTGGGTTCTTGGCCAACTTTATTGCAGAAGTGTTGTCGATCATGAGTGGAGTGGAATACATTTGTTTCATCCGCAAATCTTCCAGGATCTTCCGGAGCCACACAATTTCCTTTGTTGCTTCAGCTGCTGCCACATATTCTGCCTCGGTCGTGGAATCTGCTGGAACTGACTGTTTGCGTGATCTCCATGAGACAGCTCCTGATCCAAGACTCATGGTGTAACCTGTAGTAGACACCCCTATTTCTTTGTCGCCATCAAAGTCTAAATCAGAGTATCCGATCAAGCTGAAGTCGCCTACCTGTGTATATTTGAGTCCAAAGTCTTGAGTCCCCTTCAAGTACCTTAGCACTCTTTTTGCAGCAGACCAATGTCCTTCACAAGGTTTTTGCATGAACCTTGGGAGGATTCCAACAGCAAATGAAATGTCAGGTCTGGTGGTGGTCAGGTAGATAAGACTTCCTACAAGCTGTCTATACTTAGTTGCATCCTCAAATTCCTTCCCTTCAATAGATGTGAGCTTCAAGTTTTGTTCCATTGGAGTGCTTAAGGGTTTACAATCATCCATGCCAAATTTGTTCAAGAGATCTCCAATGTATTTCTTTTGAGAAAGAAATATGAATTTAGGATGTTGAATTACTTCAATACCCAAATAGTAATGAAAATGACCCAAATCAGTCATTTCAAAACCTTTCTTCAACTCTTTCTTCATGGATGCAATATAGCTCTCATTGTTTCCTGTTATCAAAAGATCATCTACATATACCACAAGATATACAACTGTTTTTCCAACTTTCTTAACAAACAAAGTTGCATCATCAAGATCAAAATGTTTGAAATCAAATTTCAGAAGATTCTCGGTCAATTTCTCATACCAGGCTCGTGGTGCTTGCTTAAGGCCATACAAGGATTTTACAAGTTTGCAAACTTTGTGTTCTTGACCCTTTATCACAAATCCTTCTGGCTAGGACATATAAACTTTCTCCTTTAGATCTCCATTCAAGAAGGTTGTTTTCACATCCATCTGATGGACTTTCCATCCATTCTGAGCTGCTAAGGCAAAGAGAGTCCGGATGGTGGTCCATTTTGCTGTGGGAGCAAAAGTTTCTTCATAATCGACTCCTTCTTTTTGTGCGAATCCTTTTGCCACAAGCCTGGCCTTGTGCTTGTCAAGTGAGCTGTCTGCTTTGTACTTGTTCTTGTAGACCCACTTACAGCCAATTGGTTTCGTTCCCAAAGGCGGATCAACCAACTTCCAAGTGCCATTCTTTATCAAGGCATCATACTCCTTCTGCATTGCTTCTTTCCATTCATCATGAGAAGCGGCTTCTTTGAAGGAAGTTGGTTCATGATCTGTAGACAAACTCAATTCACAGTTATAAGCAATATCCATATCAACAGGGGAATCAGAATTATCTACATCACCTTCGATTTCTCGAGTGGAACTTCTTGTTCCTGTTTTTCCAACCTCATCAGGATGAACATCCTCCAGTGTCTTTGTCAGCCATTTGGGAGGACCTTTCTGAGATGGCCCAGCCTGGTCACTTGACTGAGTTGGGATTGATTCAAGATTCAATCTCCCAATTCTGTCAATCACATCATCCAATGTGTCATCCGTGGTTGTTTCTTCATGCGGGGGAGAGAGTGCTTCAGGATATGATTCCACAATTTGATTCAATATCGGAATCCCCCCTTCAAGGTGTGGAATCACATTATCAAATTCTTGGAAAGACTTTGCATGTGTGAATCTATCCAGGCGATCAAGTTGTCGCTCAACAACCTTGTCACTCTTGGAAGATTCAAGAAATATGACATCTCTTACTATCACAAACTTCTTATTTGCTTCATCATAGAGACGATATCCTTTGGAGGTATTGGAGTACCCCAAGAAGATAAATTTTCTGCTTCTAGCACCAAGTTTGTTCCTTTGACCCTTGGGTATCAAGGCATAACAGGTGGACCCAAAGACCCTGAAATGCTTTACCGAAGGCATGTGGCCATGCCACATTTCAAAAGGAGTTTTGTTTCTAATTGAACTTGAAGGACACCTATTATTTATGTAAACATCACATAGAACTGCATCAGCCCAAAACATCAATTTTACATTCTTGAAAAATAACATGGAGCGGACCATATTTAAAATGGTTCTGTTCATTCTTTCAGCTACACCGTTCTGTTGTGGATTATATGGCACAATGGTTTGATGTTTGATTCCATGTTGACGAAGATAATTTTCAAATTCGTTTGAAGTGTATTCTTTTCCATTATCAGTACGTAGAGAGCCAATATGTGTTTGTGCATCATTTTCAATCCATGCATGAAAATTCTTGAAAGTTTGAAAAGCATTAGACTTATTCTTCAATAAGTAAATCCAACACATTCTGGTGTAGTCATCAATAAATGTCATCATGTATTTGTTTCCATTTGCAGAAGCAATAGGCATAGGGCCACATAAATCTGAATGAATAAGTTCAATTTTCCTATGTGCTCTTGAGTGTGAATCATGAAATGGTTGTTCGCTATGCTTTCCTAGAATACAAGCATCACATTCCTTAGGTTTTCTAGGAATTGTAGGCAGTCCATCAACACCATTTTTCTTCAACAAACAAAGGCTGTCATAGTTTAAGTGTCCAAATCTAGCATGCCATAAAAGACTTGATGGAAATGTACCTTCATCATGATGTGAACTGAATGCAAAGTTTTGAGCATGAGAAGATGAACCTTTCAGCTTCAAGAGTCTCCCTTCTTCTATTCCCTCCATGACAAGGGAGTGATCTGATGCTTTTCTGACCTCTGCCTTGCCATCAAACAAGTGAACTGAGTGTCCTTGCTGCCGGATTTCAACCAGGGACAACAAGTTTCTCTTCAACTCAGGGAGGTATAGAACCTCATGTAGGATATGATCAGGAAGACCAGGCAGTTTAAGCCTGACTGTGCCAAGCCCTGATGGCTTGAGTTTGGATTTATCTGCGAAATATACTGCTCCATCAACTTTGTCAGTGAATTCTTCAAAAAAATCTTTTCTAAATGTCATGTGACATGTTGCTCCCGAATCTAGCAACCAATCATCTCTCCATGAAGTAAATGAAACATCAAAGAGGTTTTCAGTTACTCCATTGTTACAATGTGCTAGAACATAGTGAGCGGATTCAGGTGCTTTACCTTTGTCTTTGTCATTAGTTTTACCTCTGTCTTGATTTGTTTGTTGCTGAGCTTTAGATTGTCTGCCCCCCTTTTCTCTGAAGTTTCTTCTTCGTCTTCTGTCTTCTCTTCCTTTGGATGGACCTGAATCATGTCTCTTTTCTCTCTGTGCCAAGTAGGCAGCCTCTTTAGAAGATGAAGGGACTGTCATCTTCTTTTGAAGGAGGAGAGAAAAAAACTTTGCTGGAAAAAAAATCTTCTGAAGAGGAAAAATTTCTGCTATAAAAACTTTCAACTCTTGAAATCTGCTCAATTAAAGGGGCAAAAACTCTTGCTGGAAAAATACTCTGAATTTAAAAACTCTTGCTAAAGACTGAATTTAAATGGACAAGAAACTCTTTGCTAAGAGACTGAATTTAAAAGACAGAAACACTTTGCTAGAAACTGAATTCTGCACAAAAAATATATATATAATTTTTTTTTTTTGTTTGGGAAAAAATGTATTATATGAGTGGAGGGGCGGTATAATGTGGTAGGAATGATATGAAATATGAATGGAGGGGCGGTCAAATGTGGTAGGAATGATATGAAATATGAGTGGAGGGGCGGTCAAATAGCGTTGTTATAGAATATGGGACGTATTAAACAGTGATCCGAAATATATATAAACAGTGGACGGGTCAAAATTATATGACTATTGTAAAGCGCAGTGAAATATGGAATGGATACATAGCGTATTACATGTGAACAGTGTTTAAATATGTAATGGACAGTGCATACCATGTAATCAATACAACGCATCACAATATAATGGACAACATTTTATATACCACAGCATTTTATATACCACAGGCGGCGTTGAAATATATGGACAGCGGCATATATGACAGGCGGACAGGCCACGGAAGTTTAAACGCAGGAGGGGCGGTATAGTGGTATTGTAATATGGACAGAATGGGAATGCGGTATTGTGTAACGGTATTACATATGCAGAGACAGCGTGATATAACAACGTGATATAACAGCGTAGATGGAGAGCTGACTTTGATATATACAGCGTGATATAACATGTGACAGCGTTTACACCAGACAACGTTTTATGAAAGGGCCGAGGTCGATATTTGCAGTGGCAGAACGTATTAAGCAGAGGAGCTGTTTTTAATAAAACATATGTATTGCACTACAGCGATATATACCATGACAGACTACCACGCTGTATTATTGAGACAGAACGCTGTATTGTTTTATATGAATGGAGGGTCCGTGGGACAAGGGCGGATAAGCTGTGGAGGGGGAGGGCCGAAAGGCCACGGGAGCGAGCAGAGGAGAGGGTTGTGCGTGTGGCCAGAGGGAGAATATAACAGACGGCGCCAATGGGTATGACAGCGCTAGAAGAAATGTATATAGCGGTGGGAGGACTGTGTTGAAATATATGACTGTTGATATAAATGGAGTAGCGAGGGCGGTGTCAACAGCGCGTTTGCAGATAGGGAATAGAATAGTGCGTTGGGTAGGGAATAGGGAATAGGGAATGGAATAGTGCGTTGGAGAGAGGGTATGAGCGAGGGAAGGGAGCGCAGGTCGAGAGGGAGAGCGTTGGGTATTGAATCGATGGAGAATGGAGGAGGCCCAAAAGGCCGTTACAAAAAAAAATTGAAATGGAATCTTGCAGAATGACAGAGCCTGCAATTTTCAGATTGACAGAGGAGCCTGCAGTCTTCAGAAGCTGCAGGAGCTGGAGCTGCAAATGTCAGGGATATTAGAGAAAAAAAATGCAGAATAACAGTCTAGCAATTAAGAGCAGCAGAAAACTATTAATAAAAAATTGACTGAGCAAAGGAGAGGGAGTTACACCACAGGAAAAAATGCCAATGTGGAGCTGGCTCTGATACCATGTCAAACCAGGAGGTAACTCCTCAAAATCAGAATGTGTATTAGCTGAAGAATGTACATGTTTTTATAGATGGGAGGTGAGGCTATTGGGATTCATCTCCCAATGACTCTTGGCCTTCCTTATTTCCTAATATTAAATAATATACAAAAATACATATGCACACCCATCCATAGGATTAGGTGTCAACATAAGGAAACAGTTAAAACTTCCTCAAAGTGAGCACCCATAGAGTAAGGAGATACTTCAAGAATAGAAGGAAAAAGAGGATATTTTGTAGTTGATCATAAAGCTAACTGCCCAAATCAAAGATATGGAAAGTCAAATGGATATACTTATGAAAGAAAAAGAAACTGTGAAAGAAAATGATACTTCCACCATTCCTACAGTCATACCTATTATTACAGCTACTATTCCTTCTTCACTGGGAGAAAATTTAGCACCAAAAGAGCCACTGGCAACTGCAGTGTCAGTGCCATCAGCTACTACCTCCAATACAGAATCCTCAACATCACAAGTGTAGCAGACTAATGATGCAGGAAAAATTGTCAAAGCAATGGAGGAAATGCCTCTGAAAAATAATGAAATTAACAGTTTGAAGAAAAATATTCAGAATATGGAAGTATCTAACAAAGTAGCATTAATTAATGCCAATAATTATGAGCAAAAATCCAGGAGACTTGAAGAGCAAGTCAAAGGCCTTCAAAAATATTTAAGTTTCACTGCACAAATTTCTTATATAAGAAATTACCAATGGACTAATATAATTGAGGCTATATATCTTCAATGGCCATCAATCTAGATAATATATGAACAAAGAGACCTCCTTCTAGCAACTCAAGTTGAAATACAAAAGACACTAGAAGAATTAGCAGATAAACCAACACAGGCATTAAAGCTAATCACTTTCTTAAACAGTAAAAACATGACAAAACTAGAAGAATTCAAAATACAAGATAGGACAGAGACTATATTGCCAATCAAGAAATTTTTGACCAAGAAAACTCTGATCAATAATTTGAAAGAAAAATGTGATGTCATGAATTTTTCTATTACCAAGTTTCTAGCAAAGTATGCTATGCTAAGACAAGCTGGCATTCCATATATACATGTCTTCAATGAGAATTTAATGGACCAAAAATAATATGAAAAAAAGATGAGGGATCATGCCAAAGAACAGGTCAACAAGCCATTGCCACAGGGCTCTCCAACAGGGAAAGTTGTTCTCCAAAATATTGAAGATTTGTTTTTCCTTCAACATGAAATCAAGCATCTGTTTGTTATCAAACCAAATTTTTCTAAGTATACTGATGTTGATGAGAACTTCAGAAAACTCAAAAGTGTAAAAATACCAGTTGCTGAACAATGGTAGACTTTTACAGATTTGTTGTAGCAGCAAAGAAGCAGAACAATGAAAGAAAGCGCAGGTGAAACAATCAATTTGAGGACGAACAATAAAATAGTTATTTTGATTTTGATTTTTTACTGCTAAAAATTCTATTTTTACATCAGTTAAAGGTTAAAATATTAGTTACAATAGTATCAGGGTGAACAATAGAATCAAAGTGTATTAGAGAGAAAAGCAACAGCCAGCTGATTTTGACTGCTGTAATTTCCTTTTTTTATAGTAGTAACATGATAAATAAGCATCTTGAAAGAACATCAGAGATGAAGTATAGTGTTAAAGAGTATAAGTGGAAAGAGTATCAGTTAAGTCATCTTCCAAAATATATTTTTCAAAGTGCCAGCAAGCATGGACAACTATTCAACAAACAGTTTTTGTTAGATAATATTAGTTCTATATTTTCTAGATAAGAGGACAGCTTGCTAAAGTTGTTAAGCAGGTGTCCCTCTTAATGTGTAAAGATATTTTATATTTCCTAGAACTATTCCTAGATCTCTCTAGGAAATTTGTAATAAACATTTGTATAAATACTTCAGTTTGTGAAGTGTTTAGTGTGGAATAAAATTTCTAAGAACATTATAGACATTTTGTTGGTACGTTGGAGGCTTACATGTGTTGATTTCAAAGCAGCAGTCTGGACAATAGCCAATTGGACTTCATAATTCAGGATTCATGCGATAATTTGATGAGTAAAGTACTTTCCTACTGTCATTGTTTCCTTTTCTGAGTTACATACAATTTCATATATGTTTTACAATCTTAATGATTAATTAGGAGTATTACCTCAGGACTAGTGTAAAAACTCCTTGTCTTTACTACTTAATCATTTAAATGTTTTCTGTTGATTTCTGGATTTAGGAATTCTTAATTGCTCCTAGTCCCATTTGACCCCTACCTCCTCCCTCTTTTTCCAGATCAAAGGATCCTTCATTTCCCTTTATCTCGAAGCAAGCCATTTCATCAAAAAAATCTATCCAAATCTCTGAGGGTTATCTACCTTGCCCTGAATACATTAGCATCCTTTTGGCCTTGCCTTATAGTATTGCTTGCTAGACTTTGACTCCGTAGCCCAATGGAATAGTATATCCCTCTTTAATTTGTCTTTAAGTAATATTATTTTCCACCAAACATTTCAAAACCAAAACCAATTTTTCTATCATAACTAGCCTAAAACATTAAACAAAAACAAAGTTAAATCATAAAGAGAGAGCCCTCTCTGAAATTTAGGAAGGCTAGATCATAAATTTCCAAATTAGGTTTGCGGTTACCCCTAGTTTTCTTAAACTAAAATTAAAAATCCCACAATCTTTAGAAATTACTAGGGTGATAACATACTGGCAACCATACTGGGGAACTAACCAATCTCCAGTTTTAAATTTAGTCTTAAGGGAAGATCTTTCATTTATCTTTTTACTTTAAGATTATTTTAAAAAGGGTTGTGGGTATTCATAAACAGTCATTCTGGCTTCTAGGAAAACCTACCATACCAGGTATAACCCGAATCCTAAGCCTACAGTTATAGTAGATAACCCAGAATAGATTGGAAAAAACAAAAAGAAAAAACAAATTGTCAATTTAGAAGCTGAAGTGCCCTTAAGAAAAGCTAATTCTTTACCCAAAAAATTAGTAAGCTTATCTGATAATGATTTTGATTTCAATTTTGAACAATCATTGTTTAAAATTAAATCTGAAACTGATTTAAAAGATACTGTAATAGATCTTGTTTTTACTTCTTTTTTGAAAGAAAAACAGAATGTTATTTCAGCAAAAAGAAAATCAAATAAATCTGAATCTCAAAGTCAAGTAGAAAAGATTAATGTTACATTGATTAAAGAAATTGATGAAGCCATTAAATTAGCCCATTTATCATCACACATTAAGCCTCTAGTTTCTCAACTGCACACAACAATAATTCCAGCAGCATATTTAAATCTGTATGTTGTCACCCCATTTTTAGATTCCACTACAAGTTCATCCATAGAAAAATTTAGTCCTAAGTTGCCTTTGCAGCCTAGGATATTATTTCCCTCATTCACTCAATTCATTGCATCTACTTGTTTTATAAGCACTACATCCTTATTTCCAAATAGTTCCATATATATACCAACCTCTTTTCCAATCTCTTCAAGCACAACTTTCAGTTCATCAGCTACCATATCCATCATTTCTCCTATCATTACTATTATACCTCCTAGTTCAACAAAACTTCAAGCCATGGTTGCTAGGTATGCTCCCCTTGTCTTACCCCAAAACCTCCACGATATGCCCCAATATTATCAGAAAAATATACCACTATTTGATGGCAAATCACAATATACTGCTCAACAACATGTTACAAGAATAACAAATTATTGTGAAATATATGAAATAGATGAATCCGATGTTCAAATGAGGTTGTTTGCTCAAAGTTTAACAGCAGAGGTTAAGAAATGGTTTAAAAATTGAGCTGCTGGTAGTATAGCTAATTTAGCTGCATTCCATAGAGAATTCTTAAATAAATGGGAAAATAAAAAAAAACCCCTGCAAATTTTATCTGAATTTGATGCTTTAAAAAGAGCTCCTAATGAGTCTGTTAAGGATTACTGCACTAGGTATAACAGTGTTTATAATGCCATTCCTGTTGATCTTAAACCTACACCCTATTTTGTACTTCTTAAATTTCCTAATGGATTTGATCCAAATATGGCTTACCAACTAAGAGAAAGGAATGTTGAAACATTAGAACAAATGCAATTAGATGTTGTTGGTGTAGAAATTAATATTCTAGCCAAAAAATCTAGACTTAGGAATGAAAGGAGAGTCACAATCAAAGAAGAAACATCAAATTCAGATGCTAAACTAGATTTCCTTGCTAAAATTTTAGAAAGGGCGGTTGATAGATTAGAAAATATTGAGAGAAAACCACAATAGGAAAGCCAACCACAAATCAGAAATCCCAACTTCAGAAAAAACAATAACCCTGGAAAAGCTAAAGAAGCTGCTCCAGATCAAAACATTAGGCCCCCATTCCAAGAGAACTATGCTGAGAGTTCTCATAATAATGATGAAGATGAGTATAACATCAATTTAATAATGGGGATAGATGAAGAAAACACTATTTTCCTCACTCAGGAGGATCAAGAACTTTTTGAGCTTCAACAACTCAAAGTAGAATCTAGTGAATCCTTTGATTTCAAACAAGGTTATGACTTCGCTATTAATGAAATTCATAGTCAGTATAACCTTAGAAATAGAAAAAACAATGAAACTTCTACAAAAAAATCTTCTCAAAATCAAACTAAAAAGAATGTAGAAGCACCAAAAACAAAGATTTTGCAAATTCTCCCAAGGGAAAACAAGCAAAATTCCAATCCTCCCAGTCCCAAAAAATCACCAAGTCCCAAAATGTTTGACATCACTGAAGAAGTGGCCCAATCCTCCAATAATGCCCAAAAGGCCAATACTACCAAAGCCCTTATTTCAGTAAAATCAACAATTCCTGATCCAAAGAAGAATCCTGCTGATTCTAAATCAGCAAATCCCAAAACTATTAATACCAAAGCTTCTACTAAAAGTTCAAAATCTGAAAAAACTTTTGCTGCCCCTGAATCTATCCCTAAAAAGAGAACTAAAGACAACAAAAGTCAAGAAACTCAGACAGAAAACAAAAGAACAACTCAAGACAAAAGTACATCTGCTGAAATTCATGAAAAACCCACTTAGGTAACTGTCACAAAAGATGAACTAATTCAAATTAGTAAGTTTCAATCATCATTTCATATTCAATCTGAAATAGATAAGTTAAAAATACCAATTCCTTGAACAAAATTGGTAAAAAATGACTTATATAAATCAACAATTACTAAAACTTTGAATATGAATGATGGTGTAGATTCTATTAATTTAAATGATGATCAGCCTGAATTAATTTTTGGCCCTGATGTAAATGGTAAGAATTCAGATGGATCAGTTCCTTCCTTCTCTATTAGTCTTACTATTTGTTATCACTCAGGTTTTCCTTGAAGTTGTGGAAAAGGAAAGTATACCCGAGGTAACCACAAACCAACCTTCAGATGTAGAATCTAGCCAATCTGCATCCAGAGAGGGCTCTCTCTTTATGATTTATCTTTGTTCTTAGAATGTTTTAGGCTAGGTATAGATCCAAGAGTTTTGATTTTGTTTGAAAAATGGTGGAATCCACAAACTAAGGGCAAGGTTGAAAGTTTTCAGTCCATTGGGCTATGGAGTCAAAGGATGGCTTTACTGGATTTCTATTCTACACACAAGATGGATTTACAGGGCAAGATAGCTAGACAGAGAACAATCCTTAAAATTTAAAGTGGATGGGATGATCTTGAAGGGATGAAAGGCAGCTAAGAATCTTTCACCATGTTCAAAAGAAAGAAATGAAATGACTACAAACAAAGAGCAATGAAGAATTCTTTATTATAGTAATCAAGAATGTTTAAATTAGCAAAGCAAGAGAATTTAAGAATTCGTGCTTATAACCAATTTAGAGAAAAACATTAAGAATAATCACATCTGAAATCAGAGTACAATTAAGTAAATTTTGATTCAATTCTTTATGTAAATTATTCAGAAATGGACATAATGATATTATAAACAGATATAGAACTTAAAACATAGGATAGAAAAACTTATTGAACTGCAGTCTGACACATGAATCCTGCAAAAAGTCTTGAGCTTCAAATTGTCATCCAGTAAGCCACAAATAAATTTCTCCAAAACACTTTTTATTCCAAAAACGTCAATGTCACAGCAAAGTATTAGAATCCACCCTCAACACTCTCTTTGAGGGTTTATTTATACAAAAAATAATTGAAAATATCTCACACTAACCTAGCCAATAATCTAGGGTGACTAAGGAGTAATTTACAAATAAAAAGGAGACAAATGGTCTCGTAGACAGAATAACAAGTAACTGCTGATGTGCTGTTTCCTTCCTTTGTGGATGTGCTGGAGGCAGGTGCTATAATAGGGCTCGATGCTGTCCCTTTGAGTAATTCCTTTGCTTGTCTGATACTCTTTGTTTCTACGGATACTCTTTAACCTGTGCTCCTTATTTATTTTTTACATGATGGTAAAAAATCAAATTCTCTGTCTGAAGATAAATTTTACAAAATTTCCAATAAGTCGTCCCACCATTGATCTTCTGCTATTACGGTTCTTTTGAGTTTTCTCAATGTCTCATCGGCCTCTGTGTACCTGTAAAAAGTGGGCTAACTAGGGAACAAATACTTTATTTCATGCTCCAGATGAAACAAATTCTTCAATCTGTCATAGAGGTTCCTCCCTGTTGGCAATGTTGCTTGTGATGCATTGATAGAAATAACAGTTGCGTTATGAGCATGTATGTCTATTTTAGTAACATAGGTTTCCAGGTTCATTACCTTGTCATCTGCTAGCATAGGACTGGGTAACCCATTGTCTAATAAAACCTGAAATTTCCCTTTAAAAGCATTGATTTCTTCTTGCTTGTCTGAGCACTTCCTTTCCAAATTCTGCATAAGAGTTCTTTTGGTAAAAACTCTTTTTATTTCTAAGATAGTGCATGTCCTGTCATCAATTCCTAACTTTGAAAGCTGTTGCTTAGTCCGTGTGTTCAGAAACTGTATGAGTTGACTAGCCTCTTCTTTGGAATACACCATTTCCTAGGGCTGTCATGGCCTTATCAGTAAGAGTGGAATACACCATTTCCCCAGTTTGTTTATGTAGCTCTATTTGGTCCAAGGGATGAATGTCTTTATCCAGGACCTCAAAATTGGTCCTAATATAATCAGCTGCTGTCATGTGTTTGGGCACCTTGGATTTAAAGTGTCTCATCATCATTTTGCCTTGTGAAATGTCAAATGCTGACATTAACCTTTCCTGATTATGTGGAGCCATTTTCAGATATTGATCATAAACCTTCATTCTCAATGGATCATTCTTTGCCTTTATATTAATGAGAGTTCTTTTTATATCACCTGTATCTGTTTTTGGTGGTTTAAAAGAAGATACTTCAGTATTTAACTGTTTTTGCAATTCTTTTCCTTTGTGGCCTGTATGTGTTTCACTTGCTGTGCCAGTCAGTTGACTATCTTCTCTTCCATCATCAAACATTTCATCAATGATTTCCACATCTGGAAGTGGATTGGGTTTCTGTTTTTGGCTTGATGTAGCTTTGAGGACTCTTTGGGAGGAGTAGTATCTGGAACCTGCCTTTTCTTTCCTATTTCCATATTGGATGGAGTTTGTAATTCTGAAACTTCAGGATGTTTTACCTGAGTGGGAGAAACTTGTGATTGATCAGGTGCTCTGGAGGTTTGAGGTTTCTCTGCCATGATAAAAGTCTCAATGACCTGTATTTAAAGTTCCTTTCCTTTGCCTTTTGACTCTACTGCAATAGATGGACTGCTTTCCTGTAATCCCTGTTGTAGATTTCCTGCTGAAGAGGTGCCAATGTGGGGTACCTGCACTTGACCAAAAGATTCTAGGTCAAAGTTTTTCTCAAGGTCTTTCATAATTTTGTTCATTTTGTCTTCTTCACTTTCTTCCTCAACTAGTGTTTCTTCCACCCATTCCTCTTGGTTAGCATATTGTTCTATATCAGGAATCCTGTGGTGAATATAAGGGGAAGATTTGTTCTTCATTATTTTATTACAGATAAAACTAAATGGATCATAAGGAACCCAACGGAAACTCCTTTGGAACTTGAAATGGTTTTGTAGTATATCTTCTGCTTCTCGCTCGGCCTCTCTAGAGTTGCAGATGAAAGGACCTAATTGAATTTTAATCCTGAGTTGGGCTTTCTTTTTCACACTACAAAAATGAATCATATCAGAATTATTCATTTGCCTGAAATATTCCAAGGCAAAAAGTCTCATGGGCACATATTTTGGCAACTTGAATGGATGCACTTCACATCCATATATTCTGATGACTGAATGATTTTGGTATAAATACCAATCCCCAACTTTATACGTTCTTGAAAGCTGCAAAGTCTTCTTAATCTCATTACTGAGCCTTGGAGGGGGAATTCCTGTCAACAAGGTAGTTTCAGGATATACAAAAATATCGATGAACTCAGCATAAGAATAAGGAGAATCATAAGAAGAATGAGTTATGGCAGACCAAAAAATAACTGATCTAGGGTTTCCCTTGGCATCAAGATTTTTAACAGGGAAGGGGAACTTCTCAGATTGATAATAGATGAGGAGATGATAAATAACTGAGGAATATTTGAACACTTTCTCATTATCTGGCCTCGTAGGCCCGGTCATGGATTTTATTCAGAGAAACTGAAGGAGTGAGAGAGAAATCATATTTCTTCTGAAGTTACTGAAGTAAAGATGGCGACAATACGAGGGAGTTATTTCATTAACAGATTCGCAGTAAAAGCCCGCAACAAGGATAATACGCATTGAGGGGATAAGTCCCTTAACGATAAGTAAGAAAAACCGCCTTGGAGTGGCCTCTCCAGGTTGATGTTAAAACAACATAAAATTTTTTGTAAATGGATTTCCAATTTTTAGGAGGCAGTTGATTAGACTTTCTAATAGAGTTCTTCCGTAGACAAAGGGAGTTAGCTCTTGATCAAGTTCAAAATGTGTATTCAAATTAATGGCTTGAGAGTAATGGAAAAAGGCTCTGCTGGTTAGGGGATTATTCTTGTCTTGAGTTGGATCATAGTTAGAATGGCAGTAGTGGATAATTTCTGGGAAAATAAGGACTGAGGGGATGAGATATCTCGGGAAATTGGATTCCCACAACCCAATGACATCCAATCCCTTCGAATAATCGTCTCTGCAGCGACAATAACTTTGAAGGGGGCTTTCATCAAACACTAAGTCTTTAATTTGGAAGTCCTTATCCACTAAGGGCAAATATTCTAATTCTCTGTGGGGGGCATTCAATGGGGTTACATTTAGGGCTGCCGGGGCTTCCATTTTGGTTCTTGTGTGTTAAAAATGGAAGTTTCTGGGTTTTCTTCATAGAAATGTCGTGATTTCAGTTTTAATGAGGGAAATTGGCACAGTTGCAGGTTCGGGGGAACAATTCACAGTTTTACAGCTCAGGGAATGATCTTAGCGATAAGATTTTAACACTAATCTAGTGAAAAAACACGGAACACAGAGTTTCTTTTGAAGTTCGGAGCGCAATAGAATAAATACCTGTTTTCGGAGGAAAACTGGGATTTAACAGGTATCAAGTGGTGGCAAGAAGATGCTCGAACACTGGTCCAGCGGAATTCTCGACCGAAATTGGATAAAACAGTAATTTTCAGTAGAAATTTGAATTTCGCAGTGGGAGGCGCAGTTGCTTTCAGCAATGAAAATGACATAAAAAACATGAAAATTTGTTTTATTTCCAAAGTCAAAAAGGGGTTTTTAGTTTATCGAGGAATGACGTCATGGAAGTATGGGATGACGTGTGGCAGGGGTCGGGCGGTAGCGGTAATTCCCGCACCGCTTATGGGAAATGGTGGTATTGAATGGGGAGGCAGCGATTCCACTGATCAATGGACGCATGGATGGTGGACTATTTCAAAACCACCGTGCCCCCGCGCGTTAAAGTTCTGTCGAGGGACGGCTAGCGGAATCGCTATGGAGCATCGATCTGCCGGCGGATGATCCGACGGTGGGGGGAACGTGGCGTTGGCGGAGGTTTAATGTGCGGGCCCAACGGGGTTTTAGAACATAATTTAACTTAATTAAATATCCCGGGGGCATTTTAATTGGTGGAGGAAAAGGTTATTAATTAATCCTGATAATTAATTAATCCCTGGGTTTAATGAAAATTGGGGTTGCGGTAGGGTTTCGACTATGGTTGACGTGTCGGGTGGGTTTTTTTTTTTTTAAATGCCAAGTGGATGGGCCACGATGGCTTGGGGTTTTTTTCCGAAGTTTTTAGTTTGAATTAAAAACTTCGGCTTTATTTATTTTTTGTTTTAAACATAAAATATATGTTTAAACTTTTGTATTTTGTATATTTTATTATATGATAAATAAATCAATATTATTGACTTACCATAGGGGCGGGAGTATTATATAATGATATATTTTAACCAAAGGGTGCATAATGCGGGTTTTTAATGAATAATTGGGAAATAAATACTTTGGTTAAACTTTATAATAAGATGGGTTTTTTGGATATTTATATAAAAGGAGTTATATACTTAGGATAAGGCATTTTCACTAGGGATTTAGTAAATAGAGTTAAATGTAAATATGACAAAGGGACAAGGACAACTCAAAATACTTTTCACATCTAAGGAAGTGAAGATTTCTGAAGTAAACCACATTATATCAACTTCAACACTTAGAATAACAAGTAATTTTGAGGGTTTATTGTGGAATTCTGCATGATTTTTCCTAAGTAAAATAGAATTTTACTTAGGAAAATATTAAAAGTGAATGAGTGCAATGATGGATAACTTCAAGTACTTAGGTCTTTTTGATCATCAGGCCGAGGGTCCGGTCCCTCCAAAAGTCAAGGAAATGCCTTGAGCCCTTTTAATCTTTAAATACCTTTGCACTTTGGGGAAATTAGTAAAAATATTAGGGAGAAAGTGAGGTGGGAAGTTAATGATTTTGACTTTGCTTTCTGTGAATTTTCCAATGTATTTTTTGCTTCAGTACTTGTGATGAAAGTAAAGGATTAACACATTTAACAGTATCATTCATCACATGAAAGTTTTGCAACACCATCTACCTACCCTATCTACTTGACACTACCATCTCCTTTTCTTTATTAGGGTGCATTTGGACTTGCAAACCCTTATCAGTTTTTTCTTTTTACATGGAAAAATCTATCTAATTCTACCCTTATTACATCCAAGGGCTCAGATTAAACTATTGATCACATTTTTTTAACTCTACCTATCTACTTATCTTCCAAGATTAAACTGTTTGGCTAGATATTTATTCTCTATTCTAGAACATGAAATTGAAACATGAATGAGTCAAGTTTAAACAGTTTGACTCTTCATAAATTGTGGCAAAATTTTGACAAGCTGCACACAATTTTTTATTACAAAAATTAAATAGTAGTGGCATTTGGATTTGCACACTTTCCTTGGTCTATTTTTTGCTTGGGGTTCATTTCTTTCATTTTCTTGACCAATTTATTTTCTTACCCTTTGATTTTTCTTTTAGGGTATACCCTCTTTACATTTTTTAAATTATTTGATTTTTTGGTTTTTCAAGAATATGGAACACCTTTGCTCAAGAAAAAGGTTTGAACATATTCCATAGTTCAATCAAGACAGTCATGAAAAATGACACCTATTGGTATAGGAGTCTAACACTGGCTCCACTTGGGGATGGCTTTTCCTTGTGAAAAGTCAAGAACAGCAGGTCAGATGCCTCAAAATGTTTTTAAATTGAACCATGTAATCTCTTTCTTCTGGTAGATTTATTGTATATATGATAGTGGAACTTTTGAAGCTTAGGGCCTTCGCTTCGGGCTTCAACTCCAAGAAGTCACCATCCAATCAAAACTGCATTAAAAAAGGATATATTATTTACAAGTTAGAAAAATCAAAACATCCTAGTAAATAGGATCAAAATAATGCTTCAGCATTCGACCATTGACTGGTCCTTCCTCAGCTTCTGAATCGTCCAAATCCTTCAAAAAGTATGTGTTGTTTCCCTGTAAGGCATGAATGATGTAAGGCCCTTTCCATAAGAAATCAAAATTCCCATGTTTCCCTTTCTCTTCCCTTCTAGAATCCCATCTTAGGACTTTGTCTCCTAGTTGAAAATCTTCTGCCTTAGTCCTTTTTTCAAACATTTTCTTTAACTTTTCCTGCAAGACTTGGGATCGTTGATACACTTCTTCTTTGGTTTTCTGCAAGTGAATTGTTTGGTTAATTCTCCTTTGAATATCATTTGGTTCCACTTGAGCCTCCTGAAGTAATTTCATAACAAGAATTCCTAATGATGATGGGAATCTTGCTTCAATGCCATAAACCAATTCATATGGACTAGTCCCAATTGATTTCTTAGTTGTAAGTCTGTCTGCCCACAATGCATTGGTCAGTTTCTTGTGCCAGTTCTTTTTATTTTCTTCCAACAATTTTTTAATGATATTAATAAGGATTTTATTGGAGGATTCTGCCAGTCCATTACCCTGAGGGTAATAGGCTGTTGAATGGCCTAAAGTAATATGATATTTATTGCAGAAATTAATCATTTTCTTTGATTTAAATGCAGCAGCATTATCTGTTATAATCTTCTCTGGACAGCCAAATCTTGAAAGTATATTGGTTTCTAAAAACCCTATAATTACAGAATCATTGGCCTGTCTGCATGGGATAGCTTCAATCCATTTAGTAAAGTAATCTGTGGCAGTAAGAATCCATCTGTGTTGTCCAGAAGAAGAGGGATGAATTTCTCCAATAAAATCTAATCCCCATTGTTGAAAGGGTCTTTCTGTGGAAATTGGTCTTAATGGTAAAGGTAACAACTTTCTTTTACCCTCAAAGATCTGACACTTATGACAAGTTGTTACAAATTTCTTAACATCAGAAAATAAGGTTGGCCAATAAAAACCAGCCCTTAAAATTTTGTCTGCAGTTGATTTCCAATATAGATGTCCACCACAATCCCCTGCATGAAATTCATTAAGAATTTTATCGGCTTCATCTTTCAATAGACAATTCAATAAGATCCCTTCATGATTTTTCCAAAATAGAGTGCTATCTAAAATACAATATTTCAAAGATGTCAATTTCAAAAATCTTCTTTTCGTTCTGGACAACCCTGGAGGAGCTTGCAGATTTAATAAAAAATGAATGATATCAGTGTACCAGGGTGAATCTAAGAAATCTTGACTGATCTGTGGAGTCGCCATCTCCTATTCGTCATCCAGTTCGTTAATGTCTAAAGCTTGGCAATTAGTTTCAGTCATGAGTTGAGCCAAACCTTGACCTTTTATGAGTTTTTTTGGTTTAATTTCAATATCATATTCCAAAATGGTAGCTATCCACTTACCTCTTTTGCCTTCAATGCCATCTTGAGTCAAGATGTCTTTAACTACAACATTAGGCACATAAGCTATCAAATGAGAATATAATATGTAAACTCTGAAATCTTTAATTGCTTTTACCAATGCAAAAGCCTATTTCTCCATGATATTGTATTTCAAAGATGTATCTCTAAGTGCTTTACTAAAAAAGGCAATTGGTTTTTCACATCCCTGATCATCTTTTTGTAGTAAAACAGCTGCAATTGTATGTTCAGAAGCAAATGAAAAAATAATGAAATCTCTATCAAACTTTGGACTGGTAAGAACTGGTGTCCTAGTTAAAGCCATTTTAATTTCCTCAAATGATTTCTTGGCTTCTACAGTCCAGTCAATGTTTGAATCTTTTTTAAGCATGTTAGTAAGCAATCTAAGTAATTCCGCTAAGCTAGAAATAAATCTTCTCAAGAAATTAATCTTTCCTATGAAGGCTTGCAATTATTTTATGTTTCTGGGATGAGGTATATGAAAAATTGCTTGTATTCTTTCTGGATCAATCCTAATGCCATCTTTAGAAATAATGTGACCTAAGAGCTTTCCTTCTTCCAAACCAAACAATGACTTTTTAGGGTTTAAAGAAATGCCATATTTTCTGCACTTTATAAACACTTGCCTTAGATGATCTAAATGTTGCTGATCTGTTTTGGAAAAAACTGTTAAATCATCTAGATAAATTACTAGAAAATCATGTATTTCTTTAGCAAAAGAAATATCCATTGCTCTCTGAAATGTAGCTCCTGCATTCTTGAGTCCAAATGGCATCTTGACATATTTAAAAGTACCCCATGGTGTTGTAAATGCTGTTTTATTTTGATCATCAGGATGAACCAAAATCTGGTTATACCCTGAAAATCCATCCAGTAGAGATATCCTAGAAGACCTCACTACCCTCTGTAGAATATGGTCCATTTTAGGCAACGGATAGTTATCTTTTAAATAAACTTTATTCAAATTTCTCAAATCGACACACAATATAATTTCTCCAGTCTTCTTCCTTGTTGGTACTAGATTCGAAACCCATTCAGAGAACCTAATAGGAGCTATAATCCCTGCTTCAAACATCCTTTTAATTTCTTTTTCAATTAAAGGTAGTAAAACAGGATTAATCCTTCTAAGTTTTTGTTTAAAAGGTTTTTGATCTGGTTTCAAAGGTATAGTGTGTTGAATTATGGATGTATCATATGCTTTAAGGTCTTCATAACTCCAGAAAAAAACGTCCTGGAATTCCTTTAAGAGTTCAACATATTTAACCTTTTGATCTTCTGGTAGAGATTTGGATAATTTAACCATTTTGGGATTTTCTGGGGTTCCTAAGTTACACTCTTCAATATCAGCCTTAACAGGTTCCATTTTAGGTCTAAATGGAATGTCATTTGAATCAAAGAGATCTTCCAAAGGAGTTAAGCCTTTGGGCAAATGATTGTCTTTTAAATTGATGATTTCAGTTTCATCTTCTATGATCTCATCGGATTCCATGTTTTTCAAATCCTGCATGTCTTTTTCTGTGAATGTGGTTGGGTGCAGCATATGAATTGCATTCTCTCTTGAAATATCTATTTTTTGTTCTTTTTCTTGATCAGATTCACTAATTGTTATGTCCTCATCTATATTACAGTTAGAAAACTCATTTTGAAGTGTCAAAAAACTATTGATTTGATTATTATTTACAAATACTTGCCAATTCAAAAGATTATCTGGTATAGCAGGCCTATGTCTAATATCAGCTGAAAACTGATGATTAGGATCAAAAGGTAATTTACATGTACTAGCAAACATTGCGAGACTGTGAGCATGCAAATTTTGTTTCCTGGGAATCTTGGCAAGTTGAGCTTGTAGAAAGGTGTTGAGAATTTCTACAACTGTTTATCTGTATTGTTTCAATCTCATGTATTTTGTTGAACATTCTCCTTTAATTTGTTGAATGATTAGCTCGGAATCTCCTATGATCGATACTCTGATAGCTCCTAACTTCTTGACATGTTTAAGCCCTAATAAAAGAGCTTCGTACTCTGCCATGTTGTTAGTGCATTTGAAATTCAACCTATAAGCATGACCTTCAGCATGATTATTCTCAACATTATGTAACCAAACACCAGCTCCTGCTCCTAATTTATTCACTGAGCCATCAAATTCTAAATGCCACAGAATTTCATGTTCATAATCTTCATCAATTGTTTTAAAATGTTTCTTGATAGGAGCTAGTTGTTTAGTTTTTTCTGATATTTCTTGATCATCTGGTGTTTCCTTGTTTTCAGAAATCTCTTCAATCTTCACAGTAGTTTTGTTTATAGTTTTGTTTGTAGTTTCCAATTCTGGAGCTTCTATTTCAGTGGGAAGATCCAATTCAGCATTGTACAAAATAAAAGAGTCCATATCAGAATGTATAGAATAGACAGGGAAGTTTTCAGGCTTCTCATGGCTACTGACTAAATATTTCATCAATGTCTCTCTGTAAAGTCTTTTAGGCTGACCAAAAACTGAAATAGTGGCATATGACATGTCCAGTTGAATAGATCCTCCAAGTTTAGCACCCCAAGATCTACACAACAACATACCATATTTAGGGGGAATATCAGCCACTACTATATCCATCAAAACAGATTTAGCAGGATATTGCACCAAAGTAACACACAAATCTTTAATCAAACCTAAACATTTTACCTGAATAGAATCAAAAGAAAACAAATCTTTGTACAGTCTGGTAATGTCTAGATTTAATCTTTCCATCACGGCTTTGGGCATCAAATTGTGGGATGCTCCAGAATCCAACATAGCATTGTGGAGTATCTTGTCATGAACATTTAGGCTTACATAAAATGGAGGAATTCCTCCACTTTCTGGTTTTCCATTTACCTCGGGGCCAAAAAGGAGTTTGGGTTGATCATCAAGAATATTTACTGAATCATCCAATCCAGTAATGTTAATGTTTAGGGATTTGCTAATTTGACTTCTATAGACATCATGTTTAGCCAATTCTGATAAAGGAACAACTATCTTTAGTTTGCCTATTTCAGCCTCTAGATTGAAAGGTTTTTCTGTTTGAGTTTTAGTGTTTTGCACAGTTGTGTTTTCTCTATTTTTTGGGTCTTCAATGTTTTTCTCTTTTTCGTGAGTGAAATTTTGTTTTGAAGGTGTTTCTGAACTAATTTCTACTGTTTCTTCTACATTTCCTACAAGAGGAAAAGTATTAGATTGTTGTTTATTGTTTGGTTGGTTGTCAGACACATCTTCAATTATTGGGTTTGAAGGGTTAGGAGTTGTCCTAGACAGAATTTGTACAGGGGGAATGTTTTGTACAGGAGGGATGTTAACTTTACCTTTGACATTTTGTTTTGCAGTTTTTTGTTTTCTATTCTCTGGCACATCAATCCGTCTGCTTCTCAAATTGTACTGTTTATGAACCTCATAAATTGCTGTGTCATAGCCTTCCTTAAAATCAAAAGTTTCACCTGAATGAGTTTGGAATGTTTCAAGGATGTGATTCTCTTGATCATCCTGCGATAGGAAAACTTCTGGTTCATTTTTGTCATCAGTTACATTGTTTATTTCTACATCTTCTGTAGGTTCTTCAAAATTTGAACCTTCAACAAAGTTTTCTTGGAAAGGTGGCCTAATGTTTTGGTCAGGGACATTCTTTCCAATATTTTGGTTCTGATTTCTTCTAAAGTTTGGGTTTCTTACAATATTATCACTAGTAGATTTTCTTTCGATTGTTTCCACTCTGTCTCCTAATCTTTCCATACCTTTAATGATTGCATCCAGCTTCTTTTCAAAAGCTGAAGGTTCTTCATTCAGAGGCATTCTTCTTTCTGCCCTAGCTCTGGCTCGTTTTTCTATCAGATTTGCTTCCACACTAACCACTATGCTTTGCATTTCCTCTAATGTTTGGGGAGCTCTTTCCCTGAGTGAATAAGCTATGTCAGAGTCAAAACCATCTATAAATTTAACCAATACAGAGTCAGGTGGGGGTCCGAGGTTCTGGGGAACAACGTTATATGCTTCATTGAATCTAATGATGTAATCTTGTACTGTTTCGTTAGGTCTTCTTCTTAATTTTTCGAATTCTGACAAGATCTGAAGAGGATCTTTCTTCTTCTCCCATCTATTCAAAAATTCCCTATACAAAGCTGGTAAATCAGCAATACTGTTTGGAGCAAGGGCCCTAAACCATGTCCTAACTTCTCTAGTAAGACTCTGAACAAAAATTCTCATTCGGACATCATCAGTGTCAATTTCATAGAACTCAAAGTAATCAGTCATCCTTTTGGTATGTTTTTGAGCTGTATAAGTACCTCATCCATCAAAAGGTGTGATCTTACTCTGATAATCCTGAGGCAAGGCAACAGGGTTGTTGGGCAACCTTAAAGGGGCATATCGATTGGCCATTGGAAGATATAGTGGGGTAACAGGAGTTGATGGTCTGGTAGGAGGGGATGGAGGAGTAGAAGGATTAACAGGAGTTTGAAGAGCTTGAGAAAAAGTAACTGAACTTGGGGAAGCTTCGGTAATTACAGAGATGTTTGAATTTTCTTCAAAGGTTTGTTTAGATTGAATGAAGTCTTGTAACTGTCGGTCAAGGTGATATGAAAAAAATCTGAATTGTAAATCTTCAAAAAACAATGGATCTGGAACTAATCTGGATAATTCAGTTTCAGAAAAATTTACAAATAAGGATGTTTCAAATGGTTCATCAAAAGGGATTTCGTCAAAATATATTATCTTGACAGGGCAAGACTGTGATCTAGAAAGAGGTCTGGAACTTCCAGAACTCTCTTGACTTCCTCTTTCAGAACTTTCTTGACTTCCTGGTCTTCTAAGAATCCTAGGAATCAGATTTGGATTTTCAAATATCGTTGGTGGATTGGGATCAGGATTTGACCTAGTATGACGAATCCTTTCTGAAGCCAGTTTTCCTAGACTAAGTGTTTTTGGATTTTTGGTTTTAATTGAAAAATAAATACAACTTCTATAAATACTTTAAGAAATAATGATTTGTGATTAAAATTTTCTCAAAGTTTTATTGAACTAGAGAGTCTGATTAAACATTTTGAAACTAAGGTTCAGTATATAAGCTAAATCAGAGATTGACTGAAGCAACATTTATTTACTTTTGAAATTGCAGAGCAAAAGCAATTTCAAAGGCTACCTGGCTGATCTTTAGATTCTGTCTATAGCTTATAAGTGAACAATATTAACAAATAAAAATGATTTTGGTCTACGAAACCAGAGATTCTGGGTTCGATCCCTAGTATGGTCACCACTATGTTATCACTCAGGTTTTCCTTGAAGTTGTGGAAAAGGAAAGTATACCCGAGGTAACCACAAACCAACCTTCAGATGCAGAATCTAGCTAATCTGCATCCAGAGAGGGCTCTCTATTTATGATTTATCTTTGTTCTTAGAAAGTTTTAGGCTAGTTATAAGTCCAAGAAATTTGTTTGGAAATGGTGGAATCCACAAACTAGGGGCAAGGTTGAAGATTTTTAGTCCATTGGGCTATGGAGTCAAAGGATGGCTTTACTGGATTTCTATTCTACACACAAGATGGCTTTGCAGGGCAAGATAGCTAGACATAGAACAATCCTTAAAATTCTTTATTATAGTAATCAAGAATGTTTAAATTAGCAAAGCAAGAGCATTTAAGAATTCGTGCTTATAACCAATTTAGAGGAAAACATTAAGAATAATCACATCTGAAATCAGAGTACAATTAAGTAAATTCTGATTCAATCCTTTATGTAAATTATTCAGAAATGGACATAATGATAAAACAGATATAAAACTTAAAACATAGGATAGAAAAACTTATTGAACTGCAGTTCGACACATGAATCCTGCAAAAAGTCTTGAGCTTGAAATTTTTATCCAGTAAGCCACAAATAAATTTCTCCAAAACACTTTTTATTCCAAAAACATCAATGTCACAGCCAAGTATTAGAATCCACCTTCAATACTCTCTTTGAGGGTTTATTTATACAAAAAACAATTGAAAATATCTCACACTAACCTAGCCAATAATCTAGAGTGACTAAGGAGTAATTTACAAATAAAAAGGAGACAAATGGTCTCGTAGATAGAATAACAAGTAACTACTGATGTGCTGTTTCCTCATTTTGCGGATGTGCTGGAGGCAGGTGCTAGAATAGGGCTCGATGCTGTCTCTTTGAGTAATTCCTTTGCTTGTCTGATACTCTTTGTTTCTACGGATACTCTTTAACCTATTCCACTGCTACTCTTTAACCTGTGCTCCTTATTTGTTTTTTACATGATAGTAAAAAGATAAAATTCTCAACCTGAAGATAAATTTCATAGAATTTCCAATAAGTCATTCCACCATTGATCTTCTACTATTATAGTTCTTTTAAGTTTTCTCAATGTCTCATCGGCCTCTGTGTACCTGTAAAAAGTGGGCTGACTAGGGAACAAATAATTTAATTCATGCTCAAGATGAAATAAATTCTTCAACCTGTCATAGAGATTTCTTCCTGTTGGCAACGTTGCTTCTGGCAAACTGATAGAATGAGCAGTTGTATTATGAGCATGGGTATCTATTTTCTTAACATAGGTTTCCAGGTCCATTATCTGGTCCTCTAAGAGCATAGGACTGGGTAACCCACTGTCCAATAAAACCTGAAATTTTCCTTTGAAAGCATTAATTTCTGCCAGAATATCTGAGCACTTCCTTTCCAAATTATACATAAAAGTTCTTTTGGTAAAAACTCTTTTTATCTCCAAAATAGTGCCGGTCCTGTCCTCAATTCCTAATACTGCAAGCTATTGCTTAGTCCGGGTGTTCAAAAATTGTATAAGTTGATTGGCTTGCTCAGGTCTGCCCCTTAATTCATCTCTTGTTCTGTTTATTTCTTCCTGAGCTACTTTGATCAAGTCATTTTGTTCAAAAATTGCTTGAACAGAGGGCCAAATACTTTTTATTAACTCAATTATATTATCCCAAAGAATTTTATTTATTTCCCTCAAAGGCTTCTCTAATGAAAGATCTTTTTATAAAGCCTTAACCAATCTTTCCAATCTTTTAATTTCCCTGGTGTTATCAGCAACGGTCTTTTTAGACGTATCATATTTTTGCTCCAAATTTTCTAACTACAATTTTGTGGTTTGAAGTTCTGTGACTCTGAGTTTTAGACTTTCCATTTTTTTACCAATTCATCAGAACTCAAACCAGAAGTGTCTACCTGCACTGGCTCTGTTTGTTGATCTGTTGTTGCAGTACCTGTAGTTGTAGTAGCTTCTGTGATTGATGCCTACATGATAGCTTCCTTCTCTTGTAAAGCTTGTTCCAATTCTTTCTCTGTTTCACTTAGTTGCTCAGTCATTTTTAAGAGCAACTCCATTATCTCTTCCTGTGAATTCTTCTTCAAAACTTCTTGGGTCTGGGGATGTCTTGAGGCTGGTAATTTCAGCTGCTTTCTTGGGGCAGCAATATCATCATATTTCTTTTTGACTAGTGCCTCAATGCTTTTTATATCTTTGGGGTTGTGACCCAAACTAATAATTATGTCTTCCAGAGACTTTATTCTATTATCTTTGGCCTGAGAAGAGGACTTTTCAACTTGCAATTGGGTGCTTGTGTTATTTAAAGAATCTTGCAGCCTTAAGGCTGCCATGGCCTTATCAGTAAGAGTGGAATACACCATTTCCCCAGTTTGTTTATGCAGCTCTATCTGGTCCAAGGGATGAATTTCTTTAGCCAGGACCTCAAAATTGGTCCTAATATAATCAGCTGCTGTCATGGGTTTTGGCACCTTGGACTTGAAGTGGCTCATCATCATTTTGCCTTGTGAAATGTCAAATGCGGACATTAACCTTTCCTGATTATGTGGAGCCATTTTCAGATATTGATCATAAACCTTCATTCTCAATGGATCATTATTTGCCTTTATATTAATGAAAGTTATTTTTATATCACCTGTATATGTTTTTGGTGGCTTAAAATAAGATACTTCAGTACTCAACTGCTTTTGCAATGCTTTTCCTTTGTGGCATGTGTTTGTTTCACTAACTGTGCCAGTTAGTTGACTGTCTTCCCTTCCATCATCAAACATTTCATCAATGATTTCCACATCTGGAAGTGGATCTGGTTTCTGTTTTTTGGCTTGATGTATCTCTGAGGACTCTTTGGGAGGAGTAGTATCTCGAACCTGCCTTTTCTTTCCTATTTCCATATTGGATGGAGTTTGTAATTCTGAAACTTCAGGATGTTTTACCTGAGTGGGAGAAACTTGTGATTGATTAGGTGCTCTGGAGGTTTGAGGTTTCTTTGCCATGATAAAAGTTTCAATGACCTGTATTTCAGGTTCCTTTCCTTTGCCTTTTGGCTCTACTGCAATAGATGGACTGCTTTCCTGTAATCCCTGTTGTAGATTTCCTGCTGAAGAAGTGCCAATGTGAGGTACCTGCACTTGTGCAAAATATTCTAAGTCAAAGCTTTTCTCAAGGTCTTTCATAATTTTGTTCATTTTGTCTTCTTCACTTTCTTCCTCAACTAGTGTTTCTTCCACCCATTCATCTTGGTTAGCATATTGTTCTATATCAGGAATCCTGTGGTGAATATAAGGGGAAGATTTGTTCTTCATTCTTTTATCACAGATAAAACCAAATGGATCATAAGGGACCCAACGGAAACTTCTTTGGAACTTGCAATGGTTTTGTAGTATATCTTCTGCTTCTCGCTCGGCCTCCCTAGAGTTGCAGACGAAAGGACCTAATTGACTTTTGATCCTTAGTTGGGCTTTCTTTTTCACACTACAAAAATGAATCATATCAGAATTATTCATTTGCCTGAAATATTCCAAGGCAAAAAATCTCATGGGCACATATTTTGGTAACTTGAATGGATGCAATTCACATCCATAGATTCTGATGACTGAATGGTTTTGATATAAATACCAGTCTCCAACTTTATATGTCCTTGAAAGCTACAAAGTCTTCTTGATTTCATTACTGAGCCTTGGAGGAGGAATTCCTGTCAACAAGGTAGTTGCAGGATATACAAAAAGATCGATGAACTCAGCATAGGAATAGGGAGACTCATAGGAAGAATGAGTTATGGCAGACCAAAAAATAACTGATCTAGGATTTCCCTTGGCATCAAGCCTTTTAACATGGAAGGGGAACTTCTCTGATTGATAATAGATGAGGAGATGATAAATAACTGAGGAATATTTGAACACTTTCTCATTATCTAGCCTCATGAACTGGTCATGGATTTTATTGGAAATGAAGGATGCAAAATCATATTTTACTGCAGGAGGTTGCCCAGGAGTAATGATAGACAGCAATACCAAGGTTATTTCATCAACATATTCACTTGTATTGAAACCCATAACAAAGGATATCATATTGAGGATAAGTCTGCCCAACTTGTTAAAGTAAGCAAAACCATATGGAGGTGGCCTCTTAGGTTGATGTTCAGGCAACATAAAATTTTGGCAAATGGATTTCAATTTTTCTGGAGACAGTTGATTAGACTTTTCAATCAGTTCTTCCATAGACAAGGGAGTTAGCTCTTGATCAGGTTCAAAATGTAGCATTGCATTGATGGCTTGGGGAGTAATGGGGAAAAGAACACTCTGGTCAGGGGACATTACTACTCTTTGAGTTGGATCATAGTTAGAATGGCAGTAGTGGATAATTTCTGGGAAAATGAGGACTGAGGGGATGAGATATCTCGGGAAATTGGATTCCCACAACCCAATGACATCCAATCCCTTCGAATAATCATCTCTGCAGCGACAATAACTTCGAAGGGGGCTTTCATCAAACACTAAGTCTTTAATTTGGAAGTCCTTATCCACTAAGGGCAAATATTCTAATTCTCTGTGGGGGGCATTCAATGGGGTTACATTTAGGGCTGCCGGGGCTTCCATTTTGGTTCTTGTGTGTTAAAAATGGAAGTTTCTGGGTTTTCTTCATAGAAATGTCGTGATTTCAGTTTTAATGAGGGAAATTGGCACAGTTGCAGGTTCGGGGGAACAATTCACAGTTTTACAGCTCAGGGAATGATCTTAGCGATAAGATTTTAACACTAATCTAGTGAAAAAACACGGAACACAGAGTTTCTTTTGAAGTTCGGAGCGCAATAGAATAAATACCTGTTTTCGGAGGAAAACTGGGATTTAACAGGTATCAAGTGGTGGCAAGAAGATGCTCGAACACTGGTCCAGCGGAATTCTCGACCGAAATTGGATAAAACAGTAATTTTCAGTAGAAATTTGAATTTCGCAGTGGGAGGCGCAGTTGCTTTCAGCAATGAAAATGACATAAAAAACATGAAAATTTGTTTTATTTCCAAAGTCAAAAAGGGGTTTTTAGTTTATCGAGGAATGACGTCATGGAAGTATGGGATGACGTGTGGCAGGGGTCGGGCGGTAGCGGTAATTCCCGCACCGCTTATGGGAAATGGTGGTATTGAATGGGGAGGCAGCGATTCCACTGATCAATGGACGCATGGATGGTGGACTATTTCAAAACCACCGTGCCCCCGCGCGTTAAAGTTCTGTCGAGGGACGGCTAGCGGAATCGCTATGGAGCATCGATCTGCCGGCGGATGATCCGACGGTGGGGGGAACGTGGCGTTGGCGGAGGTTTAATGTGCGGGCCCAACGGGGTTTTAGAACATAATTTAACTTAATTAAATATCCCGGGGGCATTTTAATTGGTGGAGGAAAAGGTTATTAATTAATCCTGATAATTAATTAATCCCTGGGTTTAATGAAAATTGGGGTTGCGGTAGGGTTTCGACTATGGTTGACGTGTCGGGTGGGTTTTTTTTTTTTTAAATGCCAAGTGGATGGGCCACGATGGCTTGGGGTTTTTTTCCGAAGTTTTTAGTTTGAATTAAAAACTTCGGCTTTATTTATTTTTTGTTTTAAACATAAAATATATGTTTAAACTTTTGTATTTTGTATATTTTATTATATGATAAATAAATCAATATTATTGACTTACCATAGGGGCGGGAGTATTATATAATGATATATTTTAACCAAAGGGTGCATAATGCGGGTTTTTAATGAATAATTGGGAAATAAATACTTTGGTTAAACTTTATAATAAGATGGGTTTTTTGGATATTTATATAAAAGGAGTTATATACTTAGGATAAGGCATTTTCACTAGGGATTTAGTAAATAGAGTTAAATGTAAATATGACAAAGGGACAAGGACAACTCAAAATACTTTGCACATCTAAGGAAGTGAATATTTCTGAAGTAAACCAAATTATATCAACTTCAACACTTAGACTTAGAATAACAAGTAATTTTGAGGGTTTATTGTGGAATTTTGCATGATTTTTCCTAAGTAAAATAGAATTTTACTTAGGAAAATATTAAAAGTGAATGAGTGCAATGATGGATAACTTCAAGTACTTAGGTCTTTTTGATCATCAGGCCGAGGGTCCGGTCCCTCCAAAAGTCAAGGAAATGCCTTGAGCCCTTTTAATCTTTAAATACCTTTGCACTTTGGGGAAATTAGTAAAACTCTTAGGGAGAAAGTGAGGTGGGAAGTTAATGATTTTGACTTTGCTTTCTGTGAATTTTCCAATGTATTTTCTGCTTTAGTACTTGTGATGAAAATAAAGGATTAACACATTTAACAGCATCATTCATCACATAAAACTTTGCAACACCATCTACCTACCCTATCTACTTGACACTACCATTTTCTCTTCTTTATTAGGGTGCATTTAGACTTGCAAACCCTTATCAACCTTTTCCTTTTACATGATAAATCTATCTATTTCTACCCTTATTACATCCAAGGGCTTAGATTAAACTGTTGAGCACCTTTTATTAACTCTACCTATCTACTTATCTGCCAAGATTAAACTGTTTGGTCAGATATTTATTCTCTATTCTACAACATGAAATTGAAACATGAATGAGTCAAGTTTAAACAATTTGACTCTTCATAAATTGTGGCAAAAGTTTGACAAGCTGCACACAATTGCTTTATTACAAAAATGAAATAGTAGTGGCATTTGGATTTGCACACTTTCTTTGGTCTATTTTTTGCTTGGGGTTCATTTCTTTCATTTTCTTGACCAATTTATTTTTCTTACCCTTTGATTTTTCTTTTAGGGTATACCCTCTTTACATTTTTTAAATTTTTTAATTTTTTGGTTTTTCAAGAATATGGAACACCTTTGCTCAAGAAAAAGGTTTGAACATATTCCATAGTTCAATCAAGACAATCATGAAAAATGACACCTATTGGTATAGGAGTCTAACACTTGTGAAATAGTGCCTTGCCATATGCCTCTGTAGATTGTTATCTTTCTCTGCCCTATCAGGCCACAAATATTTATCTTGTTCAATTTCGATAGCTATAAACTCATAAAATATTAACTGAGTTGGTGGTGGAGATGGCTCTATTTCTTGTTCTTTTTTCTTAGTTAACCCTATTTTTCTCGGCCTCCTAGGATTTGTTTAAACCTATGTGTCAAGATTTTCACCATCACCTTGGCAATTTGTTTCCTTGTGAAATAGTGCCTTGCCATATGCCTCTGCAGATTGTTATCTTTCTCCGCCCTATCAAGCCACAAATATTTATCTTGTTCAGTTTCGGCAGCTATAAACTCATCAAATATTAATTGAGTTGGTGGTGGAGATGGCTCTATTTCTTGTTGTTTTTTCTTAGTTAACCCTATTGTTCTTGGCCTCCTAGGCTTTGTTTAAACCTATGTGTCTTCGAGCTGCTCAACATCCTCCAATTCCTCTATAATATTCCTAATTGGTCCTAAGCTAATTGGAATATCTAATTTTTCTTTACTTTTCTGTTCATGAGTAAATGTATAAAAAAGGAACATAAAAACTCCTAAAATCAGTGAATAAATCAATGCCCTATGTGAACAAGGCTAAATATGGGCTACTTTAATAAAAAACCCTTATGTGTGAAAGGGGTTGAGACATTTTACTGGGTTAATAGGAACAAATCAACAACATTGTCCAGATGCAATGAACCTCCTAGATGCACAACGCAATTTTATGTAGAGGCCACACATGTGAAAGGAGCTAAATCATTGAGATGGTTTAGGGTTTGAAAGATCTCAATCTTATAAAAGGAAGAGGAGGACAACAAGAGAAGGGTTGTTGATGACCATATTATTTCTGAAGAATTTTTCTATTTAGACATTTCTCATTCTCTTGGTTGTTTAGCAGAGAATAGTGTTGTTTAGCACAAGGATCTCCTGTTTAGGAATCCTTCTCTTTCCTTGAGTAGTTCTTGGAAGAGACTTGTATTTCTTGTCTGCTATCAGGCTTAAGGCCAAGCTTCTCCTTTCAACTACAACTCAAATCATGTTCAGGTTTTAGTTTTCTTTTCAAGCAACAGCAAGTGGAGGCTAGATCTATTCATATCTAAGCCATTCTATTGCCTCTTTTTAGTGGGAAAGCCTTCTATTCCCCTGGAAAGAGAGTATTGGATGATTGGAGCATAGTTTTAGATCTTGGCTTGAGGCCAAACCATATTCTAGAGCCTACAATGCAGTTAATCTTCCTAGACTGTGTTATTTGCAAGTGAGAAAGTTGCAGGGTGTTTTGGAAAAGTTTTAGGAGTGATCTCTCGTGTTGGGGATATGCCCTTCACTGTGGTGATCCATGGATTTCTGTTCTATTCCATTTCATATTTAGATATGATCTGAATAATCCTATATATGCTTCAGAAATTCTGAATAGATCTATAGATCTGCTTCATAGAATTTTAGATCTACTCCACGTGCTTCATGATTTTCTAAAATCCCCAAGGGGAATGTAAAGTAGAGAAATTATAGTGTATGGATCTGTCATAGATTTGACTGTTCATGCATTATTTTTTCTAGATATAATTTTTAATCTACTGTTGCAGTACACTCCATAAAATAATGTTGTCTAGCCTTTGCAGTCAATATATGTGTTGTAGCACCTCTTTTTGAGGATTTATTTCTGTATAAGTCTTATATTTTCTCTTGTACATTGTATGGGCCACATTATAAATTTGATTTACTATTGTATAAGTGAATTTTTAGCCTCCATATTGGCCTCCTACTACTGATAAGTTAAACTACGTTATTTTCTGAGCAGTATTATTTTGTGTAGCTGCAGTCCCTTCTTTGGGCATTTTTCAAGTCATACTAGGTGTGGGAGGTCTATTTACCTCACCTAGTTTGATTTGTTTCTGACCTCCTCTTGGATTTAGGACTTATATTTTTATATCTAAGGGATCCAAGGGCTTATTTGGATTTCTGTAGCATCCATTTCTGAAAAATTCGTTTTTCATACATGCATTACTGACAGTCCCATTTTGGGATACTACATCCTCGCCTTTAACCTTACCTACCTCACTGTTTTCCTTTGGTTTTCTTTGGAGGAGTTATTTTACCTTTAGCTACATCTTGTCTTGTTGTAGGAATGTAATCAAGAAGTTTTCCTTTGAGAGGTTGTCCCTCAACTCTGCTATCGTTGCATCCTTTTCTCTTATGATCTCTTCAGCTGTCTTGTACTTTACCTACTCTGCAATGTAAACCTCCATGGTCGCTTATTATTCATGCTGATGTAATGGTGACTCATCCTCATGCATGAGTGGCTCACTTTCATGACTAGGTGGGTGATCTACTGTTGGTCTTTGTTCAACTATGGTGTCAAGTGAAATTACTCCTTTGATTGTCTTAGGAGAAAAAACCATCCTCTTTCCTTTCTAATAGGTTTTAGTGATCTCAATCCTATGCACCTTTGATATCTCCACTTTCCTACTTGAAGAACCAACCTGATTTTGCTATGCTGGTGCTGATTATGTGCTATGTATGATGGATGGGATAGTAGGCAGTGTTGATACGACTTTCTCCATGAAATTTTCCCAAGACGTATTGACTACTGAAGGATGATACAAAACAATAAACTTGACCAAGCCACGATGGAATAAATTGGGGAGATGATATTTACCTTTTCTCTGTACCTTTTCCGTCATCTTGACAAAAATTCTAAATGAATAATTGGGAAAATTGACTGGTTGAGTAGTAGTGAAGTGCATCAATAACCTGACATGATATTGGTACAACCTTGAAAATATCCCTTCACATGTAAAATATTTCATTATTAAATTCATCAAAGGGGCATATTATCAATTAAATCCCTAAAATGGAAGATATGATTAGGATCATCCTTGCAATGAGGTTTCAAGAACATTTTTTAGTTTTTAAGATCCATTTCCATCCCTTTGAACCAGATTTCTCCATGGTTCGGGATATCTATTGATGAAGCAATGACATTTGATGATATGGTAAAATAAATTAATGTTATGATGGCCTTGTATTTTCTAAAGTTAGTGGAAAAAAGGCTTGTCATTTGAGCATGACAACCTACCTCCCTGATTCTCTCACAAAACCTCAAACAACCACTATTTTCAAAACATCTCTTGGAAAAAGGAGAGGCATTGATTAATTGCAAGGTAGATGGTTCAAACATAGAATGGTGGCATCCCTTGTGAATATTCCTTTATTCCTCCATGGTGTTTTTCAACAATATGAAACCACAACTGGATGAGATAGGTAGGGAAGGTGTAGAGTTAAGAAAACGAGGGATGGTGGTAGGGTGGCTTTAGGAGCATAAATGAGGTAGAAATAAGATAAGGAAAAATACAAAAAAATTAGGAGGTAGGGTGATGAGTTGATAATAATATGGAAGTGAAATTTATAGAAATGGATATGAGGAAGGTGGCCAAAATACCAAAAAAAAATAATTTCCTAGTTTTCTGCCAAAATGTAGTGAAAATTAAGGTTTTGATGAAATTGTTGGAAAATAAGGATGAGTGATAGAGAGTGTTAAGCTATGATGTATGGAAGTTGTATGAAGGTTTCATATGGTTAGAGTAGGTTTTTATCATCTTAAATAAGTAAATGATGAAAAACACCAAAAATGTAGTGGAGATGACCTAATGGAAGAAATTCATTTGCTGATGAAATTTGACTTGAGAGAGGTAGGAATGGTGTTCACTTACTATTTAGGAGATGAGTCAACCCTTATGCAAGTTTTTTTAAGCTTGGATGCCCGATTTGGAGCTAAAACACCAAAAGCATAACACATTCCAGAAACATAGCGTAGCACTTGCGCAACACACCAAAAGCGTAGCGCAACACTTCCAGAAGCGTAGCCGGAGGAAATTGGCACAAAATTCTTGTTTTTTATTCAACCCTTGGAAACTATAGAGTATAATGGTGAGAATAAAGGAGCTCTATCAACCATCAATAGATAAAATGAGTTGAAGAAGACTCTTTTTCCCTTTATAACATCATAAAAGCACTTTTTTGTCTTCTATTGAAAACACAAAATTTTTGAAGAAATTTCTATTTTTTGAAACACTTTAATGAATAAACACACTTTATTTTATGAAAGAAAAATTTCCTTCACTTATTTCCCTATATTTCCTACATCCCTATGTAAATGTCTTGTATGGTGAAAATGAAATTCTATTCACCTTCTTTCATGACATAAATTGACCCTTATGGTGGCGAAACAAATGAAACCTAGAGTTTGACCTATATGAAGGTGTGGTGAATGACCTCAGAACCTAAATTATAAAATAATGAGATGAATTGTAAGATGATAATGACCATGAATGTAGTGTAGGGAGTAGCATTTCATACCTAGACATATTCAATGAACAAAATCTTATTTGAAAACTAACTTGAAAAATGAAATTTTGACCTAGGACCACTACTAAGCAAATCTAAAAGAGTACATTTGATCACTGAAAATTTGAATACTAACAAAATGTAAACATCACCATAGGTACAATCAATTAATATAAAACATGCACAACATATACACAATAGTAGTAATGCACATCTGTAGACCACACACTGACCCCACAAGCAACGTTGCTTCTAGTGTCTTTCCACTATCCATGTTTATCCTAGCATGTTTTTGATCACACTACCTTCATTTCGATGATGTGCCCCTCAACATTACCTATCCATAACATAAACATAGGCATAATACAATCATATAATATCAATTCATGTCCCCATGATACTGACCTCATGGATATTTTAGGGTTACTCTTCCTACTTGATTCCTTATAAGACCAAGAACCTCTTCATTCCATTCAGTTGAATAAGTAATCATTCCTCCACAAAAATGATCCTTGAAAACCATGTCATACATTGACATAGATACATATATACATACATATATATAATCATTATCATATAACAATCATGATCCTGTCAGACAAAGACATACATACACACATATATACATATAAGAATTAACATTTAAAAAATCATGATCTGTGATGACCATGTTAGAAACGCCATACATACATACATACATTTATACATATATAAACATCAACATAATCATGATCACAACATAATTAATAGATATCAGAACATAAATTTTAAGATAACTCCCTTTATCCATACACAATATGCACAATGTTGAGAACAATAGTTCCCAACATAGCCAAGACATCTGACACCTTATATCGATTCACTTTACCTACTATGCCATTATCCATTTACCCAATGGACTGAACCAATCCAAACCACTGTCATATTTTTACCTTCCACTATGCTTACATTACCTGTCAGGTTCCATTCATCTCTTCCAGAGCTTCACCAATTTTCCTCTTTCCCAAACGAATCGCAAGACTCTCAAAAGGAAAGATAAACAAATAAGAAGAATAAAACCATTAAAAGAACAAAAATTGATACAACACCACAAAAAATGGCATGGCCATGCACTAGACACAATCAATACCACAAATTAAGCATAACAATCACAAGAGACAAAAAACACAAGACTAGCAATAAACACCATAACTCAATTCACCATGGGTTCCCAAAGACTCTAATGGAAATCTCAACCTGGACCTTCTTCAAGATTTCATGGTGACCTCTATTGCCATGCATTCCCTAAATCATACTGCAATAAACACATAACTGTCAGTGCATAAATAAACATAACAACAAGCTAGTTGCCTTACCTTTTTGTGCCAATCATGCTGCATTATAACTAAACACACACATGTCAACCATATGTATCAACATCAAGACAACATATCTATCAATTTGAAATGACCATTTACCAAGGCTAACAACCATGCCATAATCCATAATCAACTCACATTCATCAGTGATAATACATAATGTGTTGAATTCCACTAGGAAATTGAAACACACACACTAATGTGGGACCAATAGGTCCTAGCAATACATTAGTGTGAAGGCCAATTTAATAATTAAATTGGTGCAGTGTCTAATTTAATTTTCCCTTAATTAAGTTAAACAATAAATTGTAATCTTATCTCAAAATCACTTGTAAAATTTAACTGAGTGTGATAAACTCAGTTATCTCATGAATTTCGAGTTGGGGGTAGTTGGTGAGGCATGTAGAGTAATTCTAGTTGTAATAGAGTTCGAATTGCAGTTGGTGCCTTAGTTAATGCATGAGAAATTAGTTAACTCAATCTAGGTGAGCTAAAGTCAGTTGAGCTAGCTGTAACTGATGATTTCACTAGTGAGAGATCAGGTGAATTAAATATTATTTAATTCACAATCAATGATCTAACATGCAACTGATGATTTACTATTAATAGCTGCATGCATGTTAGTTCCAGTGGAGACCTTGTTGAGGCAAAGGTTAAAGGGATGTTAACTATGAGTTGTAGCATTAATGGGTTGCACCCATGAAACCAAACAAAAATTGGATTTCCCATGATCCTTGCACAGTTTTGGAAGGTCAAATTCCTAAAGAATAGGGATTTAATTCATCAGAAATTGTGCAAGAAAGGAAGGTTGTTTAGAGGCTGAGAATTGGCTAAGTGTTGGTCGATTTTTTCTGGGAAATTTTGAGATGATTAGATGAGTGCAGGAGACTCTTGTGAGAATAGTGCATTGTAATTGTTTCATATTTCCATGCTAAATATACAATAGAAGATAGTGGGTTTTTGAGCAGAAATCTTTCACCGAGAAATTATCTCTGTTGTGGTTTGATTTGATTCTTTCTTTACTTGTCATGATTGGCGATTGTGTTTATTTTCTGCAATTGATTTGTAGAAGTATTCAATGTCTTTCTTTATCATATTGCATGATCATATTGAATACATGAAATGCATATTGTTTGTATAATTTCTACAGGGTATCAGAGAACAATAAATCACTATTTTTGAGGAGAAGTTGAGTTTGTGACTGAATAAAATTAGAATTTACAAAAGTATCCTTGGTGTGATAGGTGGATCAGGATTGAAATGGCTTTTAAGGAGTATGCACTCGAGGGCATATCTAACTATATTTCATAAAAAGATAGAATAGAGGTAGTATTGGAGGGAAATGGGTTGAAATAATTCATCGACAATGAAATTCCAAAACCCATTGCAGCAGATGCCGCAAATCTTGATGCTTGGAAAAAGAAGGTTGAAAAGGAGAGGAGGATCTTACTAGAGGGAGTGTGAGACTGAATTTTCTCAAGTATCCATGGAAAATAAAAACCATATGCAATGTGGAAATATTTGACAAATCTATTTCAGAGCAGCAGTGGTCATAGATAATTGGCACTGAAAGATAAACTCAGGAAAATCAAAATAGAGAAAGGCAACACCATTCCGAAATATTTAACAAAGTTTGTCCAATTTCAGGATGGGCTTGGGAGCGTCAGAATTACTGTGGTAGATGATGAATTGGTTAGCCTAGATCTTCTGGGACTTCCCAAGAGTTGGCACAATTATTAGGACTTTGTCAATGGAAGGGAAAAATTGTGAGATTGGGAACAACTTTGGTCTTATTTTGTGCACGAAGAATTCAAGAAGAATTCCGGGGATGGATCTTCATCTAAGAATGACGATGAAGAAGATTGCGCTTTGGATACTAAGGTGAAGAAGGGGAAAGGAAAGAAATCCATTCCAAATCTAAGTCCGGAAAAGATGGCAAGAAGCATGACATGTCCAGAGTGAAGTGTTTTCACTGTCACGAGCATGGAAATTATGCCACTAATTGTCCACAAAAGAATAAGAACAAGAAGGCTTCAGGATCTGCAGATGGTGAGGCTTTGGCCTCGCAATTTGAGCTTGAATTCTTGCTCATGGCATGCATGGTGTCAAGTTCAATGGGATCGGTGTGGTACTTGGATAGTGGTGTATCCTTTCACATGACGGGAGACAAAGAAATTTTTAGTATCTTGGAGAAGAAGGACCTCCAGATGCATATCAAAATTGGTGATGACAGATGGTACAATGCTATTAGGATTGGTACTATTACCTTCCATAGATAGTCAGGTAAACCCTTTATATTAAAATATGTAATGCATGTACCACGCTTGAAGAAAATTTTTGTCTCAGTCGCAATGTTATAGGATAGAGGCAATGATATTGTTTTCAGTGAGGGAAAAGCTTTCCTTCAACACAAAGCAACATGACAAGCCAAGAAGATTGGGATTCATGTGAATAATCTCTATAAAATTGATATAAATGGTTGCGCAACATTGATGGGTAAGGTAGAAAAAGTGGTGAGTCTAGATGAGGGTGAGTTATGGCATAGAAGATTGGGCCATATACACCATGGAGCCTTGAAGTTCATGCAACATATTTCTATGGGACTTCCCATGGGTACTCTTGTGCAGTTAGACACATGCAAGTGATGTACTATGGGGAAGTATGCAAAGGCCACTTTTCATAAGAAGGAGAACCGAGATTTCGAAATCCTTGATAGAGTTCACTCAGACGTGTGTGGACCATTCCCTACTGTTTAGACAAAAAAGCATAAGTACTATGTGAGATTTGTTGAATATTTTTCTAGAAAGTGTTGGATCTACTTCATGCAGAAGAAAGATCAGACGTTCTAAAAATTTCTTGAGTTCATAGCACTAGTTAAGAAAGAGACGGGGAAGCAAGTGAAGGCTCTTAGGAGTGACAATGGTGGTGAGTACATTTCCAATGAATTCAAGAACTTCTACACCAAAGAAGGAATTCAGAGAGAACTGATTGCGCCTCATAACCCACAATAGAATGGGGTCACAGAAATAAAGAATAGAACAATTGTGGGTGCAGAACAAGCGATGTTGCATGATTAAGGCCTACCATTGCATCTGTGGGTGGAGGCATGCAACACATCAGTATTTTTGCAAAATGATTGTACTGATCGGATACTTGGCATGATTACACCACAGGAGGATTTTACTGGTAAGAAACATGATGTTTCACATTTTAAGATTTTTGGCTCATCAGTCTATGTTCATGTGACCAAAGACGTCAGGAAGAAGCTCGAACCAACAACTGAGATTTGGATATTTGTGGGGTACATTGATACTCCCCACAATTATCAGGTGTATTTTCAATTCAACGGGATGACTATTGTCAGATGAGATATAAAATTTTATGAGGAGAAAGCCATGCAGTTGTCCCTTAAGAGGGAGCTAGATTTGCATGCAAAGGAGGAAATATTGGTTCCAAAGAATGAACCTCAAGATGTGGATCAACCACATGTGAAGGATCATGGAGTAGCAGAAAAACCTCATGGAGATCCATCCACCAAAAATGGTAGAAGGTGCACCACAGAAGCTGATAGATGGAGACTTGATGCAGCAGAGAATGTAGGAGCACCCATTTCATTGCGCAGATAGAGATAGTCTCCTGGCAGGTTTACTGGATACATGGATCTTATGAGCAAGTGTATTGTGACAAAACCATATTCCTTTGAGGAAGCAGTGCAACAACCAATTTGGGTTGATGCTATGGTAGAGAAGTATGACTCCATCATCAAGAATAGTGCATGGGAAGTTCTCCCAAGGTTGGTTTAAAAACTAGTGGTTGGATCTAGATGGATCTATAAGGTGAAGCAAGCAGCAGATGGGAGTGTGGAGAAGTAAAAGGCCATATTTGTGGCCCGAGGATTCTCACAATTTGAGGGGATTGATTATGAGGATACTTTTGCACCAGTCATGAGGTAGTCTTCCATTAGATCTATCCTTGCACTCTCAATATAGATGGGGTGGCACATTCATCAGATGGATGTGAAAACTACGTTTCTAAATGGAGTTATTGAGGAAGAAGTGTACATAGAGTAGCCAGAATGTTTCGAAATCTTTGATAGGGAGTCGCATGTGTGTCAACTCAAGAGAGCACTTTATGGGATGAAGCAAGCACCTTGTGCTTGGTACACTCGGATTGACAGCTATTTCACTAGGTTGGGCTTCACCAAACCTGAAGCGGATGCAAACATGTACCAGATTGTGGTTGATGGTAAGCTCTTGATTATAGTACCTTAAGATGATCTAATTTTGACAAGTGATGAGAAACTAATACATTCTTTCAAAGAGGATCTTGCAAGGGAGTTTGAAATGAAGGACACAGGACTCCTTCACTATTTCCTTGGTTTGGAAATATGGCAGCGGGATGGTGAAAATTTTTGTTTCTCAAGGAAAGTACGCCAAAGATATTTTGGGTAAGTTTCACATGGAGAGCTATAAACCCATGGAGACTCCTCTTCCAATAAATTGGAGGAAATAGGATGCTACTTCAGGAGAAGTACTGGACGCTACTGTCTATAGGCAGTTAGTCGGTTCACTGATGTACTTGGTGAACGCTAGGCCAAACATTTTCTACGCAGTTAACCAAATGATTTAAGCTATGGTTAAGCCGACCAAGATCTTTTGGAAGGCGGGGAAGCATGTATTTAGATATATCAAGGGAAATACAAAGTATGGATTATGGTATATATGAACAGAGGGAGTGAAGCTTCAAGGCTTCACGGATGCAGATTGGGTAGGCAGTCCATCATACAAAAAGAGAACATCAAGAGTGATCTTCAGCATAGGATCGACAAAATTTTCTTGGTACAATAGGAAGCATTGATCCATGGCACTTAGTTCATCTGAGGTGGAATACATGGTAGCAAGTCAAGTTGCATGTGAGGCCATCTGGATGAGAAAGATCTTGTTTGGTTTGTTTGGTTCTCAAATGTATCCAACGGTGATACATTGTGATAACCAGAGTTGCATTAAACTCTCGATTAATCTGATATTACATGATAGGTCCAAGAACATTGACATATAGTACCACCATCTTATAGGCTGTGTCCAAAGACGCATTATGGTACTTTAGTACATTCCCACGAAGGATCAAGATGCAGATATTCTGACGAAGGCACTCACCAGGAGAAAATTCAAATACCATAGAGGAAATATTGGGGTGGCAAATAATCCCTGCGTTGAATTCCAACAAGAAATTGCAGCACCCACACTAATATGGTACCAAAATGTCCTAGCGATACATTAGTGTGAAGGCCAATTTAATTAATTAAATTGGTGCAGTGTCTAATTTAAGTTTCCCTTAATTAAGTTGGACAATAATTGTAATCTTTTCTCAAAATCACTTGTAAAAGTTAATTGAGTGTGATAAAATCAGTTATCTCATGAATTTTGAGTTGAAGGTAGCTGGTGATGCATGTAGAGTAATTATATCTGTAATAGAGTTCGAATTGCATTTGGTGCATTAGTTAATGCATGAGTGTAATGTTCCAAATCCTAAAATCTGCAATGAATAAACTGTATAATGGCCCTGTTATGATTAATAAGCTTAAAATATATAGAATAAAAACATAGACTTAATTTTCAGTTACATCAGAAACTTGTAATTCATTTCATGATCCGGAAAGTGGGGAAAAAGGGGATTTTATGCCTGAAAAAGGCTATTTTCAGAAATGAGCATAAAAATAAGTAGGGGAATGGTTGTATATGATATCTTAGGTCAAGAGGGACCTATGCTCAAAATTTCAGCTCAAACTAATGCTTATAGCTATATTAAACAACTCCTCCTTTCCCGACTAGGCTAGAAAACACTAATTTCCCATGACTTTACTAAACATAAATTTCTGAATACAGTGAGAGCGTAATTCCCATGAGGGTTTCTATAGAAAATTAAGAAATAATTATGATATACAACTTATATTAATCACACAGTAAAGAAATGGAGGTTTAAGCACTTATACAGTAAAAACAAGGCTCCCGACAAGATTTTCGGCAAAATGCATGTACAAGGTAGGATTGCAGAAAATAACGTAGTCTACAACAACTATGCATAAAAAATGACTGAATATAACATATCAGAGCTGAATAATACAAAAATATGTCCAAAGGCCTCTCTAACAAACTTTTGGAGGGAAATAAGCACCTCCTCTTACAAGATGAGCACAAAATCAAAGGGTGCAGATTTGCTACTGCTGCCCCTGCATCAAGGACGCAGTTTTCTGAAGATGAATGTGATGTATCTGAATGTATATGAATTGAATCAAGAAAAATACAGAAATTAAGCTCTAATAATTCCCTCTTGATCCCTTAAACAAGCTGATCTAAAGAGAGGATGGAATTCCTGCACGGGAATTCTTTGCACTAAGCAGTGCAGCAACTCTGGCTAAACAACTGAAGTATGAAAATGGTATCTAGACCAAAATATATGAATACATAAATGATATCCATTTGATTCTATGCCTTCCTTTTATCTTTGGTGAGCCTCCTCACCTCGGACCCCACACAAAGTTGAGGTGACTTCTTCATGAAGCTTCCTCTTTCAAAACTGTGTTGCCCTAGCCTTGCTTCCCTCCTCTTGTGGCTGCGTTGTTGAATTGGTCAACTAATCCACCTCCAATGCCTCTTTCACACTAAGGATCTTAAATCTAGTTCTCATATATGTGTTTATGCTGATCCTTATTCACATTAAGCTAGTTTACTTGAGTGTTTTCTTCCTCCTCAAGAATGCATGTTGACTTAGTGAAACTTGGCTATGTCCTCATCCAATTTGTCCTTATTCACACTTGGAAGTGTAAAAAAAGCTCCTAAGATGATTTCATTCCTTAATAAGGTGGAATTTATTCATAATTTTATTATTCATGGGCATCCTTACCCATTTATTCCCCTTCTAAGTGAAAGTAGCAAAATCGAATGTTCCAAATTGCTATGTGCAAATTTTGGAACATTACAGTCCTCCCCTCCCAAATGTTGCTTTTCCTCAAGAAACTACAAGGATAGGACTAAAGAGCACCCTCTTCTCCCCTACAAAAACCTCATAAGATTAAATCCTCCAAGGATCAAGGTGCTGCATCATCAATATATCTCCAAGTTGCACCTCCAAAGTGTGCAAGCCATCTTTTGGGAAGCATCCCAAATAGCTAACGCTGTGTGACAATGAAACATCCATGGAATAAAAAATGGGCTATTTGTAGGTCCTCTTGAAGCATGAGGGCTGATATATATTTGGATTCATCATCCCAATTTGAATCTCTCCTCCCTAAGGTATCAACCAAACAAAATGAGTCACCCTCAGGTATGGAAACTCATGAAGGATCTCTTCCACCTTGAGCTCCTGCAAAGAAGGTGGGCTGCATAGCTGATTGTGTGGAGTCAAGATGTGCATCTCTTGTTGATTCTTTCTCCACTTATGATATATATGGGGCTGTTGCTGATATTGGCTGAGATATAATGGTCTTCAAGAAAAACCCAAGCCTCCCCATCAAATCCAACACCCATGAGGTGTCTCCACAAAGATCTCAAACCTCTAAAATGAGTCCTATCATCTAAAGGCAAGATGTATAGTATGGAAACCAAGGTGTGCCCACTGTTCTTTCTGAAATATGCAGCACGTGTAATGTGAAGAATCAAATTTTCATTGGGCCTCTTCAACTCTTGTGCCACTCCTCCAATGGTGCTTCCTACAATCAATGTTTTAGAAGCATAATATGGAAGCATAAACATGTAAAAACAAGGAGATAGAACATAGTCCTAATCATGGAACCAATGCAGGGCATCCTTTTCCTTCCTTAATACATAGTGCAACATGTGTGTTTTTAGCCACTTTTTTTCCGCCACATCCATTTTACAAAAGAGAGTCATGAAAGCATAATTTGGTGCCAATGATGCACACCGAAAACCATGTGGCATTCCCCCACAATCCACCAATTGCATGGCCATCATAAACATTGCAAGTGGCCTCAAGTACATAAAAATAAAATATGAAAGAAGGAAAGACCCCTCTTGGTATTATATGTTGCTCATATAGACAAGGAAGTGTAAAATATAAAACAAAATTTTACCTCCTCCATCATGTACTTCGGTCATTGAGCTGAAATGGCTCAAGTGCAAATTCTCCCTTGTTGCAAGTGAGTAGGGAAGTGGTTGTGACAACCTTTTCTTCATCTTTTGGGATGTTAATCTCTCCATATGCTGATATACATTCAATTTAATGCCCTCCCAAGTGAACTTCTCCATTGAATAATGGTATGCATAAAAATGCATGGAGGGAAAGTCCACAAATGCTGCATGTAGATCTTTCTCCTTGTGCTTCTAAACCCAAGCCAAGAAGGTCAAAATATAGTAAGGGATACTCTCATCCACTACTTTCTCATGCCCATCTTCTACTTGCTCCCATGGTGCATTACTTGTGAAGTGGTCTTGGGAACACTTCGGCAAGTAATCCAAGCTCCTAAGTGATAGTGCTACTAGCCTTTGGAGTAGGGATGCTGTCAACTCAAAGCTCAAATATTTGACATAGATTATGTCAAAGACTCTTGCAAAAATTATGTTGTGTATGTAGAGATCCTCCCAAGATGGAGGTGTTGCTCCTTTCACTATGCTAGTGCCTTCCCTTATTGCGGCAGGATCATGCCAAGTGTGAGAGAAAATCTGCCCTTGCTCTCTCCCAATCCTCCAAAGCAACAAATGACTTTCCTACCTAATCATACCTCCATCATACAACTGATGTAGTGAAAAAAAAATGACCATATCATCATGATGCATCCACACTCCTGTCTGCCCCATGATGAAAGTATCCTACCAATCTCTCTTTCCCTTCTCATCCCATGGGAAAGGACATGTCATAGAGTGACCAAACTCTCTCAAGAGTAGCCAACGCAACATTGCCTCTTACTTCCTGGTGTCATAGACTTGCAAGAGGTTTACCAATCTCTTGCCTCTCATGCACATCCACTAAACTCCATGTGGATGCCTCCTAGCTTGCTCCATCTTGGCATTCCTCCAATGAGGTCTACCATCCTCCCATTTCTCCTTGTATTTCATAAGATGTTGAAATGAAACTCCTTGGAGACCTCCAAGAAAAGATCTCTCATCACTGATTATCTTGGACCCATAAGGATCCAAAGGGGATGAAAGAAAGGCCTCCTTGCTGCTACCACCTGATAGTGTTGTAACCCTCCTCTAGGGTGTTTTGGCTATCTCATGTGTCAACTCCTGGATGAACATTGGGTTCTGCATGAATTTTTTTGGAGCAAGGTTCACTCCATCCTCCAGGTTCATGATTCTCTCCGAAAGATCACACCTCAACCTCAAGGGTTGTGTGCAACTCAATAGTGATGCAGGAGGTTGATGGTTCAATTCTCCCTTGAACCCTCCAAGCTTGCACAACATAGTGCAATCCTGTTGCTCTATCTCAGCAACACAATTCGATCCTGGGCCATATGCAAGCAAATCTCCAAACCTCTCCATAGAATTTTCTGAAATGTTAAGACATGGAAATTTGTGCATACCTTGGTGAGATGTTGGCATCTCTTGTATATCTGCAAAGGCTCCTCCCTCTAATCTAATGGCTACCCCAACTGCTGATGTAGAAAGCTACTCTTCCATGGGTGTGACAGCGGTGGTACTTGCCTCTCCCCATGGTGGTGTGGACCCTCTCTCTTTTGATCTCTCTTCATCAAAATTTCTGATCAACTCTTGAGTGAACTCAGAAAAATAAGTCACTCTTGTGTGGCTTAAGTGACTGCACCACCAAGCATTGGCTTCACCCTCCAGGTGCAGCACTGCAACTTCTGCTGCCTCCCTCTCTTCCACGGGATGAATTAGGAAGAATGCCTCAATATTTCTTGCCCAAGTTTTTGTTGTAGTTGACCCATAAAATTTGGACAATAGGAATCTATTTCCTTTAATCTCCCTTTGGCTGCAGGGTCTTTTCTCTTCTCTTAGTTGAATAAACTGAGGAAAATATAGGGTCTTTTTGAAAGCCCTAGGTTGGCACTTGTATTCTGCCAAATATCCAATCATAATTTCATGCTCTAAGTGGTCACCTTTTTCTTCACTCCCTCTACAAGAATAGGAAGTGCATGCATGTCTTTCTGCTTCTTGAAATCCTCTAGGGGTTTCTCTACAAATCTCTCCTCCTTGAAACCCTTTTGGATTTTCAGTGCATTTCTCTTCTTATTTCTTCTTGAATATGAAAATGGATGAGAGTAATCTCATCCTCTTCATATTATCCTTCTGAAATCGAACTCACAAGCTGAGCACTGTAAATTTCCCTTCTCAGGAATATAAAAATTCTATTCCAGAGATTGACTATAGGGGAATTTACTGGATATGTCACCTTTGAGAAAAGGATGAGATCCAGAGGCTACCTAGACATCTATAGAATCTATATATATATTTTGAAACATTCCTCCTTTAGGGATTCAACACTTTTTCTTGAAGCCACAGGCTGAGCCAAAGATCATGCTCCGATACCACTGTAATGTTCCAAATTTGAAACTCTGCAATGAATAAACTGTATAACGGCCCTGTTATGATCAATAATATTAAAATATATAGAATAAACACATAGGAATCATTTTTAGTTACAAAATCAACTTTTATTTCATTTCATGATTCAGAAAGTGGGGAAAAAGGTGATTTTATGCCCTAAAAAGGTTATTTCAGAAATGAGCATAAAAATAAGCAGGGTAAATGGTTGTATATGATATATTAGGTCAAGAGGGACCTATGCTCTAAATTTCAGCTCAAACTAATGCTTCTAGCTATATTAAACAACTCCTCCTTTCCCAACTAGGCTAGAAAACACTGATTTCCCATGAATTTACTAAACATAAATTTTTGAATACCGTGAGAGAGTAATTCCCATGAGGGTTTCTATAGAAAATGAAGAAATAAGTTTTATATACAACTTATATTAATCACATAGCAAAGAAATGGAGGTTTAATCACTTATATAGTAAAAACAAAGCTCTCGGCAAGATTTCCGGCGAAATGCATGTACAAGGTAGGATTGCAGAAAATAACACAGTATACAACAAATATACATAAAAAATGACTGAATATAACATATCAGAGCTTAATAATACAAAAATATGGCCAAAGGCCTCTCTAAAAAACTTTCGGAGGGAAATAAGCACCTCCTCTTACAAGATGAGCACAAAATCAAAGGGTGCAGTTTTGTTGTTGCTGCCCCTGCATCACGGAAGTAGTTTTCTAAAGATGACTATGTTGTAGCTGAATGTAGATGAATTGCCTCAAGACAATACAGAAATGAAGCTCTAATCCTTCCATCTTTATCCCTTAAGCAATCTGATCTAAAGAGAGGATGGAATTCCCGCACAGGAATTCTTTACACTAAGCAGTGTAGCGACTGTGGCTAAATAGCTGAAGCATGCAAATTGTCTCTAGATAAAAATATCTGAATACATGAATGATCTCCCTTTGATGCTATGCCTTCCTTTTATCTTTGGTGAGCCTCCTCACCCTAGACCCTACACAAAGTTGAGGTGACTTCTTCATGAAGCTTCCTCTTTCAAAACTGCGCTGCCCTAGCTTGCTTCCCTCCTCTTATGGCCGCATTGTTGACTTGGTCAACTAATCCACCTCCAATGCATTTTTCACACTAAGTATCTTCAATATAGTTCTCATATATGTGTTTAAGCTGATAATTTTTCACATTAAGCTAGTTTACTTGAGTGTTTTCTTCCTCCTCAAGAATGCATGTTGACTTAGTCAAACTAGCTATCTCCTTATCCAATTTGTCCATATTCACACTTGGAAGTGTAAAACCAGCTCATAAGATGACTTCCTTCCTTAATAAGGTGTAATTTTTTCATAATTTTATTATTCATGGGCCTCCTTACCCATTTATTCCTCTTCTAAGTGAAAGTAGAAAAATCTAATGTTCCAAATTGCTATGTGCAAATTTTGGAACATTACAATGAGAAATCAATTAACTCAATCTAGGTGAGTTAAAGTCAGTTGAGCTAGTTGTAATTTATGGTTGCACTAGTGAGAGATCAAGTGAATTAGATATTATTTAATTCATAATCAGTGATATAACATGCAACTGATGATTTACTATTAATAGTTGCATGCATGTCAGTTCTAGTAGAGACCCAGTTGAGAAAAAGGTTAAAGGGATGTTAACTATCAGTTGTAGCATTAATGGGTTTCTCCCATGTAACCAAACACACATTGGATTGCCCATGATCCTTGCACAATTTTAGAAGGGAAAAATTCCTAAAGAATAGGGATTTCATTCATTAGGAATTGCGCAAGCACGACATGATGTTTAGAGGCTGAGAATTGGCTAAGTGTTGGTTGATTTTGTTCGGGACAGTGTGAGACGATTAGCTGAGTGCATAAGAATCTTGTGAGAAGAGTGAATTATAACTGTAATTATTTCCATGCTGAATATACAATAGAATATAGTGGGTTTTGAGCAGCGATCTTTCCTAGGGAAATTATTCGTGTTGTGGTTTGATTTGATTCTTTGTTTGTTTGTCATGATTGGAGATTTTGTTTATTTTCTGCAATTGATTTGTAGAAGTATTCAATATCTTGCTTTAGCATATCGCATGATCGAATTGAATACATGAAATGCATATTTTTTGTATAATTTATATATAATGCTACAACTATCACCTACTTACATTCTCTATCATCGGTCCCAAAACAAATGTGTTAGTACAACCATATTAAAAAAATACCATTTCTTCATGCAATATTACAGAGACATATACACATATAAGGAAATCAACACAACTTGTAAACATACCATGCTAAATAGATAAACTATATGACAAAATTGAACACTCAAAATAATCAAGCACCAGGTATACGACATAAGAAAATTCATACCTTAATGTATCTTAGGGGAGGCTATCTTGTTTGCACAATCAATCTAGATTAGCACGATATAACTTCATAATATATCAACCTAATCATAAATAAGATCACGATATCCGTAATAGTATCTAGCTAACATGTTCACATCATAAAATCATAAGAAAATGTCATTCATGCATACAATCACACATGCCTAAATGTCATAACCCTAACCATTTGCATGGTCCAATCCAAATTGGCATAATACATATAACATCAAGATGTTAATGAAATAACACTAATCATTAAGTCACAAGCATGTAACAACAACAAGTTATATATCATGATCGTCAACAACATGTAACCTAATCATCAAGATAATATCATACAAAAAAGGGAAGTTAACTTATAAGATGCTCATCAACAACATAGAAGTTATCTAACATAAAACAATGATATAAATGCATACCGCCATAGGTTGCTATCATTCATGACTATCTGACATAGGTACATATAACCGTACTAATAAACTAGCATCTATAATGTATGCAACCATAACATAAATATAATGAAAGGAGTATTAATAAACATAATGCATATAAAAATCATTAACCTACATACCTCTGTGCACAACATCCAAACCTATATGGCGACATGCTCTTTCCTCGAGGTCCAATTTTGTAACTTCACTTTCATGGCCTGCATCTCCCACTCTATCTTAGTCAACACATTAGCATCATAACATACCAATATCATCATGATGAACTAATTGCATACAATGAAATTATGCACAACAACCTTCAACAAACCAATGAAAACTTAACCATATGCACCCACTTGACATGTATAACCAATCATGAATGAGAAATGCATGTCCCACATATAACATCACATAAGAAATCATACATGGAAAACACATAAGCATGAAAAATATGTGACCTAGCATAAAAAAGAAATGCATATACAACATGGAGCAACATGTAAGAAGACATGCATGAACAATACATAAGAAAGAACAACACATAACTAGTCATACACATATGAAAACATGTTGATAACCACACCATAAACACTTCCATGGAAACTCCACTGCCATCAAAGCCAACACAACATGGATGAAATGAGAAAATATATGCCACAAGCATACTAAACACATATGCAATCAACATAAATGCATGATCAACACACTTCCCATCCTATTCGAGAGTTGAACCATTCTCTCATACCACTCCGTAACACCCGCTTCCCACATCTACCCAAGTAACTGCCCAACTGAGGTAAAAAATGTGACGAGAGGCTACTAATACAAGATTCAACCTCCTAGATGACCTTGAGGAAGTGGAAATGATGGAAACCTAACAAAAAAACCTTACACAACATAAAAAACATCTAAATGAGGTATACCAACCCTTCATGCATCTTACCCCTAGGTTAGACTGACTTTCTGACCACATTGAGCCTTAGCCACAAGCACAACACAAAAAGGTAGTGGCTGGGAGGCTATATCCACAGGCACAACACAACAAGCATTCAAACAGGGCCCCAATTACTCAGTTCTATGATGCAACTCTAGGATTTGAGCCACCCTTTTAGGCCCAGAGCGCAGGTCACTACCTAGAACTTCATGAAAAATTAGGGGATGATAAATAACATTGGAACAATGATACTAAAGCAATCACATCAACAAGAACTCATCTGAACCCGTCCTAGCCATGAATGAATTTTTTTAAACATGTCACAAACATCAAATCTATAGGTATAAAAAACAGATTTAAACATAAGGGTCCCTTACTTATCTGAGAATTGCTAAGAAGCATTGATCCCTTGCATCATTAGATGCAATACAATCTATTTGACCATAGATAGAGTGTACACTCATTTACAAGTAAAAACACGGAGAGAGACATACATCATCACTAATAAAATACATACTTATAACCAAAAAAATAACTATTGAAATAAAATGGATACAACAACAATAAAATACATACATAAACCAATATATTTGCATACCAAATACCAAAGAAATGAGCTTCTCATTTATGGATATAAAAACCAACTGAAGATGGGGCTTCCACGTTCCACCTGACCATATATTGGCTAAGCCAAATGTCTCTTCAGCCAACCACCGTCGTGCCATCTTCCAAGCATGAATGTGGGACTCAAAAAAAAAAAACCATTAGGGCATATTGAGGCTAAACCACCTCACCCTCAATAATAGAAATAAGGCTTTACCATAATCCATATCAGATCACTAGGGAAACGCAATAAACATTTCATAACCAGCTTTACCATGATCTACACCCGATCACTAGGCCAACACGAGCATGGATATCACCTAATTCTCTCTGCCTAAACAATGAGGAATTTTTCTGTCTCTTAGTCTCTCAGGATTTACCGCAACCCACTGTTCCTAATTAGCGGTCATTAGGCCCTAAACCGAGACACAATCTCCAGGCTTTACCATACATCCCATCCTGAGACGACTAGGCCCAATGGAGAGCACCCACCTCTTATTCTTTACCATAATCCAAAACTGGATCACTAGGCCTTAAACATAGGCAAACCACCTATAGGATTTACCGTATATCCCGCCATAACAATGTAAACTTTGAAACGAGAATGGAAATGAGTACCCGCTTATTTTAGGTAGCAAAAAATCATCTGATTTTGAAAAGTGGTGATTCAGAATACTCTTAATTTTTTTAGCACATTTTTTACAAATTAAATTTTCTTATGCACCAAGTATAAACATTATTTTTAACATGTTAGTGACTTTTATGTTGATTTTGAAAAGTTTTGATGCCAACATCTATTTTTTTAGAAGACTTATTTTTTACTTTAATTTTTCTAATGTATTAAACGCTAATAATTGTTTTCTAAATTTAACAATTTTTGAAGTACTCGTCTTATTCCTCTTCACTTACATATTTTTTTTTTCTTTTAATTTCAGTTTTTTTTTTTTTTTTTTTAATTTCATTTCATTTTTTTTGTAGTGTGATATATGATTTTTTGTAGTATTAAAAAAAACTAAAATTTGAAAGTTTGGATCTTCTATCTAATTATATATTATTAAATAAATATTTCATTTCCCATGAAATACTTGTCACTAAAGAAATGAGAATTTTTAACAATTTACATAAAAATACACATTTTGAATATAGATATAACATAAAAAATACGCATTTTGAGCCATTTTGCTAAAAGTGACATGTCAAATAAACTATTTTTATAGAAAAAAATTAACCAAAATATTGTATTTTTATGAATTTTATGTTGGATATTAATAATAATAACATTTTGTTTCCAAAAATTAAACGATTCACATAAAGAATGAAGTGAAAATCACATAATTTTATTAAAAAAAAAAAATCATAAAATTAATAAAAAAACAAAAAATAAAAAACAATATATATATATATATATATATATATTTTAAAATATTTCAAATAAAAAAATAAAAAAATAACATTTGGGTTGCTTGAGGGCAGCCACTGTGGGCTGGCGGAATTGGCCAAGCTCTGTCGGCCCACAACGACCACCCATCAAGCCACTCGGTGGGTCTTGCCAGAGTTGATTATGAGAATTGGCTCTAGCTAGCCCCACCGAGATGCTCGAGAGCGGCCGCCCTGGGCCGGTGGAGCTGGCCAAGCTCTGTCAGCCCATGAAGACCGCCCTTTGGCCCACCCGGAGGGGCTGGCTGGAGCTGATTTAGAATAGGCTTCGGCCAGCCCCGCCGGATGGCCTGAAAGGTGGCCCCCATGGGATGTCAGAGCTGGCTAGGCTCCGCTAGCCCATAGTGGTCACTCCTCGGGCCACCTGATGAGGAAAATCTGATTCTCGAAATCATATTTTCCCTACAGGGTGGCCTGAGGGGCAACTATCATGGGCCGGCGGAGCTCAAAACCCTCCACCGGCCCACAACGACCACCCCTCGGGCCATCCAGCAAGGAAAATTTGATTCTCAGAATCGAATTTTCCCTATCGGTCAGACAAATAAGATTCTAAGAATCAGATTTGCATGCTGGTGGGGCAAATCTGATTTTTCGAATCGGATTTGCAGGCTGGCAGGGCAAATCCGATTCTCATAATTGGATTTTCCCCTTCGGCTGGGAAAATATGATTCTTAAATCAAAATTTCCTCGCCAAATAGGAAAATTTGATTATGAGAATCAGATTTATAGGCCAGTGGGGCAAATCCGATTTTGAGAATTGGATTTGTCCCGCGGTATTGGATTTGCTCGACTGGGTAGGAAAATATGATTCTCAGAATTGGATTTTCCCCACCGGCTGGGCAAATCCGATACTTCGTTGCCCCGCTGGTCGGGCAAATCTGATTCTCAGAATCACATTTTCCCCACCGGCTGGGAAAATTTAATTCTTGGAATCATATTTTCCCCACCAGGTGGCTCGAGGGGTGGCTATAGTGGGTTGGCTGAGATTTCCAAGCTCGGGCACCCGATGGGGCTGAGAGCTGATTCTGAGAATCGAATGGCCCCCCAGCTGATTATGAGAATCAGTTTTCAGCCCCTCGGCCCCATGGGCGGGCTCAACCTGATTCTCAAAATCAGGTTGAGCCCACTTAGGGGCCTAAGGAGCCAATGGGCAGGGTCAACCTGATTTTGAGAATCAGGTTGAGCCCGCCCAAAGGCTTGAGGGCTACAATTATTATTATTATTATTTTTTATGTAATTTTTATTAATTTTTTTTAACTTTTAATTTGTTTTAAAGTTTTTTTTTTATTTTTTTTTAATGTTTTATTAAGTTAATTTTTTTAATTTTAATTATATTTGTGTTCATTTTTTATTTTCTAATGTTTTTTTAGTTATTTTAATTGTGATTTTTTTTTAAATTTGTTTTAGGTTTTTTTTTATGTTTTTTTAGATTTTTTAATTTTTTAATTTAATTTTCAATGTTTTTTATTTTTATTTTTTCCATTTTTTTTTAATTTTATTATGAGAATAGGCTCTAGCGAGCCTCGCCAGGTGGCCATTGTGGGTTGGCGGAGCTGGCCAAGCTTCGTCAGTCGTCCCTCGAGCCACCAGGCGGGGCTCAGAGCTGATTCTGAGAATCAGCTTTCAGCCCATTAGGCCCCTAGATGGGCTCAACCCGATTTTCAGAATCAGGTTGAGCCCACCCAAAGGCTTGAGGGCCACAATGTTTTTTTATTTTTTGATATATTTGCTATTAATTTTATTTTTTTAAATTTTAATTTTCTTTTAGTTTTTTTTTAATGTTTTATTAAGTTATTTTATTTTTTTTATTTCAATTATATTTGTGTTCATTTATTATTATTATTATTATTATTATTATTATTATAGTTATTTTAATTGTGATTATTTTTTTTTTAAAAAATTTTAGGTTTTTTTTTATTTTTATTTTTTATGTTTCTTGGATATTTTAATTTTTTTTTCAATGTTTATTTTTTTAATTTTTTTTCTCATTTTTAATTTTCTTTTTTATAATTTTTTTTTAATTTTTAGTTGTCTAATATTTTTATTTTGAATGTTGCATTTTTTTACTATGTTCATTTATTAATTTTTTAATTTTTTTGATTTTTTTTAAATGTAATATTTATTTTGTTTTTGCTTTTGTTTCAAATTTTCAAATAAAGTATTATTTATTTATTTTCGTTTATTTTGCTATTTTTGTTTCTTTAATGATATTTTTTATTGTTTAATTATTTATTTCTTTATATTTTTATTTTTAACTTTATCTTTGCAGATTAATTTGTTTTTTTTTCTTTTTCTATTTTTATGTTTGATTTTTTTTTGGATTTTTTATATACTTTTATATATTTGATTTCTTGTTGTCCTTTTTTTAATTTTATGTTTTTTTTCTAATATATATTTTTATTTACTTATTATTATTTTTTAAACTTCAGTTTTTTATTGTTTTAACTCTTGTTTTTATTTGTAAATTTTTGTTTTCATTTTTCTTTTGAAATTTTAAGTTTTTTTGGAGTGATGATATTTTATCTTTTACATCGTATTTCAAAATATTGAAATTTGTCCTTAAAAGTTATTCCAACATATTCACTTTTCATTTTGAGGGTGTTTTTGGCACACAAATATTGGTTTTCACTGTCATTTTTTAAACATGTTGAAAATTTACCTCTAAAAAAAAAATGTTATTCTAGCATCACCACTTTTCGTTTACGAGCTGTTTTTTCATGTTTTTTGGGGTTTTTTGGCTAGAGTTCTTGTTTTGAGTTTATAGTTCTCGTTTCATACTTTACGTTGTTCCATTCATAGGTCGAGGATTCCTAGGCCCACCAAGGTAACATAATATTTATCTTTACCAAAACCCACAATCTAGTTTAGGGGTTACTAGGCCACATGATATATCAATTCAGAGACCCACTCCACTTAGCTTCAAATCCATCCAGAAATCCAACTGAACCAAAACATGATAAGTCCACAACACCATGGCTATTCGGAAATGGAAATGCTAGGCTGAAAACACTGTCACACTTGGAAAAACCCATGCCAAGACAAAAATTAACCACATGCATTACCATGCATGCTAGCTCTAGCAAGGAAAATACACATACAAATCAATACCTACCAAGAATCCTGCTATAATTGCTTGATTCTTGCTCCTCGTTGCTTGCTCCTTCCTTCTTCTTTCTTTCTTGCCTTTCTTGGTCCAATGCCAAAATACTTCAAGAAAAATCTAAGTATCCAAGAGTGTGTGAGAGAGAGAGAGAGTAGAATATAATGAGAGCCATGAGTGTGAGAAAAAGCTTTCCAACTTATCCCTAGAAGCCTTTTTATCAATAAGGCCTTTATTTTCTTCCTTTTCCATTATTTTCCTTCATTTTCATAAATAAATGTGCCAAATATGTCATTTTTCCGTTCCAAATCCTTTTCGTTTGCCTTTGCCAATTTCCTTAGCCAAAATAAACCAATTAAACACCCACTAGGATGTTATGACCAAAATTCAGCTTGGAATATGTGTCACGTCAACCGTGGTTATTATTTTTACCTTTATTAACTTGTATTACATGGAATTTTCACCAAGGCTGTTACAATGGGGTTCTCTTTGTTTGCATGAGATGCATCCTCCAACACTTTCACATACTCGTCTTTGTCAATAGTTGCATCCTTGAATACATCAATGTTCACTATAAAGTGTAATATATGTTGATCATCATTGAAAATGTGTAAGTTAGTGATACTTTTAAGGAAAGATGGTTTAAAAAGGATTTCTATAGAAAAACTGCCCCTAAGTAGAGATAACCTAACAACAACATTTTCCAATACATTCACAGTTGTGTTGTGTATTCTAGAGAAAAAAATAATATTGAAAGCTTGGAAATGAGAAATCAAACAACATACCTCTTGTTGATAAATTTTCAGATGAGGTGAGACATAGTGTATGGTATCACCTACCTGTTGTACGACAATTTCTGAGTCACCTACTGCTTTGATAAACCCAACATTGAGGTCAATGGATCTTTGTAATCCCAAGATACGTTCTTGATATTCTTCAGTGTTGTTCATGCACTCAAATTCCAAGTGACTAGAGATCATATATTTTCTTTGTTGCAGGTCTGCTAAAACAAAACTAGCTCCAGATCCCACCCACATATTTGAACTGTCAAAATACAATGTCCAAAAATAATATGTATAAGGACTATGTGCTACACTACTATTACTTACTGTACAAATTCCATTTTCGCCAGTTGGAATATGAAAGAGATCCAACTGTGTGTCTGGTGGGACTAGGGATGGTTAAGAAAGCTAGCACCCCAGATCAGTTTCTAAAAATCAATTTCCAAAGATAAGATCTGTGAAAGAAACTAGTTCATGCTTACCCTCAAAGTGAGTAAGAATATGCTTCATGTAAGGCTCTGAGTTTACCCAAATTTTATTGTTTCTTCACTTATACGAAAGCCATAAATGTGACCAGTCCGTAACAAAATACCCTTGTATTTTGTTGGATGAGTCTCGACTCAACAAATTTCCATATGCTTCTGAAATGTCCACAATTACTATGTTTATACACTAGTGAACTTAGTGGTTGGATGATAAAAGAATAAGAATATTTATGAGTTCACCTATAGCATGAAGAAGAATCATATCTAGCTGAATGATCTAGGCATATGTTTTATCCCATTTTGCATTGATTTTATTTGCTAATGATAAAGGCTTTAAATTCACCAATGCACCAGAATCAACTAAGAAATTGTGTACGTTATAATTGAAAATTTTGAACGTTAACAAAAATGGAGGGTAGAGTGTATTTGCATCCAAGGTTAAAGAATTAAGTACATACTCCAAGGAACCATCAGACTTACCAGATTCAGATCCCTTCTACGAAGAAGCGCTATTACCTGAGTCAGACTGTTCACGAGCACGAGCGAGAAGTTCCCACTGGATTGTGACTCTTGTAAGTTAAAAGAGTTAAATTTAAGCATGAATCTTCTTTATGTCTTTGACTATATTATAATCAGACGCAGGAGACATTGCCAAAGTGTCTAGAGGAGTAACTTGGCATACTACTTCCAGAGTGATGGAATTTCTCTTACTGCTCATGAAAGTACTTTTCGTTGTAACCACATTTCCAAACTTGCTCTGAGTTTTCTGGGTTGAGTTTGTGGGCGGAATGATCTTCCTTAACAAATTCTCTTTCAATTTATGATTATTCAACTCTTCTTTGGTGGCCAACCTTTGGATTCTTAAATTATATTGACTTTTCTGCTTTTGGTTCAGGCCATCACTCAGTGGTTTCTTTTCATAAATGTTCTTTCAGCTACGAATATGCAACCGAGTGTGTTCAATGCATGCTGAACGCTTGTAGTTTCTTCGTTTGCAGGAATTTCTTCCTTTTCTTCCGCAAGTTCAGTCTACTCATTAGAAAGTACTATATCAATGATATGCAAAAAAAGAGCATTAATGCTATGGTTCCATTGTGGGAATTTTTTTTTGAATGATATTCTTGATGAAGCGAGCAATATTTATCCATGCCCATACTCTCAACATTCAACATAATGTTCAATATTTTCACAAACTTGGCCAGCTAGTTGCTACTGCTGCTAGAGTTGGAAGCTCCTCTCAGAAGGCTTGCTAGTCACAGTGGCATCGCTTGACCTTTTTTTAACTCTGCCAACTCATTGGACATAGAATTGATGGTTTGGGTCAAGCTCTCAGGTTCGACAAATTATTTGTCCTTGGTCTTGCTTACAGAGGCCTGAGACCTTTTTCCCGTGTCTTTCGAGTCTTTATATGGTTCATTGTATATGATGACTCCAATTACACACAAGTCCTTTTCAACTACAATCGCTTCTTCATAATTTTCCATAAGTGTTTCTTTCACAATTATTTTCACGAAATATGCAACGCTTGTTGGTAAGGAAAATGTATAATAATCAATAGTGATGGATTTGTGAGGTTTCTTATTTACCGAAAATTTATTCAAGATATGGTTAAACCTCTGATTGAGGTCTTTCACTTTCTCTTTTTTCTCTATATTAAGATTTCCTAGCTATTTTAACAACATGGCAGGTTCTTTTTCATCAGCGAATTTTCAAGAAAAATATTCTTAAACCCTTCCAATTTTGGATAGAATTCAGAGGAAGACTATGATACCATAAAATTTCTCTGCCATCTAAAGTACATAGAAAGAGTTTTCATGCAACATCATCATAACACTCATATAGCATTTGTAGATGTAGGTAGAAGTTGTCCAAATGGTCCTACACTTTTACTACCTTGTCATCGTCATACTTCACTAACAAATTCTCCGGGTGCCTTGGCATATTGTGTAGAACACTTGAATGTGGAATTGGGGCCTGATACATCCAATCTAGATTTTGGTATGCCATATATTTTTTGTTTTTTTACTCCTCTCTTTTTTTTTCAGAATCTGACAGACCTTCCTCTTCTTTGTCATTTCCCAAACCGTGGAAGGTATCATTTGAGAGCACAACGTTATCTACGTCAACACCATTATAAGATGGAGGTCATTTTGAAATCTTTTCATTTTCTGCAGAGTCTATGTTTTATTGATAAAACCCTCTTGCAGACAAGACCGATCTTCCTAGTATCCAAACAGATAAATAGAAACAAAAAACCATCTTAATATAGCTTTCCCTAAACTATTAACATTCAAATTATCAAAACATAGAAAAGAGAGGATAATGCTCCTACCTTTCAATGATATGCTTGATGTATACCTTTCCTTTTGTCCCGAAGAAGTCCATTAATGCTGAGAAGAACCTGCAATCACAAAAATGTGAAGAATCAAAATCACTTGTAGTATATAATAATCCAAATACTAGTTTAACTTAATGATCAAGGAGATTTAGAATTGTCATTGTTTTAACGAATCTAAAAACAAAACAATGAAAAAAAGGTATCCATATGTATTATCAACAATATAGAGAGAAACCTTAAAACCTGAGCCTTGATGTCATAGAGATTTCTCCAGTATGCCTTTACAATTGTGTTCCTTGGTTTGATAATATATCCTCTCTAGAATGACCAACATAGGTTTATCTTTAGTGAACTCTTATGAATCCCTATGTACCATATGTACAATGTACCCCTAATCCTGAAGTTTCAACTCAATTTATAGGAGAAATTAAGGAGGTTTTAGATCCACCAATAGAGGGATGAGATCCTCTAATGAAGGGATTAGGGTTCCCTCATCCAAGGGGATACGTTCAATGATTGGAGGGATATAGCTCGAACTAGCGCAACTCAAGAGGATTTTACTTGGAAGAATATTCTCCCAACTAAGATTATAGAATTTACTTTTTGATTTTACTTTCTTTTAAATGGGGTGTGCAAGTTTTATTGGAAAATAGAGCGCAAATATTCACAGGTAAGGTTAGGAATATCTGTGCATGTGCAGGAAGTGACCACAAAACCTCGCAGGAAACCTTTAAGAGTATTTAAGATATTTTTTCCAGTTCCCAAGACTTGGTTAACGAATATAAGTGTTTTGAATTCTAAGGAAGCATGAGTATGGATGGTGATAAATCCATATTGATGATAAAATGTCATGGTGACAAAATGACGTGTAACAGATTTCCCCCTAAAGTGTGAAGTCTGAGAAATTTTTTCAAGAAGTGAAGTGCTTTATCATCCCAAGGATTGTATCAGAGACATCAGTTGAAAACCTATAAGAAACATTCAATTTAAATATATAATCATCACTGAGGTAGTAATTCCCATACTCAAAGAAAAACTAACTATATGTTCTGGTACAAAAGTGACCTAGAATTACATCAATAGTAGACACAGTATGGACGCAGCCATCTATTATGAATTAGTCTGCTGAAACATGAATACATGAATCCTCATAGCCTGGATGGCTGAAACTGGATCCAAGTTCTTGGTCTCTGCTTCTTGAACTATTACGAATCTATCCATGTGATTAACTGTTTCGAAGTCAAACATGGTAGAAACCACTTGATTACAAGTCAATGATGAAACCGTTAAGAAGTGTGAGATAAACCACCAGTAATGACAATGGCTCTCAAAGTAACCCAATAAAATCTATGAAATTTAAATGAATGGTTTTCTTTTGAAATCTCATAGAGTCATTCGATCGAAGGCCAATGATGAAAACCCATCATCGAAGGCAAGAAACCTGCCATTAAGGCATGTAGATTTAAAAGTAATGATAGGATTTCTAGATCAACTTCCTAGATAATGAGATGAAGTCGATAGGAAGTAATTATTCATAGGAGGGCCTATGAAACGAAACCATTATGTCAAGTTTTGAAAAAATATTTTGCAAGGTTTAACTCATGGATGGTTAACGTGAATGGAGACAAATATTTGCAATGAATAATGAATTGAAGTTGAACTTTCTCTTGAACACCATAACGAAAATGTAAATGACTTGGAAACATTTAAATTAAAGATAATACCCAAAAATGGATGAACTCTTTCAATGAGGTTTGATTAACTATAAGACAAAAGGATTACCCAACCTAGACACTAGTGTGAAAAAGTGTCATGTTTAAGAGTGACATGCTCCTTTTAAAACAAGTATAAAATATGGATTCCTTTTCTCAATTTCCCCTCCACCATTACTGGCAAGTACCTATTTATTTTTGTCAAGCTTGAGGAGATAACATTTTATTGTTGTGTAAGCTTATCCTTCGAATGATTCCATCTTAGTAATTTTAATGAATGCTAAGAAGGAGTGGTTTGGCCTTGTTGTAATCGACGAGTCTTGCACTATTTAATTTTAACGAGTCCATCATAAGATTAACTCAGTGTTTTTCAGTTTTAGGGAGTCAGAAGAAAAACATAAGTAAACTCCATAGCATTCTTTTTCATAAATTTATTCTCTCATACCAAAGAAAGGATGAAATAATGTAGGGGAGAACTCTATTGGCCATGCTTAGTAAATGTATACCTTTTTCATAATTAGTCTAGTTCTATCCGGAAAAGGGGTAAACTTATACTGAGTAGATGATTGTCATTTATTTTAACGAGTTCAAATAGTTAAGTGCTTGGAAATATTTTCATGTTTAGAGAGTCTGAAAAAGGCTTAAAAGAGGACTCCATGGTTTTTCTCTTTCCTATTTTTTGAGTTTGAAAAAATGCTAAAATTTTACTTTATCTTCAAAACGATTCGTTTTTAAACAAAACCTGTTCTCAGCACAAAAGACTCAAAAATTATAATAATCTTTTCTCCATCATGGTAAAAATATTTAAAATTTGAACTTATAAAGGTCAAAATAAATAAAATGATATTATTTTATTCATGAAAACCTATAAAAAGTGGAAAGAACAAGTCAATTTTACCTTTTGATTTCCAGAGAAGTAAAAAAGAGTTTTTACCATAGATCTTCTGAAGCCAATATCGGGAGGACCGACAAACCATTTCACAAACCATAAGTTCCAGGTATTTAATCCCTTAATTATCTGCCATTATATCTATTTTCTTTTTCATTTTAGGCTTCCAAATTATTTTTTTAGAGAAAAATTTCTTTTAGAAACTACCCTCAGGGGTGCACATGTTTTCCTAATCGAACTTGCGAAACCTGATGATTTTTTAACACAAAAAATGACCATGCTGCAACGATTTTTGTATGTAGATCATGTAAAAAAATGCACTATATACGAAATAAAACTGCGCAGGCATCGTGGGGTTTTCAAAAATTGGTTTTCTTTCCATAAAAATTGCACTAATTTCTCCCAAAAGCTTCCTAATATTTTTAAATGATTGTTTGTAGGAAATTTGAAACAACCATGCTTGAGTGGAGAGAATGCGAGAATGAATCACATGATAATGAGGCTATTGATAGCCCAACAATGCTTCAGGTGTTAAATAATTATGATCTATACAAATTTTGGTCTATACAAAGTGTTATCTCTAAATTGGTATTGATGGGTTGCTCCACCAAACAACTTAGGGTAACTCTTTTAAACCAAATTTTGACTGAGGATCAGCCTCTTCAGCTTGAGAGGGCTCTCTGAATTTATTAATGGATTTACTCAATTAGGTATTTAAACAGATGGCTAACTCTGTGAGTATTTTGATGTATTTTATTGCAGGTGAAAAATGGGAAAGATTCAACTACCATTGGGCTCATGGAGTCAGTAAAAGGAGTTCAAATGACAAGCACATCTACTTATGGAAAGTGAGACTTTTTATGTTTCAATGATAGAAAATCATTAAAACATGGGAATAATTAGTAACTCAATGCTAAAAGGAATTCAGAGCATGTATGATATGAACTATGATTAATTTAACATCAAGACTAGTGGAAGCAAGATATAAAAGAGACACATAAACCCATTGAAACACATCAAGAATCTCAGGTGAAGCAAGAAAAATTTAGTGTCTATGTATTACTGATATAATAAATTACAATAGTAGCTGTGTCAAAAGCATTCTCCAACCCTTTCTTATTTGATCTTATGTCTATAAATAGACTCTTTTTATATTACATAGGATCTTCCTAGCTGGCTAGATCATCGAACCTTGAATTTTACACCTAATCATAACTGAAAAACTCTATTTCTGGAACATAAAAAGACACCTAGTCATTTAAGAGTTACTCTCCTAATAGGACTCTAATTAAATTTATTTCATCCAGTTCTCTAATAGTGGGACAATTACACAGATAGCGATAAGATGCTTGAATGACATTCTCCATGACTCAGACATGAACGTAGTCCCCAAGAATTTAGCAGCAACTATCCTATTTTCTAGGAAATGATTAACATTTACTAGAAATTTGTCCTCATGCTGATTTGTGTTAATGACACACATTCCAAGTGATGAATGTTTTCTAAGATGGCTCATTATTTTTTTTAATTCCTCTAGGTGGCTTGCTAGTCTTTCATATGCCTTTCAAACCTACAAAAACCGTTTAAAAACACCTTGCCACAAAAGAAAGCATCTTTAGGCAATTTCGTAGCGAAATTTCATAGCATGCCCATTTCTACCCTTTAACATTTTCTTTTGCCACATTTTCTGGTTAAAAAGTATTTTTCAGGTCAAAATACCTAATACCATCAAAGTACCTCCTTAGTTCTCCATAAAACGGATTTTAATTACAAAAAGCAATCTTCAGAAATTTCGTAGCATTTTTGGGCCTTCAAGCTTGGAACTCACCACGAAACTGCCTAATATGGCTAAAACTGTAGATTTGGTGGTTTTCTTCAAAAATTCACACTCTAAGACAAAATTTAAGTCACTTGCAAGCTATAAAAGTTAAAAAAAATGTCTTAGTTCAACTTCTCAGTCCTTGGGTGCTTCATCTTCATTAACAATAGGTTGGACTTCAGGTTCCTCTACCACTTTCATTTTCAGCCCTCTCTTCTCCAATTCATCTTGAATCATGTCCATTTTTTCTTCCAACTCTTTGACCTGTCCTTTGAGTCTTTTCCTCTCAGACTGCAACCACAAAGTTATTTTCCTTGTGATTTTTACCACCCTCCTCAAAGGAAGGCTTCTCTTCAGCATATTTTTGGCCTTTGACAAAGTCTTGTCATACTTATCCAGCTTCTCCTTCATCTCTTTATCAAAATCATCCATTAGTTGTATATCCACCTTGGCTTATTTTAATTCTAGCTTCACTTCAATTACCTCTTCCCTGGCCTCTTTTAATTGTTCTTGCAGAATTTGTACTTCAGTATCTTCTTCAACATGTTATTTCTCTTTTCTCTATACAAAGACTTCTTCTACTGCTGGGGATAAATCTAAGATATTCTCTGGTAGCTTACATTCATTGAATTTTTCTTCTCCTTTTCTTTTCATGGCATCCTTTGCAATCTGTAACTTGGTCATTGGATTCCTTGGCTAGAAAATGAAACCAACATCCTCTCCTGGAAAGTCCAACTTCTTGACAGACTTACCTTCAATTTTTTTCCATCACCTTCAATGTGTTCTGCCTGCACTATTGGGGACTCTTCAATAGTTATTTCCTGGAGGATGTATTCCAAGTTTCCTTTAGCCAATGTTGGACTCCTATTTACCCTCTTGCTTCTTTTCTTGCTAATTCTATATTTTTTCTTTGATGACTGAGGTATATTAATCTCTTGCACAAGTTCAACTTCAATGTCCATTAGCTCTATAGGAGGCTGTCCTCATTCTTCATCAATCTCTTCTATGATAGTTGGAGATGGAGTAGTCTTTTGTTTTAAAACTTTCTTTGGAGTCACTGCATCTACTTCATATCCACTCATAAAAATAAAATAAGCCTAATCTCTATTTAGCCTTTTCAATTCCTCCAGTACTAACAATTTGATTAGACCATGATGAAAGACTGATGTTTCATTTTCTTCTACCTTGACCTGGATTTTATCTGACACATTTCCCAAAATTTTGTATAAAAATAAGGGTAAATCAAGTGGTTTCTTACCAAAAAAATTTAAGAGTCTAAAATGATAAGAATAAACCATGTGGAATCTCCCTTCGCAGGTGAAGTAATTTTGGACAACCAACAACATTTTTGCATATTTTTCCTTCATATAACCCCTAGGGATGCCATTTGTCATGTTAGCTCCTCTATGCTCCCTTTTGAGAAAGTCTTCATGGCTTTTCATTCTAAATTTTGTGCCTTTGAACCATTCTTTACCACCTCTGCGGATTTTTGTAGCTTGGGATATGAAATCTGGTGACACTGTGAGATTCAACATTCCAAATTTTGATATTTTCCCTGTAAAATTTGCTGCAAAGTATTTGGATACCTGGACATGGAAACCCTACAGTTTTTGACAAAAATATAGGCAACCTACCTTCCTAAAATCCTCTGTATCACTGAGATCTTCATTTAGTAGCTTCAAATCCATAGTTTCATACCATACAGAATAAACACCCTTATTTGTTTTACTCTTCGATGTCATTGATCCTTTATACTTCTTATTGCCTCCTTATTGATGACACCTGCAGAACCAAATTTGAACAACAACCTGCTTTGTGTGGTGAAGAAGCTCTCAAATAGTGATAGGGAGATGCTTTACATGCAATAATTGAATGATGAATGACAAAGAGCAACTTGCGGGTAAATTTTAAAAGGTAATTTGACAAGATAAGGTTTAATGGTGACACATGTGACCATAAAAGACAATGATGACAACAGATACCACTTTGCATGTTTGGGAATTGTAATAAATAACTCAAATGACCTAACCATTTTATTTATATATTAAATTTTGACACCTAGCAATGCTCTGTCACTCTGTGCAGGAAAAAACCCAGTTTTGTAGCAAAAACCATTTAATTGCTGACAGATTCGCTACGGAACTGTCAAGAAGTTTTGTAGTGAAATATGATGATTTTCTACATAATTCCCTACAAAACTATGTAAAATTGACAAGTGTAATACATTTTTGATTTAAAAGTGTGGGAATGACAACTAAATGATATGAGGTGGACTTTACTGACATGATAAGGCTTGAGGTGGGTTTAGACTTACGGTAGACATCACCATATGTAATTTTTTTCAGAAATTTCATGAAACTGACTATGAGACAATATGAACATAGGTGAATTACATGTAGAACCCTATCAATGAAAGTGTTAAGAATAATGAGTGATAACACAAGGAATTTCGGCCCAAGTGGAGCTAATGACCTAGTTGGTAAAAACCTGGGATGCCCAGGAACAATGTTTCATCATTGAGGATCATATTCTCGTGATTGATGTAAAGGATATTTATTTCCTCGTTGGTTTTCCCTGAAGGGGAAGAGACATTTCCTTGTTTGGCACATGACCAAGAGGATTACCCACTTCTTCCTATATGGTGAAATATTGCACGTAGGATTCACAATTGAAATATGGCTAGATCAATATAAAGGCCATCGAATGACTTGATCTCAAAAATATTTCTTTGACAGTCACTAGATTATGTGGCATCACAGATCCTCATGTGGCCACCAAGGCACAAATGGAAACAAATATTGAGTGTTCCAAGGGAAAAATATTCAACTGGTGCAAAGGAGTATTAGTCAATATGAAAGGATAGCTCACGCGAGAAAATAATGGTAAGATGAAGAATTTCGGCTATGGTGCCATTATTATATATTTTTCCTTAGAGAGAATCACACTCCTTGTGCTTCAACAACTATTAGTGGATCCTACGGGACCGAGAGATCCTCGCATGTTGCGATGGGTTTCATTGATGGCTCACCATGGTGGAGATGGTGGTCCTATTGTCTAGTATACACCTGAGTTTTCTGTATTACTGAAAAACTAGATCTTCATGATTGAGGACTTCCCCTATGCAGGGGTGACTCTAACACAACACTCCTACTTGGAGCACAATGGGATGTGTTAGGTAAAAATTATCATTTTAAGTTTTTATGTTTTATAATTTTTATTTTATTTTTTTATCATCCAATACTGATAATCAGAAACATTTTAGATGTTGGTCCAGTATGACCAACAATGCTTCAACATTTTTATAAACGAGGAGCACAACCTATAACAGTAGCTCCACCATAGACTAATGCAACCGAGGCCCTCACAGAGTTAGAACAAAATTTGGAGAGGTTGACCATATATATCCCAAAGACTGGGACAAGTGATTTTCCTCTCGGATACCAAAGGCATGTGACTAGGGTTCTTGGTCCATTTAGGTGATACCTACACATAGTAGCATGTGGCATACTCTACTATCATGATCATCGTTATGGATAGCTGATGGTCATTTTAGACTGCATTTTTTTTTTGTATCAGTACATTTAGATCATAAGGTGTTTGAGACCTATGATCACAAATGATGTATATTTTTTGACTCACTATGAAAAACAACTATTTTGACCTAATGATGATTACTTATTTTGGTCTCTGAGTGTCTTTTTCAATATGGATTGAAAATTGTTTTGATTTAATTTCAACATTTCAAACATCTATTTAAAATTTGAGTATCCAATGCATCAGCTAACGTGTTTAAATTTCTTGAAATGTGTTGGTATTCAATATAATAAAATTGTCTTTCCAAGAGACGGACCCTTAAAAACATTCTTAACAATAACGGATTTTGGATTGCATAAACACCATTAAAATGTAAGACAATGAGTTGTGAGTCTAACCTAACAATAAAACACCGAATGCCAAATGTAATGGTATCAAATAATATCTTAATGACTGTGCTATATTCTACAATATTGTTTGTTGTTTGATCGAGGCAAAACCCATGAATAGAAACTAACTCATCAATGGGTGAATAGATAACCCAAGCAATGAGATATAGGTTTTGTGTGCTACGACAGGCATCAGTAACAAATCCAATGTAAGTCTAAGGGAATTCCAACATCTGCAATAGCGAGAGTAATCAAGATAAGCAACAAAAGTAGTAGAAACTCGCCAAGCAAAATAACTAATATAAGGCACACTTTTCCTTAAAATGTAACTAACATATAATGAATATCTTCACAAGATAAATCATGCATAATATCTCTTTAGATAAGGCCATTTCTAGGCCTATCTAAAGATAAACCATCGTAATCAACTAATTCATATGCCCCTTTTGAAAGTGTTAGCAACCTATAATATTTTGTTATACCAAAAGGTGGCTAAATCTTTTTGGAGCCTCCAAGGAACAATTTTATCACTAAAAATTGTTGGCTCTTGAAGTCTCTCTAAGGCCTCATGCCTCTGTCCGGATCCCTTATTGCTGTTTACATCCTAAAAACCTCTGAAATCCTTCAAAAATCCCAAGTTAAATACTGCTGCAGAACCCCTTGGTCCCCTTCCTTTTCTTCCTCAGTAACCTCATTTTCTATTCTCATTTTCCCATGAAAAACCCACAATTTCATGTTTCTCCCTTTCCATTTCATTAAAATCACTTTTATAAGGTTAAAACCCCACTTTTTAACCTTACCGAAACCTTCATTCCCTTCAAGAAACCCTTCAAAAACCATGAAAATACATGTTTTTATGTATAGAACTTAAGCCCCTCGAGCTTAAGCCCTTAGCCCCTTTTCTTCCATACGCCCGCACCTTGGAACCAAGTTTTAACCCTTTGGCGCTTATCGCAAAGCACAGATCTCAGAATTTCCAAATTGTTATTTTTTAAACTGATGCATCGCAAATATTTGCACTGTGATCCATTGCAGATCGCAGATCGCAATTTTTAGTTTTCCTCTAAAAAGCTCATCGCAAGTTTCTGCGATGCGATCCATTGCATATCGCAAATCGCATGTTTCATTGTTTAAACAGTTTTATCCATCGCAAATATTTGCGATGCGACCGCTCCAATCGCATTTTTCCCCAACACTCATCGCAAATCGCAATATCGCATTTTCTCTCCGTCCAATAAATCCGCCATCGCAGTTTCCACCTTTTGCGATTTGCGATCAATCCCGCCGGGCCCACCATATGATACCCCCGCCTTTCATATAAAAGTGCTTTTTTCCTTTGTAAAGTCGAAAATGATATATTTTGTGGTTTACAAAGGTTTTTCCCATTACATCCCGCCGCTGCATCTCAGCCGTCGATCTGCACCCCCGCTCCATGATCCAACGACCCTGCTTCCTCCGCACAACCTCCAATGCAGTTTAACCTATAAATGTAGGATTTCATAACCTTCGTTTGTATTTTGCAGGGTTTAACGTTTTCCGCTATATTCAGAAGGAAATTCGAAAGATGAGGGTGACGACCCTGCCTCTTTTGATTTGTCAAAGGAAATCGGCCACAGGGTGCAAATTCACGTTTTCATCAGTGTTTCATGAGGCATTGATGCCATATAACCCTGCGCAGCCCTATGTAACAATGAAGCACCAAGAATCTGGCACAGTCAAAGAGTATCAGCTGTAGAAGACTAGAAATGTGTCAGCACAGAGAATTGAAGACAATTTTATGGGGATTACGGCTAAGACTGTTATCAAAAGCCTAATCCCCCAATCTAAAACACAGTCTGCAGAATACCTAAAGTGTTTTAGTGACAGAAAACCCTCCACCGCCACAAAAAGGAGGCGAATTGATTCCTCCCAGCGACTAAATGCCACCTATTGCCTCAAACCTTTCAAACCAGGGCCGAAGTTATTGCAAAGGAAGATGTTTTGCCTCAACGCAGCCGAGAAGTTACTTCTGCAAGGAACTTAATGCGAGAAATATCTGCAGAGTTATTTCAACCTCATGCCAAACCTCAAAGGTCAACAAATTCTTTCAAGTAGACCTGATAGTTAATGTAAAATAGTTAATACAGAGAACCACCTGTAAACTTCTTCATTGAGCCCCTCAAAGGGCCAAGAAGTCTTGAATCTGTATTAATTACTTTAGCAGATCTTTTATCAGATCTCACCTCCTCATTCTTCTATAAATACTTCTATAGAAGATGAGAAACTGTTGGTCACTACATATCTGTAGCATGTAAATAGTTTTCTGAAGCTGCTGTAAGCTCTGTTTGTAAGAGAAAATACCTAAGTTGAGCTGAGAAGCCTGAAGCTGTAAAGAACCATTGGACTTAAAGATTGTAACTGGTTTGGAACATCAATACAAGCTGATTTATGGGATCCTGGTCTATGTTCACGGTGATGTTATTATCATTTGTAACTTGTTATTTTGTTTTTGTTTTCATTTTGATTCATTTTCCACTGTAAAGAACAAATTTCTTTAAACAGTATTAGGCTTTCACCCAGATATTTTAACTTCTCATTTTGTAACTTTTTACTTGAATTTTTTCTTCCTTAATCAATATTTAGGAATGATTTAATCGCTTAGACATAGGAATGTCAAGGTTTCTCGTCTTATTGTCTTAGCTGAATGTCGTACGGAATGTTACTTTCTCGCTTATGTTGTGAGGATGAACTGTGGAGTTGATATAATAGTTCTGGGTCCCGTACTCTGACCGTACAATCGTCTCTGGACAGCCCATCGTTAAATCCACTAGTTTCAAAGTACTTATCAGATCTTAGGCCATTCTGTGTTATCTTTGTGATTGTCTTGAAAGTAGCCAAGTAAGGAAGAGCTAGGAGAGGACTTGTGGTGAGCCCGGCCCGCTAGTTTCTACTCCAAAAGTTGCCTTCAAGCTTCCCTTTGTGTTTTATATGTTTTCTATTAAAAGTGTATCAAAGGCTGGATAGTTTGAAAGTACTTACCAGATCCTAGTTTGCTTTCATGTCTTTCTTAAGTGCCTGGTCAAAATCTGGCTAGTTTGAAAGTACTTACCAGATCCTGGACTGCTCTTTGTTTTGCATCTGTTTATTTCCCCTTCTTAATGTATCATTCCATTCCATAAATCAAACTTTAAATAGATCCTTAGACATAGATGACTTGCCCCATAGACCACTCTTGAACCTTGTTGTTTCAATTAAAACCCTACTATAACTCCATAGCCCAATGGATTGAAGCTATTTCTTACCTATCTTTCTTGGCTGAATCAATTTTCGCTTTCATTCATCTTCACCCTTCATTTAGACTTCCTTCACCTTCATTTATCTTTGTCCAACCAAAGCAAACAAAACCCTTGGTCTTCATAACTAGCCTAATATCATTACCCTAAACTTCAAAGACAAATCCATCTTTGTACATATTGGAGAGATCCCTCTCCGGATTCAGGAGGGCTAGATCCTAGAATCCCAAAGTTGGTTGAAATGATGTTAACTATGTGATCGGACTTTTGCAAATCTTGTTTATTACAGAGACCTAACATTTCTGGCGACTCCACTGGGGAAGAACCCCAAATCATTTTCATTTAAAGATAATCATACGACATCAGAGATTTGGTTCATAGAGAATTTGCTTTATTAACCAGCTGGAGTCACCTAACATTTCTGGCGACTCAGCTGGGGACTATTTTTGAGTTCATAGTTGCTTGGCCAGCTTTTATAGACTCTTTAGTTTTCCATACAATCATAAAAACTCAGAAAAACCCAAAAATATTTCAGATTGGTATGCAATAAACATGGTGGTGGAACCATAAAACATTTTACCTCCTTTAGGGCTAAAAATTTTCCACCTTGTGACTCCACACTCTGAAACTCCCAGAAGACCAAATGACTCCACTGGTAGAAGACCCTAAACTGATTGACCAGACACAGTAACTTCTTTCTAGATTTACAAACATGATTCCAAGAATACAACGAAGATATGCCCCAATGAGTAGAGATCATATCCCTGGGTTTCCACATAAGATGCCCCAGGTGAATTGGGATGACAACCTGCTTGTTTTTCAAGGTGAAAAGTTTGATAACCCTTTATTACATCTTATCAAGTTTCACATACATGTATGGAGGTTGAAAGTTGAATGGCATGAAGACTGCCTAATGAAAATGTTCATGTTAACATTAGAAGGAAAAGCTAGGGATTGGTATGAATGCTTAAGATCTAGTAGTTTGTTTTCTTTAAGAGATCTTGAATATGTGTTCTATGAGAACTATAAAGAAAACAATACATCATTATCATTGGGTGCAATATATTATGATCCATCACAAAACATCACCCAACACATTATAGATAATGAGGAAGCTTTGGAAGAGATGCATCCTGAAGATCTTTTAACAACCATTCATGAGTTTAATCTCCTATTGAAAAATTTTAAGAATATATATGAATCAGTTGAGGAAGAGATGATCCAAGAAATAATGGACATTCCTCAATATATACCTGAAAACTCAAATATTGATTCATCATCCCTTATAGCTGAGGCTCAAGAAGACATCCAGCCTCAAAATCAGTCTTCGCAAGAGACAGAGAATTGTTGTACTTCTGTTCAAAGGGACATGAAAACATCTTCCCCTTTGACAAAGAAGGAAATAGAACAGACTATTTATAAACAGTCAGTCTCTGAAACTTTTTGCAAAACAAACACTCTTGCCCATTCGCATAGAGAACTTTGTTGTACAGATTTAGAAAATTCTTTTGTAAATCATAATGAAGAGAGACCTGCTGATAACCCAATATGTTCGACTAATGAAATTATTTATTCCGATGATTTTCCAAATTTCGATCAGTCTGATGAAGATGATGAGTTTCAAGCAAAAATTAATCATGCAGGGAAACCTGCGTTCGATTGGTGTTATGAGTTTCACCATCATCAACTTGAAAGAAGAAATCACCCATTTCAATCTATCACAAATCGCTTTCACATAATTGGGAATCAACAGCTTTTCAACTCAGAAGGTGAAGAGAAGAGCAATAAAGAAATTTTTGAGCAAAAGGGTCTTCCTCTTGAAAAAGAGGAAACCTTGAAGTACTCCCCTGCTCAAGAATATAATAACCTCTTCACAGAATTTAGTCCACTAAATACGAGCATACAAGGGCCACAAGAGGACAACACTGTCAAATATGATGAGTCCTCTAGTTTAGAAGATGATGAAGATGAAGGAGAAAAAAAAATAGAAGACTATCCTGCTGTGGATATATCATCTTCTCGAGAAGAAACTTCTCCCTTCACTGATATTAGGCTGTCATTTAAAGAGCCTGAATTTATATCAGAATCAAGCATAGATTCAAAGAAAGAAGATATTTCACTGTTTACTATTTTGCAGGTTAAGAATGATGATACTTCCAAGCTACATACTAAAGAGATAGTCCTCAAAGCTGATGTCTTGGAAGTAGATGATCTACCAATTGTGGAGGACCAAAAGGAAGAGAATCTTCATCTTTTCTTTGTTGATCCTATAGAAGAGTGTGTGGAAATCCTGACTTTCTCAAATTATCAAGCATTGATCCTTTGCAAAAGCCAGAGACATGAAAAGTTGTCACCTTCTATGATAGCCTCAGTTTTGAAAATTAATCTTCAAAATATATTATGGATACCTCTAACAAGTAGCCAGAGTTTCTTCTTATTCTTGACATTACTCAGCTGGCTGCATTGGCATTTTTGTATCATATGATGAATGTAAATACTCCATGTTTAGAATAGGTTAGATAGGAATGTCAATAAAGCTCAGTTCTGAGCATGTAGTTAGTTGTTGTTTTCTGCTTTGAAGAAAAGTCAAGAATCCAAAAATACAAAAACAAAGAAAGAATGAAAAGAGGGCAGAAATGAAAACAAGAAAGGCACAACCCCATGCCAAAAAGAGAAATAAATCTAAAGGTGTGCAAGCTCAAATGCCACTCCTCAAAACACACTTCTAGTTAGTCAAACTGCCTAATATTGACTAATTAGCTTTAAATTTTCTGCTGATAGGGTAGTGAATTCGATTTTCCAAACTGTTCAATATTGGCTTATCAGTAGATAGATTAGGATAGAAATGAAGGTTCAAACAAACTCAAAATCTGAACCAAAGTTTCCAAAGAAAGATGACTCAAAACTGTTTTATTTTCTGAGTCATAAAAGAGAAAAACTGGTTCTAATTTTCCCAAAATCTGAATCAGATATCAAGGAAGAGACAACTCAAACAAAAGAAAAAATAGAGCTGTGAAAAAAAGAGAAGGCCATGATGAGAAACTTTCAGATCTTAAGCCTTCCATTTTTTATTTTAATTTTCTGCAAATAATAATCTATGTGCAGCTTGTTCTTATGCCATAGATCACAGCAAGTCAAACAGCTCAATCTTGACTTGACTGTTTTTAAATTTCTGTTGTAGAATTTAGAGAATGAAAGTTTGTTGGACAGTTTAATCCTGACAGACAGTAGATTAGGTAGAGAAATATCTGAGCGCAACTGTTTAATCTGAGTTCAGGGAGAAATAAGGAGTAGAAATAGATTATATTTCCTACTTTCAAAAGAATAAAATGTTGTGAATAGAGCTTTCCAATCCAAGTGCACTTTGATGAAGAAAAAATGCTAGATCAATAGGATTGGGTAGGTAGAAAGTTTGTATTGATGAAGGACCATTGTTTTCATGGCTTCTAAATATGTTTTCAAACAAGATCATCTAGCAAAGGAAGGGCAGCCCAATGGATCAGGCACAAGTCAGCGTCCCAGAGAAATCAAGTCTGAATTCTTGATGCCTTCAAGAAGGCACCATCCCCAAGTGGAGCCACTGTTAGCAACCTATAATATTTTGTTATACCAAAAGGTGGCTAAATATTTTTGGAGCCTCCAAGGAAAAATTTTATCACTAAAAATTTTTGGCTCTTGAAGTCTCTCTAAGGCCTCATGCCTCTGCCTGGATCCCTTATTGTTGTTTACATCCTAAGAACCTCTGAAATCCTTCAAAAATCCCAAGTTAAATACTGCTGCAGAACCCCTTGGTCCCATTCCTTTTATTCCTCACTAACCTCATTTTCTATTCTCCTTTTCCCATGAAAAACCCACAATTTCATGTTTCTCCCTTTCCATTTCATTAAAATCACTTTTAGAAGGTTAAAAACCCACTTTTTAACCTTACCGAAACCTTCATTTCCTTCAAGAAACCCTTCAAAAACCATGAAAATACATGTTTTTATGTATAGAACTTAAGCCTCTCGAGCTTAAGCCCTTAGCCCCTTTTCTTCCATATGCCCGCACCTTGGAACCAAGTTTTAACCCTTTGGTGCTTATCGCAAAGCACAGATCGCAGAATTTCCAAATTGTTATTTTTTAAACTGATGCATCGCAAATATTTGCGCTGTGATCCATCGTAGATCGCAGATCAAAATTTTCAGTTTTCCTATAAAAATCTCATCGCAAGTTTCTGCGATGCGATCCATCGCATATCGAAAATCACATGTTTTGTTGTTTAAACAGTTTGATCCATCACAAATATTTGTGATGCAATCTGATCGCATCACAAATATTTGCGATGCGACCGCTCCAATCGCATTTTTCCCCAGCACTCATCGCAAATCGCAATATCACATTTTCTCTCCGTCGCATAAATCCGCCATCGCATTTTCCACCTTTTGCGATTTGCGATCGATCCCGCTGGGCCCATCATATGATACCCTCGCCTTTCATATAAAAACGCTTTTTTCCTTTGTAAAGTCAAAAATGATATATTTTGTGGTTTACAAAGGTTTTGCCCATTACATCCCGCCGCTGCATCTCCGCCGTCGATTTGCACCCCCGCTCCATGATCCAACGACCCTGCTTCCTCCGCACAACCTCTAATGTAGTTTAACCTATAAACGCAGGATTTCATAACCTTCGTTTGTATTTTGCAGGGTTTAACATTTTCCGCTATAGTCAGAAGGAAATTCGAAAGATGAGGGTGACGACCCTGCCTCTTTTGATTTGTCAAAGGAAATCGGCCACAGGGTGCAAATTCACGTTTTCATCAGTGTTTCATGAGGCATTGATGCCATATAACCCTGCGCAGCCCTGTGTAATAGCGAAGCACCAAGAATCCAACACAGTCAAAGAGTATCAGCTGTAGAAGACCAGAAATGTGCCAGCACAGAGAATTGAAGACAGTTTTATGGGGATTACGGCTAAGACTGTTATAAAAATCCTAATCCCCCAATCTAAAACACAGTCTGCAGAATACCTAAAGTGTTTTAGTGACAAAAAACCCTCCATTGCCACAAAAAGGAGGTGAATTGATTCCTCCCAGTGGCTAAACGCCACCTGTTGCCTCAAACCTTTCAAACCAGGGCCGAAGTTATTGCAAAGTAAGATGTTTTGCCTCAACGTAGCCGAGAAGTTACTTCTGCAAGGAACTTAATGTGAGAAATATCTGCAGAGTTATTTCAACCTCACGCTAAATCTCAAAGGTCAAAAAATTATTTCCAGAAGACCTGATAGTTAATGTAAAATAGTTAATACAAAGAACCACCTGTAAAATTCTTCATCGAGCCCCTCAAAGGGCCAAGAAGTCTTGAATCTATATTAATTACTTTAGCAGATCTTTTATCAGATCTCACCTCCTCATTCTTCTATAAATACTTCTGTAGAAGATGAAACTTGATGAATATTTGCATATACGCAGCATGTTATAGTTTTACGCAGGAAAATTTTTTATCAGCTCTTGTTTGTAAGAGAAAATACCCAAGTTGAGGTAGAAACTGAAGGCGTAAAGAATAGTGGACTTAAAGATTATGCTTGATACATAACATCGTAAAGCTAATTTATGGGATCTGACAGTACATGTGGGGCGATGTTATTCTCATTTGTAACTTGTTATTTTGTTTATGTTTTCATTTTGTTTCATTTTCCACTGTAAAGAACAGTTTAAATAGGGTTAGGGCCTACTGTATATCAGTAACCTTCTCTGGCTGAGAAATCTTTACTTGAATGTTTTCTTCCAATCTGTGTTATTTAGGAATGATGTAATTCAGTTTAGACATAGGAATGCTGGCGTTCCCTCGTCTTATTGTCTTAGCTGAATGTCAGTCTTGAATGTTACTTTCTGCATATGTTGTGTGAGGATGAACTGGAAGGAAGATATGGTTAGCCCTGGTCCCAGACTTGTCTGCATAACTGTCTAATTGTTTCCCTAGAATGTGTTAAAAGCTGACTAGTTTCAAAGTACTTATAAGATCTTAAGCCATTCTGTGTTATCTTTGTGATTGTCTTGAAAGTAGCCAAGTAAGGAAGAGCTAGGAGAGGACTTGCGGTGAGCCCGGCCCGCTAGTTTCTACTCCAAAAGTTGCCTTCAAGCTTCCCTTTGTGTTTTATATGTTTTCTATTGAAAGTGTATCAAAGGCTGGATAGTTTGAAAGTACTTACCAGATCCTAGTTTGCTTTCATGTCTTTCTTAAGTGCCTGGTTAAAGGCTGGTTAGTTTGAAAGTACTTACCAGATCCTGGACTGCTCTTTGTTCTGCATCTGTTTATTTCCCCTTCTTAATGTATCATTCCATTCCATAAATCAAACTTTAAAGAGATCCTTAGACATAGATGACTTGCCCCATAGACCACTCTTGAACCTTGTTGTTTCAATTAAAACCCTACTATGACTCCATAGCCCAATGGATTGAAGCTGTTTCTTACCTATCCTTCTTAGTTGAATCAATTTTCGCTTTCATTCATCTTCACCCTTCATTTAGACTTCCTTCACCTTCATTTATCTGTGTCCAACCAAAGCAAACAAAACCCTTGGTCTTCATAACTAGCCTAATATCATTACCCTAAACTTCAAAGACAAATCCATCTTTGTACATATTGGAGAGATCCCTCTCCGGATTCAGGAGGGCTAGATCCTAGAATCCCAAAGTTGGTTGAAATGATGTTAACTCTGTGATCGGAATTTTTCCAATCTTGGTTATTACAGAGACCTAACAGAAAGCACACACATAACAATATAAGGTCCATGCCACATTGGTTCAAATTTACCAGCACCTAGTTTATCATGAGCTTGATCATATACTAATACTAGGTCACCTTCTGAATAGATACAAGGTTTAATGATTTAATCATGATATTGTGCCTTAACGTGTTTTTTATGAGCTTCAACAACTAATGCAGTGGTGCGTTGAGTCCCATCTAAATGTGAAAAGTATAAGAAGTGTTTTTCCTCCTCAGAGGTAACTGGTAATAACTCAATGGCTAGTTTTAGCGACAGAATTTTACATTCAATGGGTAGAAAAAATTTCAAACCGTAAATGAGTTGGAAAGGAGTAAGCCTTGTAGATGTTTTGGGAAAAAAATCATGGTGTGCCAATTTGATTTATGACTTCCTACAATCCGTTTGATCATATTGGTTAAAAAATTGTTTATAGCTTAAACTTGGCCATTGGCCTATGGGTAATATGGTGTGGAATTATCATGGCATAGGCCGAGTTGAGTGGAAAGTTCAGTCATCATAATGTTTCAAAAGTGGTTACCATGGTATGTAATGATGGCTTGAGGGACACCGAACCTAGCAATCACATGATTGAATATGAAAATAGCTGCAGTTTCACCATCAACCTTAAATTTAGGCATCTCCTCAGCCTGTTTGGTAAAATAAACTATAGCGAGAATAATATACCCATGCCTCCCAGCTGATTGAGGGTTACATGTAACGAATTCAACGTCCCATTTTTCAAATGGACTGAGAACTATGATTGGGTGAAGAGGAGCAGGAGATGCACGCATACTTAGATAAAAAATCTGACAATCATGACATTTTCTAACCACAAAGATACAATCTTTGAAGAGTGACGACCAGAAATAGCCAAAGCGCAATATCTTTTGAGTTGTGGCAAACCCATTAATATGACCACCACATGCTCAAGAATAGAATTCATTTAAAACTCTTTCAGCTTCTTCATGAGTTAAAAAACGTCGAAAGACAGAATCAACACCATGACGGTAAAGAGTGTCACCAACAATATTGTATTGTTGAGACTGGTATCAAATCCTACGCCGATCAAAGCATGAAATTTCTGGCCGAAACGTTTGGGTTTGAAGATATATAAGGATATCTCCATACCAAGGATCTAATGTTCTAATCATAAACATAGATTCATCAGGAAGGTTCTATTCTGCCATAGTTTCAGATTTAGTGTAGGGAATGTCACACATAAGTTCAACAAAGGATATCTCCATACCAAGGATCTAATTTTCTAATCATAAACATAGATTCATCAGGAAGATTCTATTCTGCTATAGTTTCAGATTTAGTGTAGGGAATGTCACACATAAGTTCAACAAAGACTAGCGATTGCTTAGATTTGAATTTTTCAAATTCCAAGTCAAACTCTTGTAGGATAACTGTCCCCTTAGAGTATTTTCCCCGAGAAATTTTTTCATCAAAATGTACATCATAAGGTTGCAGTCAAATATCACGGTTGTTTTGTGTAACAATATGCAGTGACAAAATATTTGGACATATTGAACACCAAGGCCAATTTCTCCACATGCGTATACTTGATCTCTATTAGTGTAAGGTTTTGACTTAAGTAATAAATCACATGTTCATTGTTGGAGTCATCCTCTTGAACTTAAACCGTTCCAATGGTGGAATTGGATGCAACTAAATAGAAAAAGTAATCTTGGTGATAATCAGGTAGATGCAACAATGGTTCATGGGTCAATGCGTGTTTAAGTGCATCAAAAGATTTATAGACAACCTCGTCCATAATAAAAGGAACATTATGTTTTAATTGTTGGGAAAAATACTAAGAGGGGGGGGGGGGGGTGAATCAGTATTTACTGCATAATCAAATCTTTTTACTTTTTCATTCCTTAAAACCCATATGCTACTTTCCTTCAGTAAACTAGCATATATACGCGGATCCCCTTTATGAAACTAGCGTATACACAGAGATCTAGATCTGTCATTAAATCTTCACTTATATTATTCCATCACTCATTCATCACATGTTCAATAAACAGTAAACATGTGCAGTAAGAACAGAATAAACCATCACACAAAGCATCACACATGAACACCAGGATTTTTAGGTGGAAACCCAAATCGAGAGAAAGCCACCGCTGCAGTTGCTCAGCCTTCAATATTTTATTATAGAGAAAACATCTTACAACATATGTGCTGGCGCAAACTTGACCAGCACGCAAGCACCCACCTGCGCTCGTTTACTAGCCTCTCGTGGAAGGGAGCTCCAACCCCCTGACTCGTTTACCAGCCTCTCTTGGAAGGGAACTACGGCCCCCCGATCTCGTTTACCAGCCTCACCTGGAAGGAAGCTACGACCCCCCGATCTCGTTTACCAGCCTCACCTGGAAGAGAGCTGCAACCCCCTGACTGAAGGCTACAACGTTCAGCACCACCTTGGACCACGTTTCATCAATTTTCACACTGGATCCACAACTTCAATAAAACAACACTTGCAGGCCACGTTTCATCATATTTTCAGACTGGACCCATTCCATACTTTTAAGCTCAAACATACATCACCAACAGATACATACCAATTCAGACAACCCAGATCAGATAGCAGTAATACAGCAGAACAGATCAGATGTTCCATACCCCAAGCTTCAGCAAGCCCTAGTTTGCATACACGCCTTTATTTCACTGATGTCGTGTATATACGCGCTTCCGTCCACACAAACCAGCGTATACCTCTGTACATATTATAGAACAAATTTAATTGCGCATACGCACTTTTCCTTCAGAGAAGCCGCGTATATACACGCTTCCTCTACAACAAAGTAGCGTATAGATCTTCAATCATTATAGAGCAGCATACTTCTTCAGATCAGATATTCAGTTCAGATTTACCCTTTCACTTCAGACAGATGTTCGCCTCATTTCAGATCTAAGTCTTCCATAAACAAATCTAGCAAATACAAGTACCTTTCAGATCTAGATCCCCTTCTTCATCATTGGTGCAACATACATTCAGATTTATCTTCAAGCGTAACCCTTTCCATTCAGATCTAATTCACAGAGAAGTATTCATTCAAGCTCAGACATCTTGCACCCACTCTCATCATTTGCACAATGAATTTCTTCTCTTTATATAGGTTTACCCTTTGTCAATACCATGAGCCCCTTTTTCAATACCATGAGCCCAAAACCACATTACATCTGATGGTATTCCTGGATGGGGTCATTTAGGCAGATCATTACCCAATACAATGGGTCAATACCATGGTGGTTACCCCTGGTTTTGCACTTTTAGAGCGCTTTAGCCCATACGCGACTTGGCACGTTCTTTTCTGCGTGCATATGCGACTTCCCTTAGACCGATACGCGTATGCCTTGAAACATACTCTTTTTATCAAAGATTTAGCACAAGATGAATTCCTTTCTTCACTGCCTTCTGTACTCACTATAGATACATCATATTTAGTTCATCAAGACATATTCTATCAAGCACCACTTCATCCAGTAAGTTTCTATCATCTTCATCAAGTGGGTTTCCTTTCAAGGACAACACTCAGCATCATATTGTCAACAAACATCATATCACATCATATTTACATCATTTACCAAGTCCATCAAGTCAAGAATAACTTCATCAGGTGGATTGTCATCAAGGACAACACATGTCAACAGTCACATGTCTTCATCTTCATTCAGTGGGTTGCCATCAAGGACAACACTCTGCATCATATTTCCAACAATCTCCCCCTTTGGACTTGATGGCAACCATGATGGTGTTTGGTTACCACAACAGATAAGTACATTGACACCATGTCACTCTCCCAATTCTTTGACACCATTCTTCATTCAAACACCATGTCACTCTCCCCCTTTGACATCAAGGGCAAAGGGCGGATCAAAACCAACACACTCTCCCCCTTTTCTCCTCATGTGGAAGAAACGTTCTGCAGATCTGATATAAACTGAAGTGACCAAGCTCCCCCTGAGTTCATGCTGAATCTTCAAACATATTTTCCAATGAAGTACATGACTCTATGAACTTCCTATCACCAAAAGACTCATACTTACATCAAATATCCAACCAAGTGGATTTACATATAAGACTCAAGTACCCAACCAAGTGGGTTTACACATTTCAACTTAGCTACCCAACCAAGTGGGTTTACAGAAAAAATGACTCTGCTACCCAACCAAGTGGGTTTACAAATTTGACAAGTCCTTACACGACTGAATATTACAATTTTACAACATGGGTCAACAAGACCTTTTCATCAAACTACAAATATGACTTTTCATAACCAACACCAGAAGGTCCTCAAGAAAGAGAACATATTTCAGAACCACCATAATGCCAACAAAGCATTATACTCAGTAGTGTCACTGCTCCCCCTGAATCTGTGCATCCACGCATCCTTTTCATATGACTAAGGCTCCCCCTTAGTTTGTGCATCCTGAACACTTTCACCAACAAATCATCAAGGCATCTTCATCAAAACATGAGAAAAATAATTATGAGAACTGGAACACCACCAGAGATACCAAACAGTATCAGATATACCAAACAGCACTGCAGCTGTGCTGAAAAGAGCTGACTCCAAGCAAAAATTTTCAGCAATCAGACATACGTGGTTTTTTGTGCATGAACTCGCGTACATACGCGACTGTGTTTCAGGAAACCCGCGTATCCCAAGCCATCTTCTAAATTTCAACCAGATCTTAATCTCTGTGAGGAAAAGACAGTGTTCAGCTTCTTTTTGAGATATTTGACTGCTCCCCTGGACTACAGATAGATAGAACAGTGTAGTTGTGTCTTCAAGCGTCATCCAACCGTTGTAGCATCAGCACAATAGTAACCAAGCCTTCAGATTCTTTGCAGCATCAATACAATCTTTCCAAGAGAGATTCTCATATCAGAATAACATCTTCACCTAGGTGTCAAGCAATCATCCATGTGGTCCAACATCACCATGATCTTCAAGATTTAACATGAAGTAACATATGAAGGCAAAATATCTCTTAACCATAGTAACAAACTCTGCATGATTTATCTCTGAATCAAACGACATCCCACTCATCCATGTGTGAGCACACAAGATACTCATAAGCAACCAAGGTTCAAAAACTCATCATAATAGTCCATGTACCAAGTTATCATCATTTGAGCATGAGTATCATAAAGACCAAAGAATAAGCAATTATATTGCCAACAATGCAATCATCATCCTGCTACTCCCCCTAAACTAGTGCTCTTCCTTAACTTGTGCAATCTGAAACACCTTCAACAGTAAGTTATTAGCAACAATCTCTGCATGATCTGTCCTCATTTCTGAATTATAATACTTTCATCTCAACAACGAATGCTATTCATCATAAAGCAACCAGGCTTCATCCATAATCTTCAACACAAGAACCCATGTATCATTTCATTATCATGAGTATAACCAGAATAATGCTAACAGTGCAATCATCAGTAGTCAGACTGATGCTCCCCCTGGACCTCTGCTCCAGATCTTCAGCTATCAGATAAATTCTCTTATCATCAATGCATACGCGACTGTGTCTGCTGTAACTCACGTGTATACGCGACTTTTTTTAATAGAACCCGCGTATGGAAAGTGAAATATAGAAAATTTCACACCTTCATCTCCTCCTGCAAATTTACCTTCTGTTCCTGTCTTTTCTTCACACCAGATGCACTGTCAGAAATACATATCCAGAATAATTAAATCAACCATGAGAGTCATCATACATTTCTCCCCTTGTGACGATACATTACTAAATCTCATAATGTATCCCACATCATTCCTGCAGTCAATCAGAGAAGTAAGCTTCCAGAAGCGGATGACTGCAGTAGGGTCATAATTCCCTACGTTTCTGATCGGTCCTTGAATTGAGTGTTTTCTTCAAGAAAATCATTGTCTTCTAGAGCATCCACAAAAGTATCCTTTTCTTCTCTAGATTGATTCTTATTCCATCCCTCCATCTTTTTCCAGACTTGTTTAAACTTTCTATTTGTGTGCTGGAATTTATCCAATTTCTCATATCTGTTCAGCCTGCATTCCTTTTCTACATGTCCATACTTGTTACAAGAATAACATCTCATGTGTCCAAAGTAATAAGAATTATAATGAGTATTTCTGATCTTCCTTCTTTTACAATCAGCTGCTTTATGTCCATACTTGTTACATGAGAAACAATATCCCTTGAAGCTACTAGAGTACCTGTTTATTTGTGGCTGAATTGTTCTGCTTCTGCAATTTGCTACAACATGCCCATAGTTATGACATTTAAAACATTCAACGTTCTTGAATGAATTCGTTTGAGAATTCATAATTGTTGGTTGATCTTTTGTTTCTTTCAACACATCAGGTTTTGCATTGACATCTTCTGAATTTTTGGCACTTCCTTGTGAGCTAGATTCTCCTTTAACAGTTTCATGGAAACCAAGACCATGTTTGATAGCAGGAGACCTTTGATTACTCAGAATATTGTCCAAAATATTAGTACTATCATGAAACCTCAAAAGTTTAACCTTTTCTTCTAATTTACCTTTGAGAATGTTTACCTCAACCTCCAGGGCTTGACATTGCTTTGTCATGCTTTCTTCTTTCCTTCTTCCATCTTCTACTTGATCCTTCAGATTTAGAATCTCTTCTTTCAACCAATTTTTGTTTTCTTCACATGTTTTTTGCAGCTCTTCATTCTTCTTATTTGATTTTTCCAGATCTTCTTTGAGAGAGATGATTTCTGCTTCAAGGCCTTCCTTTTCAAATGACAGAGGTTCTTCATTCTTCTTATTTGATGCTTCAAGATCTGTTAGTAGAAAGATGATTGCAGCTTCAAGTCCTTCATTCTTCTTGCTTGATTTTTCGAGATCTGCATTTAGATCGTTGATTTCTACTTCTAGTTCTTTAATACGATTTTGATACTTGTCCACCTGTCCATTCAGCATTTCTATTTGTTCTTTCATTTGAGAGATCATCTCTTTGTTGATAGAATCTTTCTTATCAATTGCTCTTTGTTGTTCTTCATCTTTGATCTTGAGAGCTTTCTCTATTTCCAAAACACTACTTTCACAAACTTCATTATTGGTTGTACCACCAAGATCATGCAAAGGATGACCCCAATCACTATCTGATTCATCTTCTTCTATTTTCTGAGATATTTCCTTGCTTCGAGTAGCCTTCTTCTTTTTCTTCTTTGCCATGAGCACTTGTAGAGCTTCGTCAGAATCTGTGTCATCTTCTTCAATTTTTGCTATACATGATTTCTGAGGTATCTCCTTTCCTTGAGTAACCTTCTTCTTTTGCTTCTTTGCCATGAGCACTTTCAGATCATGGTCAGAATCTTCTTCATCTTCACTGAACACTTCATCATCATCTTCTTTTGCATAATAACTCTTTCTCTTTTCAAATTGTTTCCCTTTACCATGCTTTTCTCTATAAGGACATTTAGCAGCATAATGACCAACTTTTCCACACTCAAAACATTTGAAGGGAAGCTTACCTTTGAATCTTCCAGTACCTAGTTGGAGCTTTCTCACGAAATTCGCTTCTTCTTCATCGGATATATAGTTGGATTCTTTGACAACTTCCTTTTCTTTTCCTCTTGCAGATACCTTAAAAGCAGCTTCTCTGATTTGAGAAGGACCTCCTTGTCTCATTTCAAAATCAGTCAGGATACCATGTAATTGAACAATAGTAAGAGTTTGCAGATCTTGCCTTTCTTCAATAGTCGAAACTTTAGAGTCAAATTTCGAAGTCAAGGATCTTAAGACCTTTTCCACCAGAGTAGTATCAGTTATGGTTTCACCCAAATTTCTCATTCGATTTACAATATCATCCAGACGAAGAAAGAAACTGGCAACACTTTCATCACTATGCATATTCAAATTTTCATATTCAATTCTAAGAGTTTGGAGTTTTGCACTTTTTACCTTTGTATCTCCTTCATAGCTCAGAATGATTTTGTCCCATATTTCTTTTGCTGAATGTAGCTGCATCACTTTAGCAAATTCTGATTCAGACATGCTTCCTAACAAGACATTCACTACTTTGGCATTGATTTCATACTTCTTCCTTTCTGCTGCATCAGTAGGAATACTTGCCGGGTATTAATAACCTTCTTCCATGATTGCCCATACATCTGCACCAAGACTTTGCAGATATGCTTTTGTTCGTACCTTCCAGAATATCAGATTGCTTCCATTGAATAAAGGTGGCTTTATAGACATCACTCCTTCTTGACTTCCCATTGTGACGGATCTCCTTCAAGCGATCAAGCTTCTGCAGAAGGACCACCCTCTGATACCAATTGTTGGGAAAAATACTGAGAGGGGGGGGTGAATCAGTATTTACTGCATAATCAAATCTTTTACTTTTTCATTCCTTAAAAACCCATACGCTACTTTCCTTCAGTAAACTAGCGTATATACGCGGATCCCCTTTATGAAACTAGCGTATACACAGAGATCTAGATCTGTCATTAAATATTCACTTATATTATTCCATCATTCATTCATCAGATGTTAAATAAACAGTAAACATGTGCAGTAAGAACAGAATAAACCATCACACAAAGCATCACACATGAACACCAGGATTTTTAGGTGGAAACCCAAATCGGGAGAAAACCACCGCTGCAGTTGCTCAGCCTTCAATATTTTATTATAGAGAAAACATCTTATAACATATGTGCTGGCGCAGACTTGACCAGCACGCAGGCACCCACCTGCGCTCGTTTACCAGCCTCTCCTGGAAGGGAGCTACGACCCCCTGACTCGTTTACCAGCCTCTCCTGGAAGGGAGCTACGACCCCCCGATCTCGTTTACTAGCCTCACCTGGAAGGGAGCTACGACCCCCCGATCTCGTTTACCAGCCTCACCTGGAAGGGAGCTACAACCCCCTGACTGAAGGCTACAACCTTCAGCACCACCTTGGACCACGTTTCATCAATTTTCATACTGGATCCACAACTTCAATAGAACAACACTTGCAGGCCACGTTTCATCATATTTTCAGACTGGACCCATTCCATACTTTTAAGCTCAAACATACATCACCAACAGATACATACCAATTCGGACAACCCAGATCAGATAGCAGTAATACAGCAGAACAGATCAGATGTTCCATACCTCATGCTTCAGCAAGCCCTAGTTTGCATACGCGCCTTTATTTCACTGATGTCGCGTATATATGCGCTTCCGTCCACACAAACCAATGTATACCTCTGTACATATTATAGAACCAATTTAATTGCGCATACGCGCTTTTCCTTCAGAGAAGCCGCGTATATACGCGCTTCCTCTACAGCGAAGTAGCGTATAGATCTTCAATCATTATAGAGCAGCATACTTCTTCAGATCAGATATTCAGTTCAGATTTACCCTTTCACTTCAGACAGATGTTCGCCTCATTTCAGATCTAAGTCTTCCATAAACAAATCTAGCAAATACAAGTACCTTTCAGATCTAGATCCCCTTGTTCATCATTGGTGCAACATACATTCAGATTTATCTTCAAGTGTAACCCTTTCCATTCAGATCTACTTCACAGAGAAGTATTCATTCAAGCTCAGACATCTTGCACCCACTCTCATCATTTGCACAATGAATTTCTTCTCTTTATATAGGTTTACCCTTTGTCAATACCATGAGCCCCTTTTTCAATACCATGAGCCCAAAACCACATTACATCCAATGGTATTCCTAGACGGGGTCATTTAGGCGGATCATTACCGAATACAATGGGTCAATACCATGGTGGTTACCCCTGGTTTTGCACTTTTAGGGTGCTTTAGCCCATACGCGACTTGTCACGTTCTTTTCCGCGTGCATACGCGACTTCCCTCAGACCGATACGCATATGCCTTGAAACATACTCTTTTTATCAAAGATTTAGCACAAGCTGAATTCCTTTCTTCACTGCCTTCTGTACTCACTGTAGATACATCATATTTAGTTCATCAAGACATATTCTATCAAGCACCACTTCATCCAGTAAGTTGCTATCATCTTCATCAAGTGGGTTGCCTTTCAAGGACAACACTCAGCATCATATTGTCAACAAACATCATATCACATCAGATTTACATCATTTACCAAGTCCATCAAGTCAAGAATAACTTCATCAGGTGGATTTCCATCAAGGACAACACATGTCAACAGTCGCATGTCTTCATCTTCATTCAGTGGGTTGCCATCAAGGACAACACTCTGCATCATATTTCCAACATTAATAACCGAGTGAAACCTTTAGTTAAATATGAATAGTTAGGGATAAAATGACGTAAAATTTTTTCTTTTCCTTCCAAACTCTATAGTTGGCAAAGAGTAGAAGGATGAGGTAAATTGACAATGACCTCAAACTTCAAAGGGTCGACACGAATGACTTCTTTAGAAACAATGAAACCAAGAAATCATCTCGATTGTAAAAAAAATACACATTTTTGTGGATTCAAACGAATATTGTAATGCCTACATCGCATAAAAATGGCACATAAATGTGTAGGATGATCGTGTTTGCGCAAAGAATGAGAAGGTAAGTCATCCAAATAGGGTTGCACAATGTATTTGATGTCGTGAAATGCGTAAGACATAACTTGTCGAAACGTTGTGCCGATGTTTTTCAATACAAAAGGTAATTCAAAATATGAAAATGTCCCCCATGGATAGATAAATGTTGTTTTGGTCTGATCGACAGGGAGTATGTTTATTTGATTGTAACTAGAAAATCCATCCATAAATGAAAATATTCATTTCCAGCACAATCATCAACAATTTGGTCGATGTAAGGGGTGGGATAATTGTCTTTGGGACAAACTTGATCAATATCCATATATTCAACACATACTTTGATAGTTCCTTATTTCTTGGTCACTGGAACTATGTTAGATAGCCAATCAATCAATGGAATAGGATAAATGAATCCCGCATGAAGTGTTTTTTCAACTTCAACTTTAATACCAACAACTTTTTTCAAATTTATTGGATGTAATATTTTTTGAATAGGTTTAGCATTCAGGTATGTCTTAATTTCATGAATTACAATATTAGGATCAATTCTTGGCATTTCTTCGTAAGACCAGGCAAAAATATCTCATAATTCCTAAAATAGGGCCTTGTACATGTTAATTTCCTCGATTAAGCATGAAGAACCTATATGAATGTTTTATGTTATTCCGGCTTTGATATATATGTCAATTGGAAATGTTGCGGAAATGTTTCCTAAATTCGTCTCAGAATCCAAATGAAGGATTGACATAGGATTTTGAGGTTCCTTAACATAGTCAATCAGAAAGATTGTCAAAAAGTCATTTTCAACTTTACCAAGGTCAAGTAGAAAAGAGGATCGATGGTGAAGATCATCCCAAGGTAATTATTCTAATGAAAAATTTTCTCGAATATTCTCATCACTCAAAAATATGGCTGAAAAGGATCAGAAAAAGATGTTGTGGTTAAACCTGGTAGAGAAGAAGACTCATCACTGGCCACATTCACTTGATCAATATTGGTTGATGAAATTTCAGAAAGTGATTGCACTACTACATATGCTAATTAATATGGAATCAAAGTCATTTCATTGCCATAGTAGTCCAATTCAGATTTTAAAGGCACAATCCATGGGTCTTTTAATGGCATTGTGCTTGATGTAATCATGTTGATATTGGCAATAGTTCAAGGCATATTAGGAGGAGGTGTAGTGAAAGTTCCCATAAGAGCAGAATCCTTAAGTAGTCCTACCCAAACATCTTCATAAGGGATAATTGTCTTTCCAACATGTTGGATACTATCCATAGAGGCAGGATTAGAAGTGTAGTAAGATAATTGATAAAATTTAAAAATATTTCCTTTATGAAGAAACATGATTAATCGAAAGACTGATGAAACGACAGTGGTCATAGCATAAGACCAACTTTGACCTAACAAAAGACTATACTCAAGAGGGGCATCAATGAATTGCACCTCAAGCGTAACAGTTTTTCCTTATACCTCTATGGGTAAATCCTGGAGTATTCCAAATAGACAAAACCCTCTTCCATCAAAGGCTTTCAGAATCATGGGTGATTGATTGATTAGTGGAGAACCAAGATTTTTCCAATAGGCTAAAGACATAATGCATGTAGATGCTCCCTCTTCAATCAATATGCAAAAAAATCACCTAGATTTGACTAAAATAGGTATTTGGAAAGCCATTTGGTGCAGGAGTATAGGTATAAAGTTCTCAAGATCAAAGAAGATAAGATTAGAATCTTGAGGGTAAATCGCTCCAATAGCTGATAATAGTAGCTTCCTCTGAGCTGGAAAATACTGCAACACTTTGATTGTCGACATTCTTGAATGTGACATGGCCAGATCTTCAACAATATTGTAGTTCTGAGTGGCTTTTGCATGTGGATTGAAAGTTGATTTTCTAAGTACACCTTTGGTAGGTGGTTTAATTACTAAATCAGGACTAGGTTTCTTGATGTGTAATGGTTTAGAAATAGGAGGAGTTGATACTAGAGGTTGATTGGATGATCCAGTTTCAGTTCTAGTTACAAGACTCTTAGATCCATAATCTTGAGATTGTGTTGCAACCATGATATGGGACATCATTAGGATATGCATCGATGAATTGGAATAAGATCCAATCATTTTGTTGTCTTGTGATGGAAAATTATCTTTAAGAACAACGTGTGTGGGTGAACTTTTGAAAAATTTAGATACCTCAGCTTGATGGGGGCACTCTTTTGTGTAGTGATCCTCGTCACAAATAAGACAAGCATTACGAGGTTTCCTTCTTTTTTTTCAGATGGTTCAATTTTATTTCTCTCTTTTGGAGAATTGTTTTGTTTGTTCTTACCCTTCCCTTTCTTCTTTTTTCTAGACAACTTGGTTTTGGTAGTAGATAAGCCTATGACATGAATTTCGGTAGAAGTTTCTAGAGAAGATTCTCCTTTGGGTGAATCAGGTAAACTTATGATTGGAGTAGTATATTTGGATTACTTATTTTAACTCTTTGATGTACTAACTATACCAATTACACCATCTATGACATGAGAACCAGAAGGAGTTGTAGTAAGTTGACCTGGGCAAGGTAAATAAAGAATTTTTTCATAAAAAGTACTAGACTGTGTGTAAACAAGGTCTAGATACTGGGCTTGATCGATAACCTGTTCTTCGGTTACAAAACCTCCTTTAGATACATATTCAATAATATTAGGGAGTAATGATTTGATAAACCATTCAACCAGAATTTGATCCGAGATGAAATATTTGACTAAACGATGTCTACGTTGCCATTCGTGGATGTGATTTGAAATGTACATAGATGTATTTTGTTTAAATGAATTAAAAATTTCCGTACGATTATCATAATAGACTGGTAACTAAAAATTAGTAAGGAAAGCAGTTGCTAAGGCATAGAGATTTTTGAAAGAGGCTCGTGGTAACTCAATGTACCACTTCGCGACTAAGCCGATCAAAGTTCTTGGAAAAAATCTTAAATGAATGGAATCATCGATGAAAGAGTTGGATGCACACCAAAGAGGATAAGTCATAACATTTTTTGAGGGTTTTCCTCTTGGTTTTCCTTCAAACCTTGGAATGTCACTGGGAAACTTAGTAGGAATGGATGACCAAAAAAAAAGATAATAAATCAAATCATTTGTTAGTCAAGACAAGTCTGGTAAATCTAAAGTTGCTATGAAAGGTAACTACCTGATAGGGTCTTGCTGAACGAATTGATAACACTGAGGGATGAGTCCAGTACCTGGAGGAAGGTATCCATGAAAACCTAGGATAGCTTGAGCAATTGGAATTCGCACACCTCTAGGGCATCCAAGGGTAGCCATATCGATTTGGGGTTGAGCTAGTATTTGAAATGTATAACCAAGGTATGGTTGGCTCTGGAAAGATGGATTTTGTCCCAATTGTCCATATTGAAATTTTTGGCCTTGATAAAATTGAACTTGAAGAGGTTATCCTATCAAGAGTTGTCTCTGAAGAGTTTTACCTGTAAAAGTTTGCCTCGAAATAGGTTGACCTAGAAAGGGTTGTCCTTGAATAGGTTGGCTTACAAAAGGTTGAATTTTTCACATAGTTGTTGTACTAGGTTTTTGCAAAGATGCCCTAGGAATCGACTGGGATGTAGGTCTAGTTTGATGGGTAATAGTCTGAGGGATAGCTTGTGTAACATTTGGCATTGACATTTGAAGGGAAGTAGTAATAGAGACGTGGGGATCTCCTGGGATAGGTGTACTTGGTTGTTGATTTTTTTTTTTTTCACAACACATGGGATAGGAGTACTATGAGTACTCGGACCAGCATGCTAAATACTTGGCACAAACTCCCTTGGGGTAATTTGAAGTGCACCTTGAACAAGTTTTTGGACTTGGGTGTAACCAAATTGTCCAACTGGCTGAGAAGTTTGATTATAAGAAAAATGTGGGGTAGGTTGAAAATATTTTTGAGTAAACAAGGTGTTCCACATAGTTTTTATCCTTGGATAAGGAGTTCCCATTGAGGGTTGTGACGCATAGGGTTGATCATAACTTGTTTGAGGAATTAGACCATAAGGTTGATAATTACCAGGAATATGCTACCCTACAACCATTGGATAGGTTCCAGTAAAAGGTTGTCCTCCCTAAAAATTTAGTAGCCCTTGAAGAGTTTGTTGCCCTTGAAGAGGCTGCCCTTGAAGAGACTACTACCCTTGAAGAGGCTGCTACCCTTGAAGAGGTTGTTTCCCCCCAGACACCATATAACCACCTTGTGAGCTAGCTTGAGGGGTATTTCCTGAAAAAATATGAATATGTTCCGTAGTTAAAGGTTGGGTAGTAGATGCTCTCAGAATCCATGTTATGATATTTGGGTAAATATTAAAATTGGATTTAGTGTCATGGATGTCCGTAACCAAAAAAACGTAAAAAATAAGTGAACTGGAGATACCAAGGATCTAGTTGAAAGGGAGAGAAAGGAAAGTCCAAAGGGTAGATTGTTTCACTATAACTTCAATCTGAAGATTCTTGATGAGAGGGAATTTCAATTTCTTATTCATCGTCAAAGATTTCTTCAATGCTAATAAGGCCAGGAGGAAGATCCTTAGTGATGAGAAGCTTTACTCGAGGTGAACGAGGGTGACTAGGAGTCCTGAATCAGATGAAGTAGAATCAGACTCAGGTTTAGATATTTTAGGTTTAGCAAGATGTGTATCTGAAAACTCACCAGTGACAGATTCAACTGTGATTGCTTCAGAAATTTCTGGTTGATCTTGTTCTCTTTTAATTATTTGAGGTTGATTAGCTTCGAAATCAGGATGTATTATGATAGATGATTCTCCTTGTTCAGAAGACCTGGTTCCTGATGATTGAACCCTTTTAGTTTTTATTTTTCCAATTGACCTGGTGTATATTCAAGGGGTTTCCCCTAAATTATACATGAATGTTTCGGTAATTCAGCCACGACTAATTTCTTTAACACAAGAATTATTTTTTTCAAAATAATCACACCTAAAGCCTCTAAAAATAATAAAATAAATGAACACGTGCTACAAAATATAAGAACAAATCCACACACAAACAGTATGTTTCCAAAATAAAATCCAACCTCACGGATATTAATGTGGAAAAATAGCGGTCAGAATAGTTACCCTGACACCCTTCTTAATGAAAGAGCCTAGTGCAACTAACTCCACTATGCCATATCGAAGTGAAGACTACCCTCCAGAAAGTTCAAGTGAGTCTAGTCAACGTTAGCTCAAGGTATAGTGGGACCTTCCCTCAACCATCACCTTGGGAAAAATATAAATATTATAGCCACTAAGGTTACCAACTGAGAAAATTGAACCTGGGGGAACATTCTATGGCCCGATATACACGCAAGGGTAGAGTATCAAAGTTCAATCCCTTTAAAAGCTCCTTGACATGGTAAAAATGAGGTTTACTAACAATTGATCCCAGGCTCCTCGACAATGGTTAATATGAGGTTTACTATTTGTAATATGTGCACATCTTCTATCTTTACCAATGAACTAGGTACGATTACTCCACTAATTTCGACATGACCTCGTGCATGTCTCTTTTAAGAAAAGCTTCCCATAGAAAAATTGCAACAATTGGGTTTTTCCCTACTACAAGATGCTACTTGTTTGTTTTATCAGCTTTGGAAAGTTAATTACTCCCTATTCCAAAGCACTAATCCTGGGCTAGATTGGTGGAATGAGCCCTAGAAAATGTAAAAATATCTAGATCAATTTTTAAGCAGTGTATTAATTTGGATGTTGTTTATGCAGAGGGGTATGGAAACGAAACTCAATGATGTTGTGAATGACTCAAAAAATTGCTCTAAATGCATCAACAATGAATATGCAATTCTGTCTCCATGAATTCCTCTTTAAGGGAAAGTAGAAGGATTTTTTGAACTAAAGGAAGTACAAATTTCTTAGAAATCCCGTACCAATTCTTTTTCATCAAGAAATCAATTTCATTTTGAAGCATAATCAATATCACTTTGTAATGAAAATATTTGTTGATTTAATGCCAAAATATACAATTTTATGGGAAAACAATCTTCAATTCTTCAAAATAAAAAACAACTAGAAAAACCCTAAAAAATGTAAAAACTTTTCAAAAAATGAAAGATCTTAACTAATAATTTGACTAATGATACCTATGAGTGTAATTTCATGATATAAATCATGTTTTCAATTTAAGTAGTAGAAGAAATTTCATAAAAGACTAATTTTTTAGACAAATCACACTTGACTTATCTAGAAGTTTTCCTTTGAAAATTAGTAAGAAACAATCACTCACACAAGCAGGACAAACAAGTCTCCTGGTAGCTCTAGAGGGAAATGGCAGAAAAACAGTGATCTAAGAAGTGAATATATTTTCCCAAATAGAGTGATTCATCAAACTAGGGAAAACCCTACCCAGAATTCCAAAAAGGATGATCTATCAAAAATACTCTAAGGTAATTAGGAAGAGTTCACAAACAAACTAGGTTGGTATAAGTTAGGTTGAACCTCTAGAAACTTGTTATCAGAATGAGAGAGAGATTTTTTTTTTTTCAAAAATTATCTAGGGGTGCGCAAGTATTTAGTGAAAACCAATGTGCATGCGAAATGTATTAAATTGAAAACTTGTGTAGGTTTGGGCTTTGTTTATCACAAAACACCATGCACGGTAGATACAAATTTAAAGAAATAAACACAATGAATTATAATTAAAAGGATCTAAAAATTCATAAACCCAACAACACTCAGACATAGTCGAACTAGAACAATCGGAGAGCTAAACCAAAATTCAAAATAGAACAATCGGAGAGCTAAACCAAAAAAATTCAAGAGAAAACTACGCTTGTTCCCTAGTGGAGTCACCAATTTGTTCGCTGGATAAATCCCTCTTGTGGAAAAGAGCGATCTCCCTAGTATCCCAACAGATAACTAGAAACACACAACCATCTGAATATCTCTTTCCCTAAAATATTAGCATTCATATTATCAAAACTTAGAAAAGAGAGGATAATGCTCCTACCTTTCAAAAAGATGTTTGATGCAGACCTTTCCTTTTTTCCCGAAGAAGTCCTTCAATGCTAAGAAGAACCTGTAATCAAAAACATGCAAAGAATCAAAAGCACCTGAAGTATATAATAATCTAAATACCATTTTAACTTAATGATCAAGGAGATTATAATTTTCATTGTTTTAATGAATCTAAAAACAAAACAATGAGAAAAAGGTATCCATATGTATTATCAAGAATATAGAGAGCAATATTAAAACTTGAGCCTTGACATCATACATATTTCTTCCAAGCCTTTACAATTGTGTTCCTTGATTTGACAAGATTTCCTCTCTAGAATGACCAATATAGTTTTATCTTCAGTGAACTCTTATGAATCCCTGTGTACCATATGTATGATGTTCCCCTAACCCTGAAGTTTCAGCTCAATTTATAGGATAAATTGAGGAGGTTTCAGATCCAGCAAAAGAGGGATGAGATCCTCTAATGAAGGGTTTAGGGTTCCTTCATCCAAGGGGATAAGTTCCATGATTGGATAGATATAGCGTGAACTAGTGCTACTCAAGAGGATTTTAGTTGGAAGAATATGTGCCCAACTATGCTTCTAGAAGTTACTTTTCACTTTTAATTTATTTTAAATGGGGTACGCACATTTTATCGGAAAAAAAAATACTTATATTCCTTAAACAAGTCCTGAGAACTAGAAAAAAACTCTTAAATACTCTTAAATGTTGTATGCGTGCTTTTTGCAGTCACTTCTTGCACATACGTAGATATTCCTAACCTTACATGCAGAAATATGTGATTTGTTTTCCGAAAAAACTTGTGTACCCCATTTAAAATAAATTAAAAGTGAAAAGTAACTTCTAGAAGCATAGTTGGGCACATATTATTCCAAATAAAATCCTCTTGACTCGCACCAGTTCACGCTATATCTCTCCAATCATGGAACTTATCCTAGAAGTGGGTGAGTTTATCAACCATAAAAATATGACAACCCTCCTTCTAGCGCTAGAAATATTGACGGTGTTGGACCCGCTAACATTCCAGGGGTCTCCCGAATTTATGGTCCCAATTATACCTAAAACTGCTTGGGATAGGAGCCCCATCTGGAATATGGGCGAATTTACAAATTATTAAATATTTTACTTGGCTCTAACTGTCAGGAAGAGAGAGCAGTGAAATTGTGCCTTTAAAAAGCACATATGAAAGCAAACATGAATTACGAAAATCCACAGAATAGTCTCAGAGATTTTCATAATCCATGCATGAAGAATGTGCTGGCCATAAGGCTTCTGATATTAAGTAAAAGTTCCAAGACACATGTATATAATGAACACCACTAGCTCCAATAGTGGAGTGTTGGAGCCAATCATTGCTCCCCAAAATAACTAGCTTGTCTCTCTAATGCCTTGTGGGAGGAGATAAGGTGAAAATTCCTTTAATCATACAATGAGGGTGTATATATAACCAATGAGGATGTGATGATTCACCTTCCTTGTGACTCTTTGACTACCCTCATGACTATTTGAATTCCTATGAATTTTCAACTTTACATGAATTTTCATATTATGTACATGTCCTTTAGACTTCCACTTTACAATACATTTTTGAAACATAAATTACATAATTCACAATAATGGTGTGGCATGTGACAACTCATGACATGACATGACATGAAACTGCTAACGTGGAATTCTTGATGATGTGCAATGTCATACCACTCTTGCTTCTCCTAGCTATGTATCTGCTTGAGAATTCTCTTTTATATATACGTATGGCTTAGAGGTAAGGAGTATTCAATGATATCAAGTCTTGAGCCGTGGTCGCAAACTGGTGTCCCTTTAATTCTCTTGGTTGATCGACTTGCATAATCAACTACAAAGATGTATTTCAACATGTTTCTCTTCTTCATATCCTTCTTCATCATCCTGTCATGGTATGATAAGGTACCTGCATCTGCAATTCACTCATGAAAATATGACATCATTCCAATAAATCCCTAATCTAAGATAGTGCATGTTGATCCATTGACTAAGCCGAAACTAGGTGACAGGATGAGAGAGAGACTCAGTGATTGCACAATTTTAGAACTGGGGCAGTTAGGGGTGAATCTTGAGCCTTGAGACTGCGTAATATGCAGTCTAAGATGGACTAAGGAAGAAAAAGGCACAGTCTAGGAACTCAGTGTGATAGGCTGAGGGGATGGGTATTGGTTCAGCTTCTTTCATAGTTCTAGAAGGTATAGGAGTTTGTAAAATTGTGCAATTTCGTGGCTCAGAAGTTCAAGGTTGAGCTTGAGGTCAGATATTTCACAATGCACATATTATTCTAGGATGGAGGGTTGGATTGCACAATTTTGGAGGTGAAGATACGGGCTTGAGCACTAGAACTGAGCAGTGCACAGTTCTGTGAGGAAGGAGCTGTGAATTTTGTAGTGTCAAGAGGTAGGGTCACAACTAGAGGGCTGAAACTATGTAATGCATGGTTCAGGAGCGACATATGAGGCTAATTTGTTTGGTCGAAAAGCTTTTCAAAAATTGACTAAGTGTGGGATCAGTGAGGCTGATATGAACAATTATAATACTTCAATTATGATCAGAGACTTAGAATAATTGAGAAAAGCACAACATATATCATCCAAGAAACATGAACAACATACTTCCCCTAGTGCAACAACCTTATGACAACTTACGACAAGTGCAACATTAAAGATACACTTTGCGATGACCATGGTGACACTTGTGTGACAATGCTTAACAAATTTGAGAATGCATGTGACATATGTTCTCATGGTAGGATAAAATCACTCCTTGAAAGCACCAAAACACCGCGTGACACTTAACATGTGAAAATATGACATTTTTCTTTTCTTGCAAAAGAGACCAAAACACTAAAATGAAACACATGAGATGGGTTTCAATGTTTTTGAATACAATATAAAAGACCAAGGTAGGTTCCGAAATTTGGTGCTGGCCAAAATTTTGGAGGGTGTTGTAGCATTTACAAGAGACACCTTTCCATAATTCCTAGAGGAATGGAGGTTCGATTGAGCTTTCCACAATAATTTATTTAGAAGTAGAGGGTTTTAAATTATGAGAAAATACTCCTGAGCCCTTAGCTTCAAAAAAATAAATTAAATTTAGAAAATACCATCTATAAAAAGAAAACTAAAATAACTCATCTTTAGGTTTATTTTTCATCTGAGAATCGAATTTCAACCAGGCCTTCAACACCTCGAAAATATGACTCGTACTAATGCACAATTAATCCTCCTTATCCTCACCTTTATTTTTTAGAATAAAAACCAAAGAGGATAATACTCCTAATATTTTCCCCACATCTGATGATAAATGATTTTGATGCTCTCCTTCTCCAATCTCCCCATTTGAAATATTCACTTCATCAACCTTAGTTCCATTCCACGTTTCGACAATAACATTGTCTACTAATGGATCCTTTGTGCTTGTCTCCAAATCATCACTAAGTTGAATCAACTCCTCTAAAGGACCATTAGATCAGGCTTTAGATGGATCTCCTCCTTGATATCTTATTCCTTCAAGGCCTTTCAGAATCAAATTACTTCCTTGAATTATTAGGGATTAAACCACTACGTCACCCTGAACCCTATCATTTTGAAGTACCAATTTTAAAATATGAAAATAGTTATCATTAGAGATGTCATTTGTGTCAATATAGGGCATATTCATTGAGTCTTGAAATCTCTTCTCCCACAAAGCATTACCTTGGGATTAATTTGGATTAGAAATTCCAATCACCTAAGAAATTCTAACTTTCATTGAGTCCATTATTTTACCAATTCTTTAAATTTATTCAAATTCACATTCTGCTCCACAGTTTTTGGAGAGGAACTCCTCCAGGAGAGATGACCATGATGTTCCCTAAAATTTTACAATGTCCACATTGAAAAGGCACACCCCAATTGTCTAAGGGATGAAAAAAGGTATAATCCCCCCAATCGAAAATCATTTATGCTACTAGATGTTTGGAAATTTCAACTTCGACAAGCGCCGAAGCTACTCATCAATATTCTTGAAAAAATTGCACTTCATGAAAATAGAAGGTTCTTCAACTAAATTCCAAATATCCCTTAGGTACCTAAAACTCTAGAATTGTGGCAAAAAACTTGGAAAAATAATCCAACCATGATGAATCAGAAAGGCTTCATGCAGTGGATTGAAGCTAGGGTACCAATGTCTAAGAACAAGGATGAACTCCTCCCACAATCACAAACCCTTCAAGATTGCCTCTTCATCCATTTTTGAAGGAAATATAATTAGAATCCAACCCGTTATAGGAATATGAAAAGGAAACAAATAACCCAATCTAGGGACCCAAAATTTTCCCAACCATTCTCCCAAACGTTTCCTATTAAATCTCTTTTCGAAAAACCTACTAGTGAGACCAACCTAAAAAAATTATGGCAAAATCAATACAAATATAAAACCCCACTATACATTCAAACCTTCCTTCTCAAGCATGGAAACATCAAGTCTTCATTCACTGGTGGAATTTTTCTTTGTCTACTGCAACTGTATCTAGATACCCTTCCTTAAAAACCTTGGCCTGTAATGAATACCTTTCTAATTAGAACATGTGCATTCTACAACCCCATTTTTAGGAAAATATGGATAAATAGGATGTGGGTCTTTACTTACCTCAAGGATCAAAGAGGAACTCGACAAAATCCATACACTACATGCTTCCTTCCATTAAAATTCATTTACTATATTTTAAAATATATGTATTTTCTAGTAGGTTCCAAGTATATATCTGGTTATATTCCATAATTTCTTTAAGGTATAAACCTCCAAAAAGAAATCATTAAAAGATTTAGTTCTGGGATATTTAAAATATCTAAACAACCTATCATTCTTACAAAAAATATGCAGTAGAATTCCAAAAGTTAAGAAGGGATACTTATAAAACTGAAAATTTTCATTCGCTATGAAATCAGAGATGTGCAAGGGCCCCCAAACTATTTCCATTCCATTATTAGATAAATTGTCCACCGCATCATTCAATTCCCTATAAATTTTATTTCAAATTAAATATGTACAAGAGTTTTTGATCCTCAATGTATAAACAAAAATAGGAATAAGAAGTAATTTTTGACATTATTTCTATTCTTTGACCCATTTAATAACTAACAAAGAATCCCAGAAGACTTAAATCCGATCACATCCCTTATCCTTTGCAAAAACCATCAATGATTTGAGTGCCAAAAGATCTGCATAATTGTTGGTTCCACTACCAAAACCCAACTTGGCATGAAAAAAATGGGAGGAGGAAATAAAAGAACAAAACATCCTTTTCTTTTGAGAGTGTCCCCTTTGGAGGCCACATCAAAAAATTCCCAAGGAAAGGTTTGATGAGGATTCTCAATAGTAACTTGATGATGCTATTTTTTTATTTTTGGTTGAGGCAAAAAGTAGAGTATTGATAATACTTCTGTTGAAATCTTTTCCAAGGGAGGGAGAGCATCTTGAAAGTTGCATTTTTTACGAGCCAACCAAATACCCCAAGAAACTATAAAAGGTAAAGCAATATATGAAACAATATCATCATTTTGAAACCAATGAATCCATCACTCTTCTAGATTTGTCCATGCCCAGATACAATTAGTCCCCAAAGAAATTTTATAGATATTCCATACATGTACCGTATATGCACATTCCATAAAAACATGTTGAATGCTTTCTTCATTTCATCTTCATAAGTAACACCATCTAATTCTAATCTTAAATTTTGTTTTCATTGTTTCCTACATGAGTTCCTTTTTATGCAGAATACACAACATCAACATTCATTCATTTAATTGGAATTTAACTTTCCATATCTTTTTCCACCACGAGACCAATTCATGTTGCTATATCTCCAGGCTAAGATGAAGGTACCCAAGTTTTGGCATGTAAGATCCTGAAGGAGAATGTGCCTAGACTAATTCATTCTCAGATCCATTCATGAAAATATGGGACAATATAAGTGATACAAAAATTATTTTCCATTCAAATTTTTTCTCACCATCCATCCCCAAATCCCTTGTTGACATCCAACCTTGCTACCATAAATTTGTAGTGTGAGAGAGGGAAATTTTATTGAGTCTTGTGAGTCATATTTCTTGAATCAAGTTTATAAATTACTGAGATAATATAAATTAATCCCCATATCCAATCCAAGGGTCTAAAACAATTCATTCTTTCCGCCCATCTCCCAATTTCAAGTCCAGGCCTACGTTTATGATCTCAAAAGAATTTTTGAAAACCCTCCACACTACATAAATATTCAATTAATTTTTGACCCTAAGGTGGATCCAATCCTCCAAAATAATATGAGCTATATAATTTTGTATAACCACTTGAGTCCATAGATTTTCCAAGGATATTAACCACTAATCAAACTTAGCTTCCAAAGATGATGAGAAAAATAAAATAATTTTCAGGCCCCAAACACCTAGAAGATTTGGCTGAGCAAAACACTGCCATTTGACCCACAAAACCACAAAATGATCCTTTTGTCTAGCCCACAAAAATGAGAAACAAATTATTCTTTTTTTTTATAAGGTAACCTTAGAGATCCATGCTAGGGACATCTAGTATACTGGAATTTCCTCAAACACATATTTCACAAGAACTAAATTCCCCACCCTAGAAAGCCACCCAAAGGTCAAACTTTTAAGCCTTTTGTCTAGTTCTTCCAAGAGCTAGCTCTATTCTGCACTTGTTAATCATTGGGCTTCAAATGGAAACCTAATTATTTTAGGAATTCTTCAAAACCTACCATTTCAAAAGGAAATAATATTGTAAGATGTATTAGCTCCTCATTCTCTATATTTTGGTAAGAAATAATAGATTTTATACCATTCATTTTCATACTAGTTTCTTTCCCAAAAATTAATAAAACTTCAAAAAATTTGTTAGCATCTCAAAGTGGCCCATCACAAAATATGAGTATATCATTGAAAAAAAGTAAGAAAGTTATTGCAAGGCCTTGAATGATACTTACTCCATGGAACTCACCTCAGTCCTTGGCAATAAATAGTAATAAGATAAGGCCCTCAACACCAAGAAGTAATAGGAGCAACAATCGACACTACGAAAGAAGTAGATTGAATGCATCCCATGATCCAGTTGATGAAAGCATGCAAAAACCTAATATGATGAGAATGAGTTTGAGATAAACCCAATTGACCTATCATATTCTTTAGAAAGGTCAAATTTAAGAACTGCCCCTTTCAGTTTGTTAATTTTTATATTGTGTAGCCCTTCTTGAGCTACCCTAATAGCTTCATGAATTTTCCTTCCTTCCAGAAATACAAAATTTTCCTTTAAGCTATATATTGAAAGGAATGGCTTGAGTAGCTAGGAATTAAATGTTTTTATGACCTTATAAATACTGTTACACAAAGAAAGATATTGAGGATTATCCAAATTTGGTGTAAGTGAAATAAAAGTGAAGTTGAAAATAACAAAAATTATACCTGTGATAGGTTTTCCACTTCAAGAATATCAAAACCAATCACCTCGAACATGGCCATAATAGCTTCAACCACCCACCCATATAAGCTAAGACTTTTATCCTTTTGAAAGGTGATAAGGACCTCTTTTAGTTAATCCAAAGTGACCTCAACCAACCGAGAATCCTGACCCCCCTCATTTACAAATCTACGGAATAACTTAACTATCTATAACATTTCCATAATCATATTTTCATTGACCTCCCTAAAAAATATTTTAAAATGTGTCTTCTCCATATTTGCAAGTCCTTCAAAAGAGGAGATCTCTCTGACTTCTGGATAATTAGGCTTCAAATGGAATTTACCAATTTTCTCCCTTTGACATAGGATTGAAAGAACTTGTATTTTATCCCTAAATTATAGAAATATCGCTTTACTTTTGAGCCTCCAAGTAGATTCCCTAGTCTTTAGAATATCCCTCCTCATTTTATCAAGAGAGAGAAAGACATACTTCTAATATTCTGAGGTAAAACCCCTCTCCCCTTCATTATATAAAATTTGGAGTTCATGTTCCACGTTGAGAAGATATTTTTCCTCCTTCTCCCTCTTTTGATGAGTCCAAGCCTTAAGTATTTATTTTGTGTTCCTTAAATTATGTTCAAATTGAGAAGCCACATAAACACCAACTGAAGCATAAAACGTTTTCCAATTTTCTTTCAATAAATATAAAAAATCCTCTTCCTTGGGCCAAGAGGAGTTCATTTTGAAAGGACTTGAAGGATTTATGACTCCTCCCTTAACATCGAAAAGTATGGGTGAGTGACCTGATTCACCTCCATCCCCAATCCATTGATGAAATAGATTGAGCCTATACACCAACTATTCTACCAGAAGAAAAATATCTAGTCTTTTGGCCACTCTTTTTTATTTTGTCCTACAATTTCTCCAAGTAGGTTTGATCTTTTTAGGTTCAATTTCAAGTAGCATATTTTTAGCTAAGTTGTGAATAAAATAGCTAGAAATGGGGTTAGGAACAACCCTAGGTCCCCATGACTTTGAGTTTCCCAAAGAAAAATTTAAGTCCTCCCAAATAATTAAAGAACTCTTAAGATGAAGGGATTTGCAAAGAAAGAGTCCCAGAACATCTTACAATCAACATTTTTCCCATACACGTTTAATACAAAGAAATAAATATCCATCTCATAGGAATACAAATCCAACCCTAGGCCACAAAAAATACTCCAACAATTAAGATGGTTTAAACATTGTGAATTCCACCCAATAGCCAAGCCTAACTTACACCCATGAGAATCAAAGGAAATAAACTTCTAGGACCCGAATAAAGATTCTAATAAATGAAAAATATAAGATACAATTTCACCCCACATCTCTTGCAATAGGAAAATTTTAGGACTGTAATTGAGAACCAGTCTCTAGAGCACAAGTTTATTAGAGGAGCTTGCCAATAAATTTCAGTTAAAAAAAAAAAAATCATTCGGGAACTCCTTCCTAGGCGACCACTTCTTTGAGCACACCATTAATATATTGTTGTCTCCTAGCTACTAGTTCCAATTGAGCCTTATATTTTTCCTTAAAGAGTTAATATTTCTAGTATCTGCCCTTTTTAACCCTAGATTTTAAATCAATCTTCCCAAGTCCCTCCAAATACCACCCAATTGAGTTAATATTTGTCTTTTGTAAAGATTATGGAGGACAAGACTCTCAAATATGTTGGAAATACTGAGGGGGGGGTGAATCAATACTTCTTTCCAATTTTTATTTTTACCAGTTAGATCACTTATATTTAGAACAAAAAATGAACAATAAGAATAAATGATTTTATTAATTTCTTCTTTGTAATAAATCAAGTACAATATATGTAGGCTTCCAAACCTAGATGAAGATATCAATCTTCAATCTCCCAGGCTCCAACCTGTATTTTCCAAGAACCAACTTGGACAACCAAAGCTCCAACCTTGTCAATTCTGAGGCACCAACCTCAAGGGCTCCAACCCTCTTTTTGGCTAAGGCCTCAACCTGGTTTCTTGAGGACTCTAATCCTCTAGGGCTCCAACCCTATTCTCCAAGGCACCAGCCTTGTATTTTTGATGCTCCAATCTATTCGGCTCCAACCCTTTACTTTGTCAAGATATATTTGGTTATACTTCATGACTCCCAAAGTATTCTTCAATGAGCCCTGTCAATATTCAATTATCCCCTCACTTAGTCTCCACGTCACATCATCAATGACAAGCTTGATCTTAACATGAAGGTGTCTCCGTTGTCCTTCATGGTACCCAATAAAATCCTCCAAGTTACCTCATGATGGTTAATGCATCATGGTCTTCAACATTATCTCCGCAAGGTCTTCAACACATGTATATAAGAATAGTATCTCCAAGGTCAAGCAAGGCCACTGCAAAAGGTATTATTTTCTATGCTCGAAAGCTCAACTTTAATGAAATTGAAGGTGTATTCAAATCTGTCTCAAGACTCCCAAAATACTTTCCTCAAAGAATTGTTACTTCGTTGCTTAAGACTTAAGATATGTATAGTAACCCAAACTTAACCTAAGTCAATTATTTCTTTGTCCACATAATCTTATCCGAGCCTCTAAAATAGGTGACTAGGACTATCTTGAAGCTTGCATCTTCTCCACAAATGAAACTGAGGTGAGGTTTAGCAATGAATGTGTTCAATCCAAGGTGCCTGCCACAAGTTTGAATCCTTTACAAGCTGCAAACAAACCCCAACATATGAAAAGGTCTAAGCTAAAATTTTGTAAGAATCTGGGCCTCCACAAGCCTTCCACAATTGTAATCTTCATATCCAAGGCTTAAATACACTTCCCGACAGGATGTAGTGGCATTCTAAGTTCTTCCTACAACTGCACCACCCTACAGCAACTCTGAAACATCCACAGAACAGTCCTCAAGTATTTTCACGGGTTCTTGCAAATTCGAGCTTCAAAAGATGATTTTTCTTAAATTTTGAACCTCAAAAATGTAATTCTATCCACAATTTCTGAAGTGGATTGTCTAGTAAAGAAAAAAACAAACTATAATGTATCCCTTTAAAAAGATGCCCAAAATGTAATCCTTTTCTTCACCTCGGCCTCCTGTAACTACTGTGTTTTTTCACCTAAATTTTATGGTTGGAATGAGGTGTCTAGCATCATATATATATTGGTTTGAACTTCAACGAAGAGACATGTCTCTTGAGGGAACATGACAGTCTACACAAGTCGGCTCAAGTCGGCTAGGAAAAAATAATAATTTTTCTAACTTACAAATTGAATTTCTCACAATATAGAAGGAGTTACGAGGCATATAATAGCTCATTAGAAAGGGAAAAATATCCTCTACAAGATTATGTTAATTTCATCCTTGGGTGAGGTCATTTTCCCATCAAGAAAATTATATTTGTGAAACTGTCATTATTATTTTTCATGGCATCCATTAGGATTTTATTTTTAGGTATTTAATTTTTAGGGCTCCTTCATCATAGACTTAGTCCATTAAGTGTATTAGGATTAGAGCTTCTTCATGACCTTCAAAAATTATCATTATCATGATTCAAGTCATTTAGGCTTTTGGGGCTTCTTCATCAAGAACAAGGATGTCATATAGCAGGAGTTTCATGGTAAGCCTTCTTATTTATCATAGATCATACACTATGAGCATCTATAATTTCATTAATGCACTCATGTACTTAGGGTAAGTTCAAGTAGATAGGGTTTAGGTCTCCTATGTTTTTCATGAGGTTACGGAAAAAATACAAGAATATTTTCCATCTCCAACAATTCCATATTGACATCAATGACAACCTTAACCAACAAGATGAATCCTAAAAAAGGGCTCGAGAAACTGTGACTAAAGGAGAAGAGTGTAATATCCCAAATGGGGAATGCAACAATACATGAACAAAAAACTGGAAATAGAAGTGTAAATCAAATTATGAATATTGGAGACCAATACAGAGACAAAACATCATGTATTAGATCATAAAATCATCATCAATAGTGAGGCATAAACCATGTACACTGAAACAATCACTCCACAAATGAGCTGCTGTCATAATAAAAAAATGTCAGAAGACTGCTACAACGTATTTAAAAACAATTTCTACAGAAAAATAATGTATAAAATAGGTAGGGCTGTTATATACCTCAAAGGATATGCCCAATACAGATCAAGGCTTAATACAAGCTCCTACAACGAACTCGAAAAGGGCTTTCAGAAATACACTCTATACAAGATGGGATCTAAAGCCCAATGGATGAAGATTCACTGAAAGCTAAAGAAAATGATTTTATAAGGCTGAAATATAATTTATCTGATGTATATCCCCTCCAAGGTCTCCTCCCATGGAAGGTTGGACCCTTCAATCACAAGAAAAAACTCCAAAGGAGCCACAAGGTCCCTCACTGAAGCTGCCCTCCAAAATAATGCAATCCCTAGTTGGAATAGCATTGGAAATGATGGGAAATAGTTGGAATGATGCCAAATATCTGATATATTCTCAAGAGCTCTCCAAACTGATCTCCCAAGAGAAGGAAACCTTCCTTCTATGAGAAAATAGCTTAGAAAGTGGGTTTCTAACCCCTCCACTACAACACCTTGAAACACGGCACAATAACATGTATAAACTATGATGATGAAAAAAGTTGTAGCTTGGCTTGAAAAAATGAATGTGGAAATGAATAAAATACTCTTCCAAGAGGCCTCTCAAAGAAGGAGGTGGGATTCCCACTTGGGAACACTCGGTGCTAAACAACACAGCAACCTTGCTAAACAACAAGAGGAAGAAAAAGTCCAGCAGACCAATATCAAAATAATAATCTAAAACATGAGTTCATATGGCTTCCATCCTCTTCCCTAAATAGAATATGAGCTTACTTGTCCTTGGCCCCACTCAATTAGGTCTTTTCCTTCATGAGATCCATATCCCTCCAAAATTGCGTTATTCTTCATTTAATCTCCACTCCTCCATGACAGCGTTGTTGACTTGATCAAAGTTGATTGAATCAACATGCTCCAACCCCTGTTCACACTTGGATGTGCTTTATTTAGCTGTTAAAATGGTCTCCTTTCACACTTGAAGTGTTTTTATTTCTTCTTAGGAGACTTATGGGCCTTCCTACCCATTTATTCACCTACCTAGTGATAAAACAAACTATAATATTCCATTTAGCTGAAGGCTAAATTTTTGGAATATTATAGTCCTCCCCTCCAAAATTTTTCTTGTCCTCAAGAAACTATATAAGGAGAGAAAAATTCCTTCCCTCCTCCTCTTATTACCTCCTCATCAATATTCCCCACTACTGATCAAAATAATATGCAATAAATCTTCCCTCCAATGTTTCCTCCCAAGTATGAAAAACCAAATGGCTCACATCATGAAAAGGTGGAAGGTGTAAGTGGAAAAATTATTGCTATCCAGTGGCCCCCTCAAGGTAGGAGTTATGAAAATCATAGGGGATCTCATTCCAAATGAGAAACTCCCAAACCCATGCTATCATCCAAATGAAATGAGCCATTCTAGGTAGCTCATCAAAGAAATCATCAACCCTCGGTTTATGCAATGTATTGGGGCTACATGGAGAGATTAGATTTTTCCACCCAAGTTGTTTCTCTCTCCATTTATGGTAAGTATGGGGTTGTTGTTGATATTGGTCTGAAATTACATGGCCTCCAAGAATGGCCCAAGTTACCTCACCAAACAAATCAGCTATGAAGTTCCTCCTCCAAGAACTCAAGTTCTCCAAATGGCTCCTCCCACATGAAGAAAAGATATGTAGTATGGAAATCATGGTTTTCCCATTGTTTCTTTTGAAACATGCAACATGTATAGTATGGAGAATCATACTCCAAATGGGCATCCTCAATTCATGTGCCACTCTCCCAACAAAGCTTCCCATGAACATAAGAACATCTCCAACATATGGAAGCAAAAACCAATGAAAAGAAGTTTCCATATGACAACCGGGAGGTGGATCATAGTTCCACATATGGATCTAGTGCAGTGCATCCTTTTCCTTCCTAAAAAAAAATAATAACAAGTGTCTTTCCAGCCACTTTTTTGCTGCCACAATCATTCTACAAGATAGGATCATGATATTAAAATGTGGAGCCAATGGTGCACACCAAGAATCATGTGGCTTCCCCCACAAACCACCCATATAATAGCCAACCTCAATGCTAAAATTGGCCTTAATTACATCATAATATAATGTGAAAGAAGGGATAATCCTCCTTGGTACAACATGCTTCTCATATTAAGTAAAGAAGTAAAAATCATAATGCAAAATTGTACCTTCTCCACCATGTACTTTGGTCCTTGAGTTGAAATGGCTCAACTGGAAATTCTCCCTCACTCTCAATGAGTAGGGAAGTGGTTGTGACAACATCTCCATCACCATCCGAGATATGCACCTCTCCTTATACTGATATACATCCTGCTAAATGCCTTCCCAAGTGAACTCCTCCATCAAGGAATGATGTGCATCAAAGTGCATGGAAAGAAAGTCCACATGTGCTGCATGTAGTAGCTTCCTCTTGAGCTCAGAAACTCTAGTCAAGAAGACTCTGCCATAAGAATATATGACCTCATCAATCACCATGTATCTATCATCTCCCTTCGGGTCATAAATAATCATGCAAGAACTAAGATCCTTGGAGTACTCTACCAATAGTTGAGACCTCTAATATGAATCAATCCTCCTAAGAGACAACATTGTAGATCTGAAATATGAAGCTCCCCACATGATGTTGTCTTCTCCTTTGACATCCCCCATGACAAATTCATCCTCCAAAGTGTTTTCATGCCCATCATGCAGCTGCTCATGCTCAAGTAGAAGTGGTGACCTTTGGAAGCTGTCCTCCCATGAGAAGCAACCATCCAAAAAGAATCTCTTGATCTTGGCCAATGTAAGAATGAGTGGCTTCCATCTACTCCAATACATGGACGATTCCTTCCTCAAAGTAAGTACCCTCTATTTCTCGAAATCCATGGATTAGCTCTCTTGCACCATGAAGGTGCCATCCTCCATCACTACAACAACTTCTGTCGCAGTATGTGTAGTGAGAGTGGGTAATGTTGAAAATGGGAGAATGTCTCCCTCCTCCTTGAGTCTACCCCAAACTCTTTGTGTTGTAATAGACCCCTCCAAAGTATCCACCCCTCTAGGATCTAAGAGTGGTGCTATCCAATGTGAAGCATTCCTCATCATCTCCTAATCTGGTGGTCTCTCCAGTGGAATGCCTCCATGCAATGAGACATCAATGTCAAGAGTAGACTACACATATGGATGGAAAACTTAATCCTTGCCCTCATAGCATAAATCAGTCTGCCTCTTCTAACTCTCTGAAATGGATAGGGGTGTGTGCTCCTCATCATGCGATTTTTACCTTCCTCCCTACCTTCTCCTTCCATCTGCAATGTTTCACAATCATGTTGTTCATTGATTGTGCCTTGATCTCCACATATGAGATCCTGGGGAATTCCTTGCAATGATACAATAATCCCTCTTGTGGGAGAAAGAGATCCATCTACCTCTACATGAGGTGCTATATATGCTCTAGATGTGATAATTCTGTTGCCCCCATCATTCTCTTCCTCTTCACTATGAATGGGAGTCATCTCCTCAATAAGAGGATCCTCTTTTGGAAAAGGGATATTCATGCTCTCTTGTTCAAGAATATGAGATAGATTTATTGCCTCTATCAAAGTATTATGCAAGATGTGAGCCTCTTCAAAAAATTTCTGAAGTGGATTTGAGTTTATAGGTTCCTCCATCATATTCAAAGGTTTTGTTTGTTTTGGTTTGTTTCGTCCCACCAAAGATGTTTCAGAATGTTTTCCATCAAACCATTCCACTAATATCTTAGTGAACTTTGCATAGGAAGAAATATTTTCATTTCGTAATGAAAAAGACTCAAATATCCACCAAGCATAGGCCTTACCTCCAAAATGCAGCACTGCAACTTTGATGGCTTCATCTTCATAAACTTGGTGCTGCTGCAAATAGGTGTGTAACTCCTCCACCCAAGCTCTAGCTGAACATGTTGGTGACCCATCAAAAGTAGACAGGAAAAATATACCCTTGTCATGCTGCTTGCTTCTATTCACCTTGATCTTGCAAAACTTTTGGAAAGTGATATGATCTCTAAAATTCTTAGTTTGAGACTCATATTCTTGTAGATAATCACTAAGAGTTTCCCTCCTAGGCATTTATTCTTCTTTCATCTCCCTAATAGTAGATCTAGGCATATGATTGCGCTGTGAATCATAGTGTGTAGATGCATGCTCACACACATCATGTAAAAATCTAGAGTTGGATCTAGATCCAAACTCTTTTGGAGATTCTCTATCTCTTCTCATCTTCTTGAGATCTCCTTTAATGCTCTGTATAGATTGAAAAAGAAGTTTTGAGAGCCTCTCTTACTTCCTTCCTCCAAATAATGGAACAATTTCTTCGTATTTTCTGTATATCTCTCCTTCTTCTTATTCTCCTGAGGGCATAATGGCTGAGATACATAGGCTGAGCCAAGATTATTCTCTAATACCACTGTAATATCCCAAATGGGGAATGCATGAATACATGAACACAAAATTGGAAATAGCAGTGTAAATCAGCTTATGAATATTGGAGACCAATATGGAGACAAAACATCATGTATTAGATCAGAAAATCATCATAAATAGTGAGGCATAAACCATGTATAATGAAGGAATGGGCCTCCCCTAAACAATCACTCCACAAATGAGTTGTTGTCACAATAAAAAAATGTCAGAAGACTGCTACAGAAAAATAATATATAAAAGAGGTAGGGCTGTTATGTACCTAAAAATATATGCCCAATATAGATCAAGGCTTAGTACAAGCTCCTAAAAAGAACCCGGAAAGGGTTTTCAGAAATACACTCTATACAAGATGGGATCTAAAGCCCAATGGTTGAAGATTCATTGAAATCTGAAGAAAATGAGTGTAGAAGGATAAAATATAATATATCTGATGTATATCACCTCCAATGTCTCCTCCCATTAAAGGCTAGACCCTTAAATCACAATAAAACACTCCAAAGGAGCCACAAGATCCCTCACTGAAGCTGCCCTCCAAAATAATGCAATCCCTAGCTGGAACAGTGATGGAAATGATGGGAAATAGTTGGATTGATGCCAAATATCTAAAATATTCTCAATATATCTCCAAAATAATCTCCCAAGAGAAGGAAACCTTCCTTCTATGAGAAAATAGATTAGAAAGTGGGTTTCTAACCCCTCCACTGCAACATCCCGCAACATAGCAAAATAACCTAAAGAAATTGTGTTGATGAAGAAAGCTCTAGCTTGGCTTGAAAACCTGAATGTGGAAATGAATAAAATTCTCTTCCAAGAGGCCTCTCAAGGAAAGAGGTGGGATTCCTGCTTGGGAACACCCAATGCTAAACAACACAACAACCCTGCTAAACAACAACAGGAAACAAAAGTCTAAGCAGACCAATATCAAAATAATAATCTAAAACATGAGCTCATATGTATGCCATCCTTTTCCTTAAATAGAATATGAGCTTACATTCCCTTGTCCCCACTCAATTAGGTCATTTCCTTCATGATATCCATCTCCCTCCAAAAATGTGTTATTCTTCATTTAATCTCTAAAGCTCCATGATAGTGTTGTTGACTTGGTCAAAGTTGACTGAATCAACATGATCCAACCCCTGTTCACACTTGGAGGTGCTTTATTTAGCTACTAGAAGGGTCTCCTTTCGCACTTGAAGTGTTTTTATTGTTTCTTAGGAGACTTATGGGCCTTCCTACCCATTTATTCACCTACCTAGTGATAAAAAAAACTATAATATTCCATTTAGCTGAAGGCTAAATTTTTGGAATACTACAAAGAGGGTTAGGAAAACTAAGATAGAAAAAGGGATGTGACTGAAGAACAAGATTCTAAAGATAGCCCACATGAAGAAAGTAAAACCTAATCTTTTCCAAGTTCAGAAAAATATTCGACAATGAAATAAATAGGGGGATAAGAAAAATGCATACCATTGGAATAAGACAAAATATTTCATGGAGTATCTGCTTGAAGTGGGTCACCCTCTCATTACCATGCATGGTCCCCTTTGCGTTCTTATTTGGACACTGAGGAGAGATCGTTTTTCTGGTAAGATACTCCTTAGGAAAAATGGGAGAAGCGGATGTTGGTTGAGAAAACTAGGGAACATAAGGTTGTTGAGTAGTCGAAGTATGGTTTTGAGACAGTTCTCCTACAACCTTCTTCTTCTTAAAATGAAAATTGAAAAATTTCATAGTATGAAAATATTTGTGACACCTTCGATAACAAAAAGGAACCCCCTCATATTCCAAATCTTGAGGATTGATTCTACCATCTCCCAGGTCCAAAGTTTCAAAAAAGCCTTCCCTTAAGTAAATATTCACCAACCTCTAGCCATTTATTTTTATTTCCTATGAAAATAAGAAAAATATGAATGAAAATATGTGCCCAAACTATTTCCCACATACTGTAACATCCTTGGCTTCTACAAATTTGGGGGAAGACCCAGTAGATGAACCCATATAGGGACCACATCTTGATGTTCCTGATTCACATTGAAAAGAGGGATCTATAACTTAAAAATAACTAGGGTGGAATCTATTATGAACTAAGTTTTGTGGATATAGACGTTTTTAATGAAATTTACACTTGGAACAATCATCGTGGAGGTCGTCATCAAGTAGCCAGTCATCTAGATTGTTTTCTACTTTTAGAAGGATTGCTAGGAAGAGATGTGTTCATGGAAGAGGTCATTCTCTCTTGATTGGGCTCATATCACTAGCCAATATGATTGGAGATCGATCTAAAATGGCCCCTCGAAATAGACCTTTTAGATTTGAAATATTTTTGCTATAAAGTCTTGCCTCTTTTCCAAGATGGAGAGTTGGCAGTAGGAGGAGAAATATTTCTAACTCAAGATGAAAGAATGCACATCCAAAATAAAATAGTGGAATAAGACAAAATGTGGTAATATCTAAGTAGAGAAATATAAACTCGAATCTCACATGGAGGATATCCAACAAGAGATTATTATAGGAGGCCAAACTAAATCCTTGGTTGAGAAAGAGGGATATACAATTCACGATCTAGAACAATGTTAGAAACAAGAAGAAAATTTAGGGATAAAGAAATATATAATTTAGTGGCTATGATAATGGGAGTAGAATACGAATTTCTTTTGTAAAGCTACGATTAAACATCAACACCACAACCATATATTCTACCTCACATTAAGAGAGGGTAAATAACTGATACAACATGATGATATGGAATATGAACTAGTATCTTGCTGCCAGGAGTTGTTGACAGAGGTAGACCCTGATAGAGGAAGAAATCTATAAAATCACTTCCCACATACCTAAGTTGATTAATACATACCAAAATTCAGCTCTTATGAAGGAAGTATCATATGCTGAAGTGAAGTGGTGAAGGAGATTCCTAACAACAAAGGGCCTAATGGTTTCACAATTTAGTTCTTCAAATCTTGCTATTCATTTATAGGAGATTTTGAATGAATTTTTATATTACAGGGCACCTGGGAGGAAACAAGAAGGTGTATCCAGATCTCCTCGATGGGATGGGTTCTTTGTAGTCCTCAGCACTTCAGATCTAAGCTTTCTCTCTCTTGTAGATGTAGAAAACCCAATGTAGAAGGTAGAGCTCAATGGGAGCAAAATGGCAGAAATGAGACCAAGTGTATAGATCCAGAGTGATCTAATATGCAACCAAAGGTGAAGAATGATGGGGAAAACCCTCCTATTTATAACAAAATATTGGGTCTTTCTAGATCTTGGTGCATGATTAAAATAATGTTAATCACATCTAGATCCACCTCTATGGAATATTTTATTATTATTTGTTGGAGGGAAAGGGTGTTTGACTTAGGTCAAATCCCTTGATTAGTGAAAAATAAATAAATAAATGATTTATTTATCTTTTTAAGGAAGTGGTTGGGATATAATCAAATAAATAATGATTTAGTTGATTAATGGTGGTTGATTTGGTCATATTTAACAAGGAATATTATTTAAATAATTATTCCTAGAAAATAATAAGATAACTGTGGGTTTATCTCATTAATTTCTTTGTTTTTGGGTTAAACATGACTGGGAATAATAATTAAATTATGGTTTAATTAATTATTCCTTTTGGGGTTTTCTAATTAACATAGTGAAAGCAGTTTTACTTGGGGTAAAACTGGTCTTACATGGTGTACTTGGGTCCATCTAATGATGAAAGGTTAGATGACCAAAAAATGGTGTAACGGGAGAGGAAGTTCATGCTCTAGTGGAGGAATCACATTCTTCAATAGGTATGGTATGGTTTAAATGGTTCTTTCTCTTATTCCTAAGGGCATTAATTCTAGTGAGCCCAGTGGTTTTAGGATTATTTCCCTTTGTAATGTGGTTTATAAGATTATATCCATGGTCATATTAAAAAGGATTAAACCTATTTTGTGTTGGAGAATGGAGTAGGGAAACTATTAATTCATTTTCTCCTTAACCTTAATAAATACTTGTGAAATTTATTTATCTTCTTTTGTTTCTTTATTAGATATTCCCATCAAACAACTATCAAGTACAAAAAAAATAATGACAATGGACATAAGATATAGGCTCCAAGCCAGGGAAAAATACCTCCAAGGGGAAAACCTAAAAAGAATATCTTCTCTTCTGATAGAATTTGCTTCAAATGAGAAAACCAATATCCAAACCTCAAGACCAAGACGTCCTCCTAACACTAATTTAACCCTCCAAGAAACTGTTTCAATTAGGTCAAAGTCAAACTAAGTCAACAAGAGTCAAACCCTTCCAAACCTACACAAAGCTCATAATTTCGGCCCACAAAAAATACATTTAGGACCTGAAGTAGGTCTACAACTTCGACCCCTGCAGAAGCTCAGAATCTACGCATGTGTGAGAGAAAATTAGGACAAAACTTGATCAAAATCTCAATTTTCTTTCCTTCTTGCTTCAACTTATTTTCTCCTTGCCTTTCTCATCTTTCTTCTTGAATTTCACACCTCAAATAAAACTTCTTAATTGTATATATAATGTGTTTCCAAATGAGTTCAAGAAACTTATATTTATACTCATTTGTGGAAGTCGAATAACCTTATATGGGTCGACTTGTGCCTAAGATGCTTATTTTGACTTTACTGATTCAAAATAAATTATTTTACATGGTACATTTTCCTAGATGGGTCTTATATACATGAAATTGACTCTCTTGACTCATGAAAATAAATATTATGACATGAAAAACCCTAGAAGGATGAAGAACATGCTTTACCTAGAAGACCAATAAAAATAAGCATGAAACCCATGGCTTAAAAATAATATTTTTCTTTCTATTTTTCTTGTTACATAAGATATACATATTGACATTAGTACAATGGAAATTATTAAGACCGAAACTAGTTACATTTTCCAATGCTCCCTCTTATCTAGGGAGGTATTCATAATTGTACAACTGGTACAAGGATATTATCAAATTTAAGAGTTCTCATAAGAATAGTCGGATTGGTAAGACATCTTTAAGAATCAACATCATGACCAACATTTTCAACATAGTAAGGCCTTAACTTGGAAATATATTTTTTATACAAGAGCATAATGCTAGGAGGATTTACGTGAGATACCACACTACCTCTTCAAGGTACATACCCCATCCAAATATTCACCAAGTATGTTCTTTTAGGACTATTCTTATCTTCAATTCCAAATCCTCAAAGAATAATGGTCCTCTTTGACCACTCTTGTCTCATATACCTGTCCAATCATCAAAGAGTGTCGATCCACTTCCTATCTTGGATTTTCAATCCTCAAGTAAATCCAATTCTCCATCCACCATTCTCTCTCCATGTCTTCACTTAGACATACGGTTGTTACTCCTAACCTAGTGCATGACACATGAAGAAGAGAATAAAAATGTAATGTTCTTCATCACGCCCTCTCAACCATAGAGGAGATCCATATTCCCAATTGAATTAGGGAAAAAATCCTTGATCCTTCACAAATATGAATGAGAATTCATACTCCCTCTAAAGTACATATGAGATTCTTTCACTTCATTTCATTTGGGAAGTCATAACCAAAATATCTCTATATTTTTCCCATAAGTGTATCAAATACTAGTTCTTCATGGATATAGCTACATCACTCTTTATTTACTTTGTATATAATCACATTGAGCTTATTTATTCTTGGATGTTGTAGAGCCATATTATTTCTTCATTATTGTGACAAATTCATGCCATAAACCTTTAATATTGCTTTCCTTTAGTCATCATTAATGAAGGAATTATATTGAGCCTTATAAAACATGAAATTGATCTTTATTTAACATCTCATTATCCTATTTATACTTCTACCTTTCAATATCAAGGCGATGATGTGAACAAATTTACTACATAACCCTCAAGGATTGTCAAAAGCATTCACTTAGTTCATATTCTCTTTGAGTCGAGTACAATACCAAAAGTTGAACTTACATAAAATGTCATTGTGTATTGCCATAGTATCCTTCCAAGTAGAAAATATGTTAACCATATAACCTAAATCAAAATATTAATATTAGACTTACCTTGTCATGATGGTCCCTTCCATCAAAGTATTTTCTTACTTGATTCCTTCAAGATCAACATCCTTTCACATGATTCATCTCCATATCATACAAGAATCCTTCTCCATGAATTAATTTTTAAGTAGGATGCCTATGATTGAGATTGATTACCAAGCTACAATATCTTCTTTGGATTTGTCATTGTTAAATCCCTTTCTTTATTTTGGAGAATATACTTTATGTTGGTCAATATTTTTATATTTATGCCATGCAATTTTGTGAGAGAATATTGATATCTATCCATTATAAATCATGTCAAGTTTCTTCTTTAGATCATCATGCAACCATAAGAAAGACTTACCAAACACATTTTCACAACCAACCCTTCTTGCATGAATCTTATAGACATGAACCCTACCCTAGAGAGTATTTACATAATTATATGCATAAATTTTCTTCCATACAATCATCTAGCCATTATTTTTTTTGAATGATCTTGCTTCTTATACTTGTCGAAGATAAATTTCTTTTCCCAAAAGTAGAAAGACTTTAATTATTTCGTTAATAATGAAACTCTACCATTTTAATTCCTTCATCCTTAAAAAGTATTGTTTCCATACTATATGAAATATATAGTAGTCATGTCACAATTCTCTTTCAAAGAACATTCCAAAATGGTATTATTATATGATCTTACTGATCCCTCTTTGAAAAATGACTACCTCTAACACGATGTTAGAAAATGATTAGATGAATAATAATATGAAATATGGTTCCAATATTGTAATTATTTTTAAACTAGATGATATTTCCCAAAGAAATTAATCAAGTAGATTCTAATATATCTACTATCATATGCTTTTATCTATGATGCCATGATTTTACAAAAATCAAGACTTTCTAGATATTGCAACAATGCATTCTACTCTACTTCCAACTTAATAAAATAAAGACAAATTTCATAAGGAACATGATGTAAATAGAACTCCCTTTAATAGTAAAGATCCTTGGGATCTTCTCCTTTCGTCTTCTTCTCAGGTTCTCCCTTTTCTTCAATTATATGGGCTTCAATTCTTTCCTTTCTTTTATTATATTTCTTGTTTGGAAAATCACTATTAAAGTGTCCATACTCATTGCACACAAAGCATTTAATCTTGGATGTATTTGTCTTTATATTAAACTTTCCAAACTTCCCTTTCTTCATCTTCTTGAGTCTTGCAGTAAATGCTTGAGACATTTCATTTGATTCAATGTCATCCTTACTCTTGATCCTAGATTCTTCCAATATACAGTGAGCCCATAACTCATTAAAATGTGTATTTTCCTTATTTGAGTAGATAATAGTTGAAAAATGCTCCAATCAGGTGGAAAATCATTTATTACACAAATAGTCATTTAAGAGTTGGAAATAGTTTCCCCAAACCCTTGCAATTGATCCCTTATTTGTGAGATCTTCATGAGATAAGTGGCCATGCATTCATCCTTTGACTTCCTTATTCTATAAAGTTGACTCCTCAAGGACATATTCTAGCATGATGTGCTTATGGAGTATATCTTTACAAAATTATTATATATAGACTTGAATTTATTCAAATCAACAAAGGGAAGAAGATTATATTTAATGGATTCAACAATGATACTTTGAGCTCTCACTTCTTCCTTCTTGTACTTTTCTAACTCTCTATTATTCTCTTTTTCTGGTACAAATACTTCTCCAAGGATATAATCCATGACTTCATTTTCTATGAGTACCAAGTCAATCATCTTCTTTCATGCAAGGAATTTTGATGATCCAACGAGCTTGTTTCTTTCCTTGCAAAATATAGATATGTTATCTATATATTAAGACATAAAAAACAATATGACACTTGTTAACCAAGGGTGTTTTTTTTTATGATGTCTCCAACTATCTTTATGTATTAAAGACCTTCAAGGAGACTTTAGATATGCCCTATATTGATGAATTCTAGGACGTCGTCAATAATGGTGTCTTTAAACAACTTCAATGAGTGGATAATGATCCCAAAATTATTTGATGCTTCCTTTTCTTCAAAATGATGGAATAGAGAATATTCAACAAAAGCTTCTCCTCTTTTCCTTCAATGATAGTTTGATACTTCTTGATATGATGAAATCCTTGATGTAGTAACCTTTATTCTAGGTCAATAGATATTATTATTCTTTCTTTGTTTCCTTTTACAAATTATTTCCTTGACAAGCAAACCCCTTGCCTTCAACAATATAATCCGTCAATTTCCTTCTCTAGTTCACCTTAGCTCTAATACCATATTGAGAATGTAGTAGGAAAACTATTAATTCAATTTCTCCTCAACCTTAATAATTACTTGTGAAATTTATTTATCTTTATTATTATTATTATTATATTTTTTCATCAAACAATTATCAAGAAAAAAACAAGAAAGACAATGGACACAAGATATAGGTTCCAAGCCAGGGAAAAACCCCTCCAAGAGGAAAACCAAGAAATAATCTCTTCTATTCTTATAGAATTTTCTTCAAATGAGAAAACCAATATTGAAACCTCAAGACCAAAACCTCCCCCTAGTGCCAAGCCAACCCTCCAAGAAACTGTTCCAATTAGGTCAAAGTCAAACCAAGTCAACAAGAGTGAAAACCTTCCAGAACTGCACCAAACTTAGAATTTCTACCCCCAAAAACTATATTTCAAGCCTCTATTAGGGCCAAAACTTAAGCCCCTACAACAAATCAGAATATTCACACGTGTGAGAGAAAACTAGGGAAAAAAGTGATCAAAAGATCGATTTTATTTTCTTCTTGCTTTAGCTTCTTTTCTCCTTCCCTTTCTCATCTTCCTTATTTAATTTCACACTTCATATTGAAATTATTGATTTAAGATTGGATTTATTTCCAAATGAGGTTAAGTAAATTCTATTTATACTCAGTTGTGGGGGTCTGATCCAGGTGGATATTGGTGGCCACCCGCCTATTCCACTTGGGCCCCCACCATTGTCTCTTTCAGTTTTTCAGTTTCGGCATAATTTACTATTTTTAGCAGTTTTTCGGGTCCTGAACTTCTGGAGCCGTTTTAAGGTCCTAAACGACGTTTTTTTGGCATCGCACCTCTAGCGAATATCATTCCATTTCAAAATGATATTCGTGGCGAAAGTTGTATTCCTCGGATAGAGATTTCTAATGATGTATCATGTGCATCAAATGGAGATAGTATGCCAAAGTTACGTCCCTGGGAAGTTGAAACACCAATTTACCCAAACGGGGCCCATAGTTTTGGCGCTTCATCTCCTAGGGTTAGGTTTTTGGGATGTTTAGGGTTCTCCATTATTTCTCAATAATAAATAGGCCCTCGCGCCTCATTGTAAAGCAGTTCAGAGGTCTGTAGCCACCACATCTCTTCTCAGAGATAGCTACCAGTACCCTAGCTAGTTTTATTTCCATTGTCTGTAAGCAAATTTCGGTTCTTTGATATTAATGAAATGAAGTGTTATTTCCGCTGCATCTCTGTATTTATGGTTATGTGTTTATTCTGTTGCGTTCCTGCATAAATCCGGATCAGTGGTATCAGAGCGGTCTGCTTTTTCTCGATCCTTCTTTGCATGTCCCCAACGAGGTCGGGGTATAAGGAGATAGGGCTTGATCTGGTGGAACCTTTGCAAGATCAGCCTCGCAAACCTCGACGGACGCCCATGGGGGACGAAAAGAAAGATGAGGGAGCAGGAGATCCTATCAAAATATTGCTCGAGGAGACCCTCGAAAAACAAAGGAACGCGATGATGGATAACTTTGCTCAGATCCTTCAACGGCTGCCCACCGGCGGCGCATCTGCATCCAGTAGCCACTCTGGAGTTGCGACTCCCTTTAAGGTACAAGTAAATTTTGACATTCCCATATTTGAGGGTCAAATAGACGCAGATGCCGTAGATAGATGGTTGAATCTATTAGAAGGATATTTCTCTGTTCATGACTTTTCAGACCGGGAGAATATTATTTTTGCACTCCTCAAAGCTACCCCCCATGTTAAGGACTGGTGGGAAACCTACTGTGAGAACAAGGACCAGACAGAACCCTCTCTGTTCTCGGCCGTACCAACTTGGAATTCTTTCCGAGATGCCGTCAAGGAATAATACTATCCCGTGGGGAGCTATGAGGACAAGTACATACAATGGACCACGCTGCGACAACAAAGGGATCAAGATGTGCATGAGCTGACGAATCTGTTCCATACCCTGCGCACAAAGTTGGGCATCAAAGATTCAGAGAAACATCTGGTGCTAAAGTATCGCAGCTGTCTGCACAGATACATTCAGGAGGAAATGGAGTTCCTCGACATCTCCTCGCTTGGCACGGCATACCGGTATGCTGCCAAGATTGAGCAGAAATTCAAACAGAAGAAGCGAGACTTTGGATCTGCGAATCAAAAGCAAGGGAAAGGTGCTTCCAAACCGCAGAACAAAGGACAGAGCCAAGGCATGGTGGCTAAAGACAACCCGTCAAAGCCATAAGAAAAGAACAACACCGCAAAGCCAAAGAAGGACACGGGAAAGTGGTGTGAGTTCCATAAGAGCTCCACTCACAACACAAGTGAGTGTCGGGCCAAGCAGTCGCTAGTGGCCGAGATGAGGGCTTCTGAGTCAGATGCATGCTCCGACTCCGAATCAGAACCTGAAAAGGGAATGAAAAAGGGAAACATATTATTGATGCGGAGCCCAACGCCACTATTGCCACTACAAAGATCCAGAAGGAGGAACCGGAAGATCCAGAGGAGGAGGAACGTCTCTTCCACTCCCAGATGTGGGTAAAGGGCTCCCCTGTATAGTTCATTGTCGACAATGGGAGCCAAAAGAACCTCATTTCAGCAGACGCCGTGAAGCGGTTGGGCTTGCCGACCACATCTCACCCACATCCATACACCATCGGGTGGCTTCACCAAGGACGAGATCTCCGCGTCAGCCAGCAGTGTCGCCTTCCCTATAGCATCAAGCCCTTCACGGATGAGGTATTATGTGATGTTGCTCCTATTGATGTTTCTCATGTATTATTAGGACAACCATACTTGTGGAAGCGTCATGCTGTGTATGAGTCTCGACCTCGTGCTGTTATTATTACTTTGGGAAATAAGTTGTACAGGATACCAGAGGTACCACCTCCTACGACTATCTCTTTGGTTACTGCAAAACAATGTAGCAAGCTCATTTCCCAAACCAGGAAATTCGTTTTTCTGATGATCCGCCCCCAGGGCAAGAAGAAGACTGTGGCCACGACCTCCAGACAGGGCCCCTCTGCACGACAAAAACAAATGGATAAGGTCGTGGAGGAGTACGGGGACATCTTCACCTCACCCACAGGGGTTCCTCTGCACTGCCAAGTCAAGCACCCGATTGATCTGACCCCAGGTGCGCCGCTACCCAATGGACCGATCTATCGATGCTCTGTTCTGGAAAATGATGAAATCAAGAGGCAGATTCAGGAGCTGTTGCAGAAAGGTCACATTAGACCAAGTTCATCGCCCTGTGGGAGCCCGATCGTGTTGGTACAGAAGAAGGATGGGACGTGGAGACTCTGTATTGACTATCGGGCGCTGAACAAGATCACTGTCCGGAACAGGTACCCAATCCCACGGATTGATGACCTTCTGGACCAACTCCAAGGTGCAAAATATTTCAGTAAGATCGACCTGAAGTCTGGGTATCACCAGGTACCAATTGAACCCTCTGATGTGTGGAAGACTGCCTTCAAAGCTAAGGAAGGCCTTTTTGAATGGCTGGTCATGCCTTTCGGGTTGACAAATGCTCTCGCAACCTTCATGAGGATGATGGACGACATCTTGCGGCCATTCACCAACTCATTCATAGTGGTGTACTTGGATGACATTCTGATCTTCAGCAAGACTTGGGAAGAGCACCTTCATCACATCCGACAAGTCCTCCAAACACTGCGACAACACAAGCTGTGTGCCAATCTGGAGAAGTGCACGTTTGGCATGACCCAGGTTCAATATCTGGGATACATTATTGATGAAAGGGGGGTGCATGTGGATCCAACCAAGATCCAAGTCATTCAGGATTGGCCAACCCCGACCACTATAACAGAGCTTCGCAGCTTTCTGGGTCTTGCTAATTTCTACCGCAGATTCGTGTTGGGATTCTCTCATATCACTTGGCCCTTGAGTCAAGTCACCAAAGGAGGAGCGAGAGCAAAATTATTTTGGTCGGAACCTCAATAGAAGGCATTCAAAGAATTGAAAAATCGCCTCTGTTCTGCCCCGGTGCTCACCTTACCAGACTTGCAGCAGCCATTTGAGATCGAGACAGATGCCTCTGACTATGCTACTGGGGCAATTCTTACTCAACAGGGACATCCAGTGGCATATCACAGTGAGACATTGTCTGAGACAGTTCGCAAGTATCCCACCTATGACAAAGAAATGTATTCCATTGTGCAAGCCTGTCGACAATGGAAGCATTACATTTTTGGGAAGGAAACAATCATCCACATAGACCACCGGCCCCTGCAGTTCATACAGACACAAGGGAAGTCGCAGAATGATCGCCATCAGAAGTGGTCCACATATCTGCAACAGTTTCATTTGAACATCAAGTACAAGAAGGGTAGCACCAATAATGTTGCAGACTGCCTCAGCCGACCACCGATCGTGGCGCTCACCACCGTGCTCAACTCTTGTGGGCACGATACTTCTGATTGGCCGCTTCTCTATGAGAGTGACCCAGAATTCAGCCACACTTACAAGGCACTCTTGGGGGGCACGCGAGTTCCAAATTTTCACCTCCAAGATGCACTTTTATGTCACCCGGGACACCTTTGTGTTCCTTCAAGTGAGTGTGCCAAGATGATATGGGAAGCACACTACAGTCGAGTCGTTGGGCATTTCGGGGTCGAGAAAACAGTAGCAATACTACAGAAGTATTTCTATTGGCCGAACCTTGGAAAGGATGTCGAGAAGCACATCAGATCCTGCACTGCTTGTGTCATTGCCAAACCGACCATCAAGAAGCAAGGCCTATATACTCCACTACCTACCCCTAGTCGACCTTGGGAATCCATCTCCATGGATTACATGTCGGGCCTGCCTTCTACTAAGAATGGAAATGACTGTGTTTTCGTGGTCGTTGACAGATTATCGAAGATGGCCATTATGGCGGCCTGTAAGAAGAATATCACAGCAGAAGCCACTGCTAAACTCTTCTTTGAACGAGTGTGGGTGCACTTTGGGATCCCACAGTCTATCATATCAGATCAGGATAGCAAGTTCCTCAGCACATTTTGGTCCAGCCTCTGGTCAATGTTGGATACCAAGCTCACCAAGTCCACAGCTTTCCATCCCCAAACAGATGGCCAGACAGAGGTCGTCAATAGAATGATTGTACACATTCTGCGCATGTACAATTCAAAGCATCCACGCACATGGGACGAGAGCCTCCCTTATGTACAACATAGTTATAACTAGGCTCTCCACAGTTCAATTGGCCATAGCCCCTTTCAGGTGGGCTTGGGATTCTAGCCACTATGTCCCATTGACGTAGCCATGCCATTTGCAGCTGCTCAGGCCGATTCAGTGCACGTCCAGTCTGAAGTTGACAAAGCAAGTAGCTTCATCGAGCGCATTCAACACATCCGCCAACAAGTTCATGATATATTGGACAGAGCCAATGCGAAGTACAAGCAGCGCCATGATCAACACCGAGTGCCACACAACTTCCAGGTGGGCGACAAAGTATGGCTGCATTTGCAGAAGGAGCGCCTCACTGGACCTCACCGCAAGCTTCACCCGGTCCGATACGGGTCGTACACCATCACCAAGGCTGTAGGGAACAATTCTTTTGAGCTTAGTATTCCACCATTCCTTGGTTTGCACCCAGTCTTCAATGTGGATCGCCTTCGTCCTTACTTCCCACTTCTATTAGACACTTCGGACATTGCAGAACAACTCACACCAACAGAGTTAAACCCAGACTGCATGGAACATGCCACCATAGATTGTATCATGGACATGCAAATTAAGAACACTCGCCAACAGAGGATCCAACTGTATCGGGTTGTCAAAGCTGGCCAACTCCTGCACCAAGAAAAGTGGTTCACCAGGGACCAAGTTCAGCAGAAATTTCCTCATCTCATGGAGGAACTTAATGCAATGGGGACCATTTCTTCCTAAGGGGGGAGGAATGATCCAAGTGGATATTGGTGGCCACCCACCTATTCCACTTGGGCCCCCACCATTGTCTCTTTCAGTTTTTCAGTTTCGGCATAACTTACTATTTTTAGCAATTTTTCAGGTCCTGAACTTCCAGAGCCGTTTTGAGGCCCTAAACGACATTTTTTGGGTATCGTTTTACCAGCGAATTGGATCATCCATTTTGTTTTGATGGTTGTAGTCCTTAAATAGAGCTTTCTAATGATGTATCATGTGCATCAAACGGAGATAGTATGCCAAAGTTACGTCCCTGGGAAGTTGAAACACCAATTTACCCAAACGGGGCGCATAGTTTTGGCGCTTCATCTCCTAGGGTTAGGTTTTTGGGATGTTTAGGGTTCTCCATTGTTTCTCAATAATAGATAGGCCCTCGAGCCTCATTGTAACTTAGTTCAGAGGCCTGTAGCTGCAACATCTCTTCTCAGAGATAGCTACCAGTGCCCTAGCTAGCTTTATTTCCATTCTGTCTGTAAGCAAATTTCAATTCTTTGATATTAATGAAATGAAGTGTTAATTCCGCTGCATCTCTGTATTTATGGTTATATGTTTATTCTGTTGCGTTCCTACATAAATCCGGATCAGACTTCTACCTGTAGCAAATGCAAAACCTCATTGGTTTTGGAAGTTCATGGATGAGAAGAAGGTCTCAATAAGAGATCTAATTGGAGGTGAACTTAAACCTTTCATGGAGTGCAAGGTTCTTCAATAGTTTGAAGAGGTTGGTGTCATACCATGGGAGGATACCAAGTATTTGCAGAATGAGATCCATCATCTACATTGGGATGAATGGTTGACGATATGGAGCAAGGGGTTGCCAAACCACTTGTAGATCTATGATACAAGGCAGTAAGAAGCATGGTTGCGCTGGTTGCTCTTGGGTGAGTATGGCTACCACTCAATGAGTCATAATTTTCTGATTCATGCCTTACACATCACTGGAAGAATGCATAAGAATAAGGCATGGTTACTTTGGTTGTTGATGAAAGATTTTGGACATCACATGTTATATCTTATGTCCTTGTATTTACTCTTGTTTGGGATATGTCTCATGTATTTACATGTATTTCTGTTTGGGATGTATCTCATGTTCATGTATGTAATTGGGGTTGGGAGAAAGCATAACTCTCACATGATGTGGCATAAGGGAGCTTGTTTGTATTATGTTTTTGAGACATCTCACATGTCCATTACTTTATTGTTGCTCCATGACTTGCATCATGATAATGCAAGAATGCAGGAAGAATAATTTTTGCTATGGTTACTATTGGGAGAGTATGGGCTGATTTCTTCCCATACATTACATAATATTGTTGAAGGATGGCAACAGGAGGCCTTACAACATTGGCTTCTATTGGGTGATTATGGGCATTGTACATGGTATAAGGATGAGGTGATGGGGTAGCAAGATGCCTTGTTAAGGTACCTTCTCTTGAGATAATATGGGAACTAAATTTGGTACAATGATTATGTGGTATGGCAGCAAGAGGCATTACTGAGGTGGCTTATTTTGAGAGAGTATGGCTCTCTTACTTGTTTTCATGATGATCTAGCATGGTAGCAGAAGGATTTTTTGTGTTTGTTGTTATTAGGAGAATATGGTTTGACATTCTTTATGTTTTTCCATATGTCTCTACTTCTTTTTTTTCACTATGATGATGTGATGTTTTATTCCTACATGGCCAACATGGCTAATGATGAGGGCATTGATGTATGTAATCTACTCTATGTATCATGGATTCGAGAGATAATTCATGAGTTGGGAATGAACCACTTCATATTATGTATATCATGTGTAGAGAAGAACTTTGGTCATCATTTGGTTGCCACTTGGAGATTCATTGATGAGGGAGGGTATCTAACTTTTCAATTGGAGGCCATTCTAGACATTCTAGAGAGGAAGCTTTGGATCTAGACATGCATGAAACATTGTGAAAAATGGGAAGGCCTTCCAAATGAGGATGCAATTTGGAGGGAGGATGTTTTAGCATCCACTTGTTGTAGTTGCTTGAGGTCAAGAAAAATTTTGCTGGGGAGGACTGTAATATTCCAAAATTTTCACCTGATATTTGGAGTATTAGAGTTCTTTATTTTCTTAAGGAATTAAGTAAATAAAAGGGTAGAGGGACCCATAATCCTCAAGATGAATAAATATCCACTTTTTAAGTGTGAATGTGAATTAATTAAGATTAGATCTGCATAATGAGGTAGTGGAGCCACAAGTAATGTTAATGGAATTGGGGATCTTGTCTCATTAATAAGATAGATCATGGAGGTTGATACAATCAACTAAGATATTGGAAGAGATCAAATAGAATATCATGGGGAATTCATGATGAAGTGATGGAGAATATTGTGAAATTAATGCACACATGATGGAGAGGGTGTACATTGCACCTAGACATGATTGTTTACTTGGAGAGACATCACAGTCAAACATGGAGGATCTTGTCCACATGCACAACGTAGTTTAGATGATGGCCAAGGCATGGGAAGGTTCAAACACTATATAAAGAGGATGAAGGTAAGAATGAGGATATTCTTGAGATTATTGATGTTGAGGCTATGTTTATATTTGGAATTGTCACATGACATTCCATTGCATTCTTAGGTTTTTTAGCAAATATTGCAAGTGTTGTTTATCACAGGGTGTTCCTGGTTGAGAATCCTACCTCTTTATTTGAGTATCTTTGGAAAGAGTATTGTACTTCATTCTAATTCAGGAATTGGTGCCATATCTCTTTTCATACTTTCTGCTAAACATCCATATTTAGAAATTGTATATTTATGAAGATAAGTTGGAGAGGAGGATGTTGTCCTTCATTATTTCAGTTAAGGAATCAGTGTAGGATTATTCCTATCACCTTGGGCTTGAAGATAAACATTACCAGAGCTTAATTCCAAATGTGGCATCAGGCCAAAATTTATTGAACTCCTAGCAGTGGTAACCCCTTCAGGAATTACGTTGTCCATTTTGTATATCCAAAGGAGGAAGGAAGTTGCTAGCATTTCAGCTAGTAATCCTACTAGGGACCATCCCCTCACCTTGCCATCAGTATTTCAATCAGCCTGGAATTTATTGTAGCATATTTCAGCAGGAATAGAGCCTCTCTTTCCCTTACAACGTAGTTTTTATGAGAAGTTGTGTAGCAGCAACTGTAATCATCATTGGAGGATTCAGAAGCTAGATTAGAGCTTCTAGCTTGTAGATATGAAGGAGGTATTAGCCCCTGAATATTAGATTTGATCTTGTGACATATTTCAGCATCTATTTTTTAGATCTAGCTTCAAATCTGTAATCCTAGCAGATAAATGGTCAAACCCTAGGAGGGTGATTTTCCAAAGTTGTAGATCTGGAAAATCTTTTCTGGTTGATCTTGGGAATCCATCACATTGGACAGATCTCCAATCTTGGCATCATCGAAGCTCATAATATCTCGAGATCTACATATTCCTTTACAGCATTTACATGTATATTAGTAACAATAGGGACAACGTAGTATTGCTTCTATAAGCTCACTAGTTACACAGTGCTAGTTGCAGCACCACTGTAGGGTGATTCTAGGCCTTATCTTGGGCTGTATCTACTCATTTTCTGTACATTGTGTACCTGATTCATCTCCATATAATAAGATGGCTCAACTTCTATGTATATTCTAATTTTTTCATTAGATCTATTTTTTACATAGTTGCAGTTGTTATATTGTGTTTAAGTATTACTACATTCTCCATTTTGGGATAGTATACTCATAAGTGGCACCTAGTAGGTGCACTTTCATAATGTCTCCACATAATTTCCTACCTTGCCCTCATGTCAATGTACATGACTTTGGCTTCCCATGTGTCCTGTTAGGGTCCTATAATAATATGGATCATAATTTTGAATTAGCTATGTTTAGTCTTGTAATATTGTACATACCTTTGAATTTTTTAAAATGATTTCCATATTAAAACAATGAAATAGGGTATCTACTAAAAGAATAATCAAAGGAACAAAAGAAAAAATATATAAAAAGATATAAAATTTGAACCCCAAAAAAAAGAAGAAAAAATAAATTCTGAAAGTGTTGCACATTCAAATGCCACTACTCTCAGTTTACTTTACTTTTGAAAATAAAATTGTCGACATTCGTCGATCCCTAGTCGACATCGTTTATGGTTGAGACTAGGAAAATATCTGATCATCTTTGAGCCCCCAAATTTCATTCTTAATTAATGAAAAAATCCTTGGAAAATTCTTTCGGAGTGGTCCATCTTTCATAAATCCAAGAATTTCACCTCTTACAATGAAATATGAATGCCCTTGACATTCCCTATTAATCATTACTTTGGTCTTGAAGGCCAACACAATAGGACCAGACTCCTATCACGTTATTCCATGCTAATGTATTCAGAGCATAAGATTGTTTTGAGCACTCTAATTTTTTCAAGGTAAAATCACTGGAGCCGTGATCCAACTAGTTAAGTCGAGGAGCCTGCCACCTAAAAAAGGGATTGAAGGGCAGGTGCACACCAAGTAGGCGGGCCATCCTTTACGACCAAAAATCCAACTAGGAGCCTTTTAACTGCAAAAACTTAAATATACGCTATTGGAGCTGGAATTACCACGGATAATGGCACCAAACATTCCCTCCAATGGATCCTCATTATGGGATTTAGATTGTACTCATTCCAATTACCAAACTTGATGAGCCTAGTATTGTTATTTATTGTCAATACCTCCCCATGTCAGGATTTGGTAATTTGCATGCTTGCTGCATTCCTTGGATGTGGTAGTAGTTTCTTAGGCTCCTACTCCGGAATCAAACCCTAATTCTCTGTCACCCGTCACCACCATGGTAGGCATCTATCCTACCATCGAAAGTTGATAGGGAAAAAATTTGAATGAAGCATTTCCAACACAAGGGTTTTGCGATCCGTCGAGTTATCATGATTCACTGGAGAAGAAGCCAAGCCTGATCTGGCCTTTTACCTAAAAAATGCATCCCTTCCAAAGAGTCAAGACTTGGTGCAATTATTAGCTCTCGAATTACTACGGTTCTCCGAGTAGTATGGTACCATAAAAAAACTATAATTGATTTAATGATCCATCCACAATTTCATAGTCTAAATTAGTTCATAATTAGAAAAACATGGCTTAATATTTGAGACAATTATATGACTACTGGCAGGATCAACCAGGTAGCACCCTCCCACTTCAAAGGGAATTCAAAACTCTCTTTTACCAAGAGCCAGCCCGAACACCCATGAAGTTAAAGAGAGGTCAAAATGTCATGTAAAACTTATATACCTTGCACCTCTTGCATTTCCAAGAAGGGATCAAAGCCCACACACACTACATGCCAAGGACATGAACAAGAAATGTCGACATCAAATGCAATGGAATATGGATGAAATATCCAAAAAGTGAAAAAATGGGTCACCCTAACGAGTTACCTTGCACCGAGGCTACCTAGGAGTTGGAAATCACCCCCCAACCAACAAGAATGGAAAAATACTTGTCACCCACAGAATCCACAATGAATAGAGAAATGGGGGAAAAAAAAACAAGACTCTCTTAGAAATGCCACCCAAACCCTCCCAGCCCCGCATTAAGGCACCTAGGAGTCTACCCACACAACAACAATAATGGACCTCGAGCACTTGCAGTGACCTCAATGAAAAGGAAAACAAAGGAAACAAATGGATAACAACCAAACCCACAAAATCTCTCTCTAAAATGCCTCCAAATCATCCCCGCCCCACACCGAGGCCACCTAGGAGTCCACCCGGATAGCAGTAATGATGGACCTCTATCACCTAATCACCTACGATGACCTTGATGCAAAGGAAAATTAAGGAAATAAAGGGAGACCAATCGACCGCACAACGTCTCTTAAAAATTCCCTCCAACCCTTTCCACCGAACAACAAGGCCACCTAGGAGTCCACCCAGATAGTAGCAACAATGGACCTCAATCACTTGATCACTTGTGGCTACCTCACTACAAAGGAAAAAGAAGTAATTAAAAGGAGAACGACCAAGTCGAAAAACTCTATTAGAAATTTCACCCTGAACCTCCCCGCCCCACACCGAGGCCACCTAATAGCCCACTTGGTCAGCAGCAATAGTGGACCTTGATCGTTTGATTGCCTATGGAAAGCCTACAACCTATCTTAAAAATCCCCCCCCCCCACCCTCCCCACCCTGCACTGAGGCCACCTAGGAGTCCACCTAGACATCAGCAATGGTGGACATCGACCGCTTGATCCCCTGCGGAAACCTCGATGTGAAGGCAAAGGAAGAACATAAATGTAAATCAAGAGGCTCGCTACAAAACACATGAACATAACCTAATAGGAGGAGGGATCAGGCAGTCACACACCCCACACACCCTACGTACAAGCAACCTAGGAGATTTCCCCACCGACTTACAAACTAGACAATGAATACTTGTCACCTACATCCACCTCCACATAGAGGAGGTAGATCGAAGTGTTCCACCTTGAAGTCCTCCTTCCAGATATAGCCCCCACCATCAATGTAGCTAGCCTCCTCCCAATTGGACCATAATCGCATATGCGATCAAAACAAGAAATACCCATCACCTTGTGTCTCAACATTCCAAGCCATAAAATTCTACTGTGCATGCAACATGAAAGGAAAATTTGACCACCTGATCAAACATATGGGCCACCACATCTATCAAAACTTCAAACTCAACGTAGGGACAGATGACGTGCACTCTGAAATGAATTCCAAACATTAATCTTACAACAAGGAGAACCACTCGTCACACTTCCCAATGGAAAAAACTAGCAAGAGGGGCGGCTTACAACAAAAAACCTTCCACATTCCTCTTAAATGTATTTATCTCAACCCAGAATGCTGGCATAGAAAGAGTACAGGTAGAAGAAACTGCAACCATAAAAAGCCAAACAATGAAGACGACAGTCATCTCAAGGAGCCACACACAATAACCCATCCAATTTTGAGAAAACTGAGCGAAAGGGGAACTATTCACATTTGCCTCCAAGGACGAGCATGGCCAACATTACAGCTCATGTGCTACCGAGTGGGGCTAGAGAGAATATGAAAGCTGGCCACCCTACAAATGTCCCAAGGCTAGTATTCAGGCACACCCAAACAAGAAACTCAATTACCAACCCACCCTTCACACAAAAATCCAACCCCTCCCCCCACCAAAAGGGGAGGAGGTGGAAAATATAGCAAAGAGAAGACTTAACAGAGCCAATGAGAGAAAATACAACCTCTCCCACCCACCAAAAAGGGAGGAGGTGAACAATATAGAAAAAAATAAAATTCTAACGGAGCTAATGAGCAACCAATGGGCACGAGAGCGACATAGACGGATGACCAGTTGTATCAAGGAGGCACACACGACAACCTCATCCAACTCTAAGAACACAGAGTGAAAGGGTAACTCTGTTCACATATGCCTCCCAGGACAAGCATGGCCAACATTACGAATCATGTTCTACCGAGTCGGTATGGAGAGAATATTAGAGTTGGCGACCCTACAAATGACCCAAGGACATTCTTCAGACACACTCAAACAAGCAGCTCAATTACCAACCCACTTTTCACACGAAAATCCGACCCCCTCCCACCAACCAAAAAGGGAGGAGGAAAACACTATAGCGGAGAGCCGATTTCAATGAAGCCAACAAGCGACCAAGGGGCACGAGAGCGACATAGGCAGGTGGCCAATCGTCTCAAGGAGCCACATAAAGGAACCCCATCTGACTCTGAGAACACGGAGCAGAAGGGGAAGTTTCTCCACATATGCCCCCCAGCACGAGCATGGCCAAAATTACCGCTCATGTGCTACCAAGTGGGGATGGAGAGAAGATGAAAATAGGTGACCCTACAAATGACCCAAGGCCATTCTTCTAGTGCACCTGAACAAACTACTCAATTACCAACCCACCTTTCACATGAAAATCCAACCCCTGCCCCCACACCAAAAAAGGAGAAGGTGAACAATATAGAAAAGAGCTGATTTCAACGAATCCAACGAGCGACCAAGTAGCACAAAGAGTTGATTTCAACAAATCCAAAGAGCGACCAAGAAAAACAAGAGAAACATATCAAAGAGTTGATTTCAACAGAGAAAATGAGTGACCAAAGGCCATGAGAGAGACATAGCAAAGAGCCGATTGTAACGGAGCGCATGAGCGACCAAATGGCACGAGAGATACATAGCCAAGTGACTATTCATCTCAAGGAGCCATAAACAACAACCCCATACAACTCCGAGAACACATAGCAGAAGGGGAATTTTATTCATATATGCCTCTGAGGATGATAATGGCCAAAACATTACCGCTCATATGCTATAGAGTGGGGATGGAGAGAAGAAAGTCGGTGACCCTACAAATGACCCAAGGCCATTCTTTAGGCACACCTGAACAAAACAACTAAATTACCAACCCACCTTTCACACGAAAATCCAACCCCTACCCCCGACAAGAAAGGGGATAGCTGAACAACCAAACAGAGGCACAAGAACATGTACAAGGCACCCAGGTAGTCACAACTTAGAAAATTTGATATGCCCGCCCTCAAATGAAATGACCCCACCTAAACACATTTCATCAGGCGCTTCAAACAAAGTGACCCGAGCCAAATGAGTTTCATAAGTTTCCCTCACATAGTGAGACACGACACGCCTGACCAAACGAAGGCACAAGGGAGTAAATGAAAAACGAGCCATAAAAACGTGCACAAGGCACTCAGGCAGTCAAAGCTTCGCAAATTTGATCTGGCAGCCCTCAAATGAAACAGCCCAACTCGAACGTGTTTCATCGGGCACCCTCACAGGGTGGGAGAGGGAACGCCTGACCAAACAAAGTCAGAAGTGAGAAAATGGCAAAAAGGCTTCACAAAAGTGCACAAGGCACCTGGATGGTCACAACTTAGAAAATTTGATACAATCGTCCTCAAAAGAAAGGACCTAAGTCGAACGTGTTTCATCAGGCGCCCTCACACAGTGTGACACGACGCACCCAACCGAATGAAGGCACAACGGAGAAAACGAAAAAATAACTGCAAGAACATGCACAAGGCACTCTGGGAGTCACAAATTAGCAAATTCAATCCAACCACCCTCAAATGAAACAACCCAACTCGAACGCATTTGATCAGGCACCCTCACACGGTGGGAGAGGACACGCCCGACCGAACGAAGGAATAAGGGATAAAATGGAAAACAGGTCACATGAACATGCACAAGGCACCCAAACAGTCACAACTTAGCAAGTTTTATACAATCGCCCTCAAACAAAATGACTTGAGCCAAACACGTTTCATCAAGTGCCCTCACACAACATGAAAGGGTGCACGCGACCAAACGAAGCCACAAGGGAGAAAATAGAAAAATGGTCACACGAACGTGCACAAGGCACCTAGGCTGTCACAACTTAGCTAATTTGATATGACCACCCTGAAATGAAATGACCCAACCCAAATGAATTTCATCGAGCACCCTCGCATGGTGTGCCCAACCGAATGTAGGCACAAGGGAGAAAACGGAAAATGGGTCACTTGAACGTGCACAAGGCAACCAGGTGGTAACAATTTAGAAAAATTTATACGCCTGCCCTCAAACAAAACAACCTGACCAAAATGAATTTCACTAGGCACCCTCACACGGCATGACACAACCTGCCTGACCGAATGAAGGCACAAGGGAGAAAATGGAAAATGGGTATTACGAACATGCACAAGGCACCCAAGCGGTCACATATTAGCAAATTTGATACGGCCACCCTCAAACCAAATTAACCGACCCTAACATGTTTCATCGAGTGCCATCTCATGGTGCAACACTCCTCGCTCAACCAAATGAAGGCACAAGGGAGCAAATGGAAAATAGGCTGCACGAATGAGCGCAAGGCACCCGGGCAGTCACAACTTAGCAAATTTGATATTGCTACCCTCAAATGAAACGACCCAACCCAAGCGCGTTTCAACGGGCACCCTCAAATGAAATAACCCAACCCAAACATGTTTTAATGGGTGGCCTCACATGGCGCGAAAGGGTGCACCCAACCGAATGAAGGCACAAGGGAGAAAATGGAAAACGGGCCACACGAATGTGCACAAGGCACTCGGGTGGTCACAACTTAGAAAATTTGATCCTACCACCCTCAAATGAAACGATCTGACTCGAATGCATTTCATCGGGCACCCTCACATGGCGTGATACGGTGTGCTCAATTGAACGAAGGCATAATGGAAAAAATGGAAAATGGGTTGCATGAACATGCACAAGGCACCCGAGTGATCACAACTTAGAAAATTTGATACGGGTGCCCTCAAATTAAATGACCCAACTCGAGCTCATTTCATCGGGTGCCCTCACACGACATGCCCGACCGAACGAAAGCAGAAGGGAGAAAATGGAAAATAGGCTGCACAAATGTGCACAAGGCACCTGGATGGTTACAACTTACCCAATTTTATATGACCACCCTCAAACAAAAGAACTTGACCCAAATGCATTTCATCAGGCACCCTCACATGGCACAACATCGCCTACCTAACCGAACGAAGGCTCAAAGGAGAAAATGGAAAATGGGCTGCACAAACATGCATAAGGCACCCAGGTGGTCACATCTTAAAAAATTTGATACAATAACCCTCAAACAAAACAACCTAAACCAAATGCGTTTCATCAGGCACCCTCACATAGCGCGACACGACCCACCCTACTAAACAAATGCACAAGGGAGCAAATGGAAAAAAGGCTGCACGAATGTTCACAAGGCACTCGGGCAGTCACAACTTAGAAAATTGGATATGACTAACCTCAAATGAAATGACCTGATCCGAACATGTTTCATCGGGCACCCTCACATGTCGCGACACAGCCCACCCAAGCAAACGAAGCCACAAGGGAGCAAATGGAAAACCAGTTGCACAAACGTGCACAAGTCACCTGCATGGTCACAACTTAAAAAATTTGATATGATCGCCCTCAAATGAAATTACCCAACCCGAATGTGTTGCATTGGGCGCCCTCACATGGTGTGACATGACTCGCCCAACCGAATGAAGGCACAAGGGAGCAAACATAAAACGAGCCGCACGAATGTGCACAAGGCACCTGGGTGATCACAACTTAGCAAATTTGGTATGGCCGCCTTAAATGAAACGACCCAGCCCGAACGTGTTTCATCGGGCACCATCAAATGAAATGACCCGACCCAAACACGTTTCATCTAGTGCCCTCACACTACATGACACAATGTGCTTGACATAATGAAGGCACAATGGAGCAAATGGAAAATGGGTCGCATGAACATGAACAAGGCACCTGAGCAGTCACAACTTAGCAAATTTGATATGGCTGCCCTCAAATGAAATGACTTGACTAAAACGTGTTTCATCAGGCACCCTCACATGGCATGACACAATGCCCCTGACCGAATGAAGGCACAAAGGAGCAAACGGAAAATGGGCCACACAAACGTGCACAAGGCACTTGGGCAGTCATGAATTAGCAAATCTGATACAACCACCCTCAAACAAAATGACTCAACCCAACTGCGTTTCATCGAGCGCCCTCACATGGTGCAACATGGCATGCAAGACCGAATTAAGGCACAAGGGAGAAAAAGGAAAACAAGCTGCATGAATGTGCACAAGGCACCCGGGAAGTCACAAATTAGCAAATTTGATACAACCACCCTAAAATGAAACAATCAAACCTGAACATGTTTCATCAGGTGCCCTCGCACATTGCGACATGACCCACCTGATTGAACAAAGGCACATGGGAAAAAATGACAAACGGGATGCATGAATGTGCACAAGGCACCCGGGAGGTCACAACTTAGCAAATTTTATACAGTCACCCTCAAACAAAATGACCTGACTCGAACGTGTTTCATCGGGCACCCTCAAATGAAACGACCCAACCTGAATGCATTTCATTGGGTGCCCTCACATGGTGTGACATGGCACGCTCGACCAAATGAAGGCACAAGGGAGAAAATGGAAAACAAGCCGCACGAGCATGCATAAGGAATTTGGGCAGTCACAACTTAGTAAATTTGATACGACTGCCCTCAAACGAAATGACCCAACCCGAACGTGTTTCATCGGGCGCCCTCACATGGCGCAACACAGCGTGCTCAACTGAACACATTTCCTTAGGCACCCTCACATGAGCCGACCCCACCTGACCCCAACGTGTTTCCTTGGGTGCCCTCACACAACCTAACCTAAACACATTTCCTTGGGTGCCCTGACATGACCCGACTTGACCGCATTTCCTTGGGTGCCCTCACACGACCCAACCAGACTCGACCCGACTCGAACGAAGGCACAAGGCATCAAATGGAAAACAAGTCACACGAACATGCACAAGGCACACAGGTAGTCACAAATTAGCATTTTTGATATGGCCTCCATCACCCGACCTGACCCGACTCCACCCGAATGTGTTTCCTTGGGCACCCTCACATGACATGACTCGACTCGCCCCAATGAAGGGACAAGGGAGAAAATGACAAATGAGTTGCACGAACATGAAAAAGGCACACGGGAGGTCACAACTTAGCATTTTTGATACGACCTCCCTCACATGACCTAACCTGAATATGTTTCCTTGGGCGTTCTCACATGACTTGACCTGAACCGTCCCGACCCGAACGTGTTTCCTTGGGCACCCTCACACGGAACGAACTGACCCGCCCCAACGAAGGCACAATGGAGAAAATAGAAAATGGGTCACACGAACATGCACAAGGCACACTAGAAGTCACAACTTCACATTTTTTATACAACCTCCCTCACATGACCCAAATCGACCTAGCCCAAAAACGTTTCCTATGGTGCCCTCACACAACATGACCCTACCCGACCGAACGAAGGCACAAGGGAGAAAATGGGAAATGGGTCACATGAACATGCACAAGGCACACGAGAGGTCACAACTTAGCATTTTTTATACAGTCACCCTCACACGACCTGACTCGAACGCGTTTCCTTGGGCACCGTCACATGACCTGACCCGACCCAACGATACTTGACTTGCCCGAATGCGTTTCCCTAGGCACGCTCACATGACACGACCCAACACGACTCTAAACTACCTAACCGGAAGCATTTTCTTGTACACCCTCACACGACACGACCCGACCTGACTTGCCTAAACAAGTTTCCTTGGGTGCCCTCACACAACACGACCCAACCCAACCCATCCCACCTGAACAAAGGCACAATGGAGCAAATGGGAAACGGGTCGGACAAACATGCACAACACACACGGGTAGTCACAACTTAGCATTTTTTATATGGCCTTCCTCACACAACGTGACCCAAACCGGCTCGAATGCATTTCCTTGGACGCACTCACACGAGACCACCCAACTCTCCCGAATGAAGACACAAGGAATAAAATGGGCAACGGGTCGCACGAACATGCACAAGGCACACAGGTGGTCACAACTTAGAATTTTTTATATGGCCTCCCTCACACAACCTGACTTGACTAGACCCGAACATGTTTCCTTGGGCACCCTAACATGACTCGACCTGACCCTACCCTACCTGACCTACCTGAAAGTGTTTCTCTAGGTTCCCTCACATGATACGAGCCGACCTGACTCAACCCACCCAAATGTGTTTCCTTGGGTGCCCTCACACGACACAACCCGACCCGACCCGCTTGAACTTGTTTCCTTGGGCGCCTTCACATGACACGACCTGACCCGACCTGCCCGAACGCATTTCCTTTGCTGCCCTCACATGACCTAACCCAAACGTGTTTCCTTGGGTGCCCTCACATGAACTGACTTTCCCAAATGCATTTCCTTAGGCGCCCTCACATGGCATGACCCAACTCGACCCGCTCAAACGAAGGAACGAGGGAGAAAATGACAAACGGGTCACATGAACATGCACAAGGCACAAGGGTGGTCACAACTTAGCTTTTTTTATTTGGCCTCCCTCACATGACCCAACCCGACCCAACTCAAATGTGTTTCCTTGGGTCCCCTCCCATAGCACGACCCAACTTTCTCGGACAAAGGCACGAGGAAGAAAACATAAAATCGGTCACACAAATGTGCAGAAGGCACACAGGTAGTCAGAACTTAGCATTTTTAACACGGTTTCCCTCACATGACTGGACCCAACCAGCCCGAATGCATGAATCGACCTACTTGAATGCATGACTTGAATCGCCTGAAGGCGGGATGTAGACAACACGACCCGACCCACCCGAACGCACAACCTCGAATGCCCGAGCACACAACCCATCCTGCCCAAGGATACAACCCAAACAGCATGACTTGACCTGCCCAAACGCACAACCCGACCTGCCCTAACGACACTACCTGAACCACACGACCTGACCTGCCCGAACATGCACACGACACACCCACAACCACCACTTAGTGATTTTGACATGGCCACCCTCACACAATGCGACCCAACCTGAACCACACGAACGCATTTCCTTGGGTGCCCTCACACAGGTGAAGGAATGGCACCACTACCACTTCATGACAGATTGTATCAGAGCTCGATTTAGGGCGAGTTGAGATTTATTGAAGATTAAATTTTGAAGTAGGAATACAATGATAGGGCTGCAGTTGGTATCGAAGCTTGGACATTATATTGGTTAGTCCCAGTGAAACATTTTCAAGGGAAATATATTGGTCAGGGCCAAAGCTACATAACAAGACATGGAAATTTATGAAGAATATCAAGGGAGGATTTTAAGACCTTGTACAGGTTAAGGTTTTTGTCTCTTCGTCGACTGTCATTCATCACATGTCCAAGAAATGCTTCCAATGCCCTCGGTCATCATCCTTAACTAGTGGGTATTACATACTCCCCCACTTTAAATAAGACTCTCATCCCCGATAGGGCTACCATTATCGTCTCATCATATTGTCGTAATATATCATCGCAACTTTCGTCTTATTATATCATCGCACACTATCGTCACATAAACCATCAAGGTTCATGTCTAACATATCCAAGGGAAATATCTCCTCAATCCATGATCATCAACACATCTGTCATAATCATCATGTGCTATACCACCATGGGAAGTCAATCTCTCCATCATGGCCACATGCTGCTACAAAATATATTGTATCACCCCTTAAATATCATCAATATCATGTTAATATCTACATCGATTACTCCAACAAACTCAACATAAGAAAATGTGCTATGTACCCAACATAACTCTGCACAGTGCTATAAATTTGCAGACTGCTATGTATCCATGAAGCTATGTTCATCCCATCTGCAATATGTAACATGCGTACGAAAGTTAATTCAATAAGTCTCAACCCATGACCAAGTGTACACCACCAACGCATCTCATTTCCACATCTCCATCAAGCTCCAAAGTGTCTCGTTGATCATCTCCTTCAAGTGACTTCTCACAAACACACCCCATAAATGTCCTCAAAGATATGCATCCCATAATGCATCAAAACCAAGACTAATCTCAATCTCATCTCCTAAGAGAACCAAATACTACAAGATCATTGTAGTATGAAGCCTCCAATGAATGCAACTCCATCATCAACTCCAATGCATCATCCTATCCAAAGCATTGGAAATCATACTTGTATTGGCCATGAGTGCCACCACAAGTTTTTCTCACTACGGAAGTAATATGAATTTTCTCATAAGTTGCTCATAAGCTGCTCATCCAACCAATGTCTTTTTGCTCAAAGTGAACAACATCTATCAGCCCATCTATAAAATATCTCCATGTAGCACCAACAATCGATGCTACTCAACATCTTGCTTGACACTCCTCCATGATGCTGATAAGTGGCATCCAGTAGGTGCACTTGCATAATGTCTCCACATAATGTCCTACCTTGCCATCATGTCAATGTACATGACTTTGGCTTCCCATGTGTCCTATTAGGGTCCTATAATAATAGGGATCATAATTTTGAATTAGCTATGTTTAGACTTGTAATATTGTACATACCTTTGCATTTCTAAAAAAAATTTCCATATTAAAAATGAAAAGAGGGTATGTCCTAAAAGAATAATGAAAGGAACAAAAGAAAAAATTATCAAAAAAGATATAAAATTTGAACCCCACAAAAAATGCAAAAATAAATTCTAAAAGTGTCCCACATTCAAATGCCACTACTCTTAGTTTACTTTACTTCTGAAAATAAAATTGTGTGCAACTTGTTCAAAATGCCACAATTCATGATGACCATATTGTCTAATCTTGATTATTCATGACTTTAAATTTCATGTCATGATAGTTATTGAATAAAGATCTGACCAAACCATTTAATATTGGAAGATCAATAGTTAGGTAGAGAAAAATTGAGCTCATAAGTTTAATCTAAGCCATTCGAAGATATAAGTTTATAAATAAGTTAGTTTTCCTATCAAAAGAAAATAAAAGGGTCAGCAAGCTCAAATGCACCCAATAAAGGAAAGAGAAAATGTTAGGTTGAATAAAGGGTAGGTAGAGTAATTTTCAAATATTATAAGCCTCATTGTGCTTATCCATAATAAAAAACATTTCTAAACACCTTCCCCTTGTCCTAATCACTTTTTCCTCTCTTGGAAACCATTTCCACTTGCTAAATCCATTTTCCCTTCCTAAAAACACTTTACCCTTTTCCCCTTCACTAACTTTACAGTTTCATAAATAAAAAAACCCACTTTCCCTTTAACTTAAATCCCCCTACTTAATATATTTCCAAATTTTATTTCATTTAGCCCCTCCCGCTATCATTTTAACCCTTCACATATAAATCCTCAACCCGCTTTATATTAACCCCCTCGCATAAGTAATTTCCTGGCCCCACTTCTTTGAAAACCCACAACACCCATCAACCGTCTGATTGGCACTACCCAGATCTAATGACCTTAAAAAAAATTCACACTCACCAGCATTTCAATGTTTAAAGCTAAGCAGGGGGCTGCGAAATGGGTGGTTTTATCTGGCCGCTCCCTTGCCACACGCCACTTCCATAATCTATCACACCCCCCAGTCGTAAACCGCCAAACTACTTTTCACCATGCGATAAACCACTAAACTATTTCCAATGGCATTAAATAAACCACCACTATTTCAAATAACCCACCCCTGCGCCAAGAAATAAATGCTTAGTTTTCAATAATAATAAAATCTCACCCTTTACATTTATTTCATTACTTTTGTTTATTTGAGAAAAGATGAAAAGTCGTTTACCAACTAGAATTAAAGCCCACATTCTCCTAAACCATTCTAAAGACCACAACTTCAATACTCCAGGAAATCCTGAGTACCTACCTTTGTCAATTAAGCACAGAAATTGATAAACGAATCAAATTAATGGCTTCCCAGAGAATCTAGAATATAAACCCTTTGCAACCACCCCTGATAGATGTCGACCACACCCCTTTGGCCAATAAAGACTTTAAAATTAATGATATTATGACTGATAGAAACCTTTTAGAGCTCCATTTCTCAAGTCATGATAAATTTTTTGATCAGGTAGATGATACCCATCTGTGGGACTCTAACTTTCCGAAGTACATATTTCTACAAACCTATCAGTTCCATGAACTCATCAAACTGTGCCAAGTCAACTATTTTTCCAATGAAAGAGTTACCCCAAACCAAGAAATCCTGTTCACAGACACTTATCAATCCATCAATGAAAAGCTACAGATTCAACCACAACCTGATGAAGTGCCTTTCTCCATTGAAAAACTTTGAGCTTTATTTAAAGCTGGATTTTTCTAAGAGGTTTAAAAAAATTTATACTTTCCTCCCTCCATCAATAGAAACTCATAAGAAAAAGCCTCCATACTCTACTATCATGTTTTTAGAAAGAGCTAGACAAATTGTGACTATGTTTTCTTGTATTTTAGGATATTTCACTCATGAGAATGTAGATGCATCCATCCTTGGTTTCCTCTCCATCTTTTGTGCAGGTCATCCTCCAACTACAATTTTTAACTTTTCCCAATACCTTGCAGATGCCATACATGATCAACTGATCAAAATAATAGAAGAAGGAGTATTCAAATAATCCTCAACATTGTTTCATTTGTTCATATATTTTCAATAAAAAGGTTTGCAGTTAACCTACAAAAACTAGACACAGAGGGTAATCCCCAGTCTACTATATTTTGGACATCCTTGATCAGAAAGGATTCCACTGAATTCAGTTTCAAAGACTTCATTGATTATTTTTTATATCTAGTAGTGAATATTATCAGCAGTACCATTTAGCCTAGAATCAGTGAATAAATAAAAAAAGGTTCTACAATTATCAGAGCAGAGAAAAATAGGAGACTGGTTTTTCTAGCTGAATCATACAAAAATCAGAGTGTATAAAGCCAGTTAGTTCCATACATACTTCTCAAATACTTCCCAATGAGGATATTTTCTTTAGAATACATCAGAAAAATATTTAATTCAGATGAAATCAATTTCCTTTAAGCTAAAAATAAAACCCAATTCAAGATTAAAATTCAAGTAGGGAATTTTATATGCAACAGTAGGAATGTTGGGAAGGAAGCAGAAAAATGCTTACAAGATTTAAAGTTCAATAGTAGTTTCAAATGGCCATATGGCCTCTTGGGTGTGAGAATTAAATTGATATTTAAGTTCAAACTCACCCCATTCATTCATGTGTCTAAGCCTAAAATTGAAAAGTATTCTAACCAGTCAGAGTGGTTGGAAAATACTTTACAGGAGGTGGAGAAGCAGCTTGATACTAGTTCCATCCCGCTTACTCCACCCCCACAGGACATGCTAGAATCAGTTTGTAGCGTTCAAGAAACAATTTCAAGCTAATATGTTAGTTCTTGAAGACTGGTTGTTCTCTTTTTCCAAAGAAACCTACCTTCACTGATGTTTTCACTTCAAAATCTTCAAAGAAACCCTACTGATTCAAAAATACTATTTCAAGCCTCCATTTACACCATTTCTCCTTTTTCCCATCTATGACCTTCATTTACCCTTCATTCCCCATCAAAACCCCTTAATAACTTATAAATCATCTTTATTTTGGTCTTGAACCACTTTTCCCCCCTATCAGAATCCTTCTTCAGGCTCAAAAAACCTTCATTTTGGCCTTAAAACACTCTTTTAACACAACAGGCCTTAAGCACCTTCCGTGTAAGCCCTTAGCCCCTTTTTCTGCCATATGACCTAGCCATTGTTACCGAGCGCTAATCTCATCGGCAATCGGGCTTCGCTCTTCCCTATTCCCTTTTCCCATTTTGACTTTCTTCCACAGATGGCCAATTCACCAAGTTAATCTTCGTTGTTGATCACATCCGATCTAATGGCCGTCGGGAATTTTTCATTTCTCCTATCCTCCCGCCTTTCCCTCGAGTACCCTCTTCGATTTAATCTCCGTCGTTGAATCCACAAGAACCAATTTTCATCAGACTTCACTGCCCCCTTCGCGCATCGGCACTTCGCGTTTCACTTCATCCAAATTCCGCATTCCCAAACCCTTTTTCTATCGATGCATGATTTCTTGATTCAATCCAAACCGTTAATCCCCAAGACGATCTAATGGTTATCACACATCATTTGCCCCCCTCAATTCTCCTGCATTTGATCCCCACCATCGATTTAATCCAGATCAAAAGGTCCTCGCTTCATCATCTTTTCTCATTTCCTCCCTTTCATCGCTATCTCCTAATATGCCTTCCCCCGCGATCTAAGCTGGATTGTCGATGCCCCTCATCCAACGAGTCGCATCAAACCTGACCATCTAAACCAGCAATATGATCACCCCACTAACTGACGAGATTGTTGACATCATCGTTGGTCCCACCCAACTGCGCAGCTTCGTTTGTCATGCTCTTCCTCCATTGTTGATCTAGATTTCTCTGATTAGACGATCCCCGCTCCTCTTCGCATTCATTTCATCAAATAACCCGATCATGATATCTCCATGTGAAATAAGTGGTTTTCAAATGGAGACACAACAGCCTCTGACACGTATCACGTCTGCTCATTCCAATACCACTTACCACCCAAACCCTGTGCGAATACCACCTCTGGTATTCCCGAAAACCGCCATTGCATATTTTTGTGCAAACTTAGTTTTGAATCCTGGCTTTCATGGTTTTTCGCCATGAGGCCCTTTTCCACTACATTCACTGCCTCTGCGTGCTCCTCCACCTCTGCCAAAGCCCTCTGAAGTAGCTAACCAAGCAACGAAGGTTTTTTTATAACTGGTTTGTGGTTTTGTACAGGTTTCATAATGGATAAATATTAAAATCCATCCCACAGTCACTAAAAGGTGACACAGGCTGAGGATGATGATCCTCTGTGGCCTGATCAAATGTAGAAAGGGACAGAGGGATGAATTTCCAAGTTTAAGTCGATAAATCATGATTATTGACTGTGTGAAGACCCTCTAGCACTAAGAAATGTACCTGTACAGAATGAAATAGTGAAGAGTATCAAATATTAAAGATTAAAAAGGGTTAAAGCGCTAAGATTAAATATCAAAGACCTTAATCCATAGTTAAATTCATAAAGCAGTGTAAATACAAGTAATCAAAGTTAAATCAGTCAACAAGGAAAGATCAACAAGGTAGGGAGCCCCGAGCACATCAGGACAAAATAGTTAATTCATAAAAATATCTGAAGCCACCTATAGCCTACTTTCCACCTACAAAGACACTTCAACAGTTATCACATTGACAAAACATCTTTTGACTTCAGAAAAATTATTTTAAGGCATGGGAAAGCCTTAAAACCCATTCTTTTCACCTACTTTATCCTCAGGAAGTAAATATAGAGTTATTAAACAGAGAAGTAGTGCAACTCATTCCTACCTTAGGCCTTGCATGGTTTTCAAGGCTAGGAATGCATTTACTCTATAATTAATAACATTTTGAACCCTAAAAGAGTTCCACCTGCTCATTCTTCTATAAATACTCTATGAGGAGCTCTTTGTTAGGGGTTGGTTGCTGGCATTCGAACTCTTTGAAGTTGTACATAGTCCGGCTGAATATTAAGAAGAAATTTAAGTATTGGAAGATTGATGATGTTTTGACATGTTTTGTTAATGAGAAGGCTCTATCATTGGATCCCTGAGCATGGCTGTTGGTGATGTATTCTAATCTGTTAATGTTTTTCCTATTTTCCATTCTGTTTCATCATTGCTTACTACAGTAGAGTAAAAAGTTTAAGCTAAGAAATGTCTCCTAGAAGCACCTTAGACCTGTTTACTCTCCACTGTTTTATGTTTTCCTCTGCTGAGGCATTCTAGAGAATTCTTAATTTCTCTCTTGAACCCTTATGCTTGGTTATTTCAGAAATAGTTCAAACAGTTGGTCTCAAGAATGATTTATGGTTTTCCCTGCTTACTTGCTACCACTTGAAAACTGTTTCTGAAGTCTCCCTTTAAAGTACCATTGTTTACAGTCTTCCAAAGAGGTATGTTTTGATCATACCCTTTGTTTCTTGCTGAGATAATTGTTTTGAAGGTCTTTATAATTGTAATCAAAGATGTTTAGTCGTTCCCTCTTCAATGATACAGTTATTGTGAATCTTTTATGTTTTCTAAATTCCTTGAAGGAGAAATCTTTGGATGAAATAAAGCATTCCTCGACTCCTAGATTTCATTTGAAAATTTTGTCTTGAAATTGTTATTTGTTGAAGTGTGATTTGTAGAATTCATGGTTAGCCTTGTCTATCAAATGCCTCTTCATGTTCAGATGATGTTTTTAAGTCCCTTTGTTGAGAAGTACATATAACTAAGGATTCTTAATTGTCCTTAGTTCTACTTCTCCTTCTAAATCCTTAATGTCCATTTCATTTCATCCACCAAACCCAAGATCCACTGGCCAAATTAGATTTTCCCTTTGATATCCGATATCCATTGATTGAGCTTGTTATAACTTATTCTTGACTCCTTTGCCCAATGGCTCTGATATTTCCCCTTTTTACCTATACTTCCTAAATCATTCATGTCCAACCAACCAAACCCAAACAAACAAACTTGCACTTAATAACTAGCGTAAAATCAACCCTTAAAAGCATCAAGCTATATCCTTACAAACATATTGAGAGATCCATCTCTGAGACTAGGAGGGCTAGATCCTAGAGCTCTAAAGCTTGGTTTGAATGTTGCCTTGTCATTTGGTTTTCCAATCAACCAAATCACAGGACCCCACAGGATAGAAATTCAAAAATGGCTAGAGAAGAAGGCTCTTATTCAGCAGAAACTGCATCAAATACTAAACTCAAGCTCATGTACAGAAAGAAAACAAAACTAAATCCAGTGATAGAGAAAGAAGAAACAGTTGAAACCATTGAAACAGATATTGTTGTCAGAAATGATGCACCGCCAACACTTTTAGAAGAAACACATCATCCATCAACATCCAGTGCATAAATTATTCAAAAGAAACACACTATAGAGGTTTCATCATCTAGAAAACGTGTTGAGAAAGAGAAAGATATCATGGAGAAATAAAAAGAGATTAAAATCAGAAATGAAGCATTGAAGGTTGTCACATATGCACAGTATTGGAAGCAAACTCCTAGTGATCAGAGTAGGTTTCTTTCAGCTTATGACCTCAAGACAAGGAAGATGCAGATGACATTTATACAACCAAAGGTGCATGCCCTAAAAATTCAAAAGATTATACTAAAAAAACCTTTGAAGTTCCTGCCAAGGATGTACATCCAATTGACTAGATTGAGTTTCACAAATAGGCAGGAGAAATGATTTATTCCACCATGAAACACAAAGCTTTAAGTGTCCAGAAGTTACAGAATTTCTAGAAAATATAAAGACGCAGTTAAAGTTAGAGAGAGCTTCATCACAAGCAAAGGATAAAAAGATAAAGTCACTTGTAGATTTGGTAATGGAAGTTGGTTATAATCCAAAAGATGTCAAAGCAGCAGAAGAACTAATAAAGAAGAAGAATGCAGACATAATTTCACTGAAGAAACAACTAAAATTACCAACTATAGAGCATCCAAAAACCAAGGAGGTTTTGTAAAATGATAATAAAAAGGATGAAATGATGAATATCAGCATTCATTTGACAGCTCAACTGAAAGAAATGGAAACCGAAATGGACAAAATTGTGTAGGAAAAACAAGCCAGCATGGAAGCAGTTCCCATTACTACTATTCCTATATCATCTACAACAGTTCCAACATCTACATCAACTCCTTTTTCTACAGCAGCTCTAGTATCAAAACCATTCCAACAACTACATCGACAACTAAATCAATTGTGCAACATCCACATCTCACTGATAAGGCCAGCAAATTGATCAAAGCAATGGAAGATATGTCCATTCAGACTACAAATATTAACAAGCTCAAGGAACAAGTAAAGAGCTTAGAGGATGAAAAGAAATTGGCAGTAGTAAGGTATTAGGGAGAAGTACAGAAAGCAAATAGATTAACTAATAGAATCCACAAGCTAGAAACAAAGCTATCACTAAAAGAACCTTTAGCCCAAGCAAAACAACTATTGTGGGCCAATATCATTAACTCGGTTAATGATATTTGGCATTCTATACAGATTATATTTGAGCAGAATGAATTGATAAAGGAGGCTGGTGATGCAATTCAAAAGATCAAAGCCAATCTTGGAAAGAAACCAAAGGAAGCTTCTGAGATAATCAAATTCCTTAATTTTAAAAATAAATAGGAATTGGAAGAGCTCGGGATAAAGGATAGAACATAAACTATCTTAGAGGTGAAGAAAGTGATTTCAAAAAGAAATATGATGATACAGGTTGAAGATAAATGTTAAACCATGGAAATTTCAATGAATAGGTTTATGAACAAGTTTTAGGTATTGAGACAGAAAGGTCTGCCTAATCCTCTGGTAATCAATCATAAACTCATGAAACATGAAGAATGTTAGGTCCCTATATTACTAGTATATTCCCTTATTTTTATTAGTGTAACCCATTTATTGTTATTATTGTACCCTTGTAACCCCCATTTTGTTATTATTGTGCCCTTGAATTATTATTGTTAGGTCGACTACGATTACATTGTGGCCCACTAGGATTACATTATGGCCACATGGAATCCTATATATAGAAAGGAGGTTTTGTAAATTGTATCATCTAAGAATTGTTCATTCATGTAATTTATTGGAGGTTGCCCCCTAGAAGTGGCTTATTTCTAAGGCATTGATATCTCTTTTATTCTAATTTTGGAGCTGATTACACAACATTTGGTATCAGAGCTTTGGATTCTAGGATTTCATTGCTCCAAATAGGTCATCGTGGGATTTTCGCTATAACTTTTTTTCTACAAAGTTTCAGAAGCTGAAAGTTTTAGGGTGCGAAGTAGAAATCTTGAGGAACATCATAAAAAAATTTCAGAGCTTGGTTCGCAATATTTTCGATTATGATGCAGCAGAGTTAGGTCTTTGTTTAGGCTCCTAAATAGGTCATCGTGGAATTTTCACTATAACTTTGTTTCTACGAAGGTTCAGAATCTGAAATTTTTAGGGTGTGAAGATAAAATCTTGAGGAAACGTGTTACACAATTTCAGAGCTTGGATCACAATATTTTTGGAGATATGATCTGTGGAAGGTAGTGCTTTTTCAGGCTCCCGAATTTCATCTCAAAGAGGTGATCGTGGGAAAAGTTTAATAAATATCTCTCTGAGAATCAGATTGGAGTGACATAAAAAGTGGTCGCAAGTACAGGGACAGTAGTTTCTCGAATATCAATTTCAGAGGTGAAGGACGAAAAAGTGACACGTGGAAAATCGTACAAGTTTGCTCTACTAAACTAGTCCATAATTAGGTCATTGTGGGAGATTGGACATAACTTTGTCTTGGCGAAACCAAATTAGGTCAGACCTGTGGCATTCAAAATAGAATTCATAGGGCTACTTCAATGCCGAATTTCAAATATTGAAGAGCTGCAATCACAGAGGATAATCAAATTTCAATATCGAGCTGCTCAAAAGCAAGAAAAAGGTGTGTATTTTTTTTTCCAAATTGCACAAGTCTTGTTTGAAAAATAAACTTGAATTGATTCCAAGGGAATATTGTAGAATAGATATCAGTATTGGGTTCTAAAAAATGCCCCATAAAAATAATTCAACACCCATTAAGCCTTGAGGAAAGGCTCTCTTATGACTCGTGAATATGAAGAATTGCAACATGATCTATCAAAATTACAAGAGCAAGTGCACCAAATTTCGCTCTCGCAAAAAGCAACAAAAAATGAAATGGAAGTTTTGAAGAAAGGCATGGAAGAAAACATGTATGGTGTGAAGAATAATATGGATGGTTTGAAGAAATTTGTGGAATCTAAGATAGATGGCATGGAAGCTGGCATGGAATCTAAGATGGATGACATGGAAGCTAAAATGGAAAACATGAAGAATGATACGAAAACGGAGACATAGAGGTTTGACGAAGTTGATACAAGAAATGTTTCCTAATGGTGAAAAGATAGTAGAAGAAACTCATGATGAGAACAAAATAAATGTTAATTGTGATTTCATAAACTCTAATGTTGGCTGGAAGAACCACCATATTCCAAAAATGGATATGAGGAAGTTTTATGGAAAGGATCCTGTAACATGGATACTATAGATGGAGCAATATTTTGATCTCGATAATGTGAAAAACACACAAAAGGTACGCATTACAAATTTACATTTAGAACAAAATACATTTGTATGGTATCGATGGCTTTTCTCCCGTAAAAAAATTGTCACTTGGTCAATTTTTACAGAGGAAATGATAGCAAATTATGAGGATACAAAGAGCAACACATTCTTTAGCCAATTGATAAATATCAAACAAAATGGTTTAGTGGGGGAGCACATTGAGGACTTCCAAAAATTGAATATAGGGGTAACTGATATTCCAGAGGAACACAAGATTGATCTCTTCATAGGCACTTTAAAGGATAACATCCAACATGAATTTCGCGTTTTGGAACCTGATTCATTGGAGAAGGCATTCAGGTTGGCAAGAAAAATTGAATGTAAAATTATGGTGACAAGGAAGCCTACCACTCACTTCTATAAAGAAGTAAGTGTTTCTACACCTATATTTCCACAACTTACAAGGTTGACACCACAAAAATTGGAAGAAAAAAGAGAAAATGGGCTTTGCTACAGTTGTGATAGAAAATACACTAAAGGTCATAAGTGTGCTGAGAAGAAATTATTTTACATAGATTGTGAACAGGAAGAAGAAAATGAAAAAGAAGAGGATATACACCAGGAACCAGCCCTAGAAGAGGAAGAAATGAATCTAACCATATCATGTAATGCACTGGCAGGAATTACCACTCCTCAAATTCTCAAGATAGAAGGACATATCAAGAAGAAAAAGGTAGTAGTGTTGATTGATTCAGGTAGCACCCATAATTTTATTCACTGTAAGGTAGCCAAGGAATTAAATTGTTTCCTATACCCAACACAGAATGTCAAGTGATGGTTGCAAATGGAGGAACTATAAATTTCTATGGAAAATGCCATAATATCAATCTAACCATGGGGGAATATTTATTGACTGGTCCAATGCTTTCCATTCCTATCGGAGGTGTTGATGTTGTACTAGGAGTACAATGGTTACAATCTTTGGGGATGGCAGCTTCTAATTTTCAAGAACTTTTCTTGAAATTTTTTTCAGAAGGAAAGGAAGACAAATTACAGGGTATTGCAGGGAAGCTAGGAAAGATAATAAGCTCTAATGTCATGAAAAATATTCTAAAGAAATAACAACGAGGTGTAATTGCAAAATTATGCTCACTAGAAGTTCCAACATCAAAATCATCTATTTCTACAGATCTCCAACAAGTCTTGGACAATAATTCCAAGGTGTTTTAAACTCCCAAAGGACTCCCACCTATTCATGATCATGATCATGCTATTAATTTGATTCCAGGAATTATTCCTCCAAACATCAGGCCTTATAGATATCCTTACATCCAAAAGAGCGAAATTGAACATATGATTGCAGAAATGTTAGAGGTGGGTATAATTCAACCTAGTCAAGTTTCTTTCTCTACTCCTATAGTATTGGTACACAAGAAGGATGGATCATGGCGAATGTGTTCAGATTATAGGGAGCTCAATAAGCTCACCATTAAAGATAAATTTCCCATTCCTGTGATTGATGAATTATTGGATGAATTACATGGAGCAATTTATTTTACCAAGTTGGATCTTCATTCAGGATATCATCAAATTAGAAGGAAGACTAAAGATATTCCAAAAACAACATTTCGAACTCATGAGGGTCATTATGAATTTTTGGTCATGCCTTTTTCCCTTACCAATGCACCTTCTACATTTCAAGGGTTGAAAAATTCCATTTTCAAACCCTTCCTTAGAAACTTTGTGCTGGTATTTTTTGATGATATAATAATCTATAGCAGGTCTTGGAAGGATCATGTTGAACATGTCGAAAGGGTGCTCAAACTATTGCAGGAGAAACAATTATATGCAAAAATATCCAAATGTTTCTTTGGAGTACAAGAGGTGGAATATCTGGGTCATATTGTATCTCGCGAGGGTGTTAAAGTAGACCCTAAAAAAATTAAATCCATTAAGGAATGGAAAGTCCCCACAATCATAAAGCAGTTGCGAGGATTTCTTGGGTTAACAGGGTATTATCGTAATTTTGTTAAGAATTATGGGAGAATAGCAACACCTCTAACAACATTATTGAAGAAATATGCATTTTCATGCACTCCTGAAGAAACTAAGGCCTTTGAACATCTTAAAGAGGCAATGTGCCTAGAAACGGTATTAGCTATGCCAGACTTCACAAAAAACTTTATTGTGGAATGTGATGCCTCATGAAATGGAATTGGTGTTGTTTTAATGTAGGAAGGAAGACCCATTTCTTTTGAAAGTCGTCCAATCAAAGGAAAGTATTTATAGAAACCGATTTATGAGAAGGAATTTTTTAGCAATACTGCATGCACTAAAGAAATGGAGAACTTACCTAATGGGAAGACACGTCAAGGTAAAAATTGATCATGATAGTCTTAAACAATTTTTGGAACAAAGACTATCTTCAGAAGAGCAGAAAAAATGGGTCACAAAGATGTTGGGTTATGACTTTGAAATAATATACAAAAAAGGAAAGCTTAATGTTGTTGCAGATGCACTCTCAAGAAAGAATGAAGAGGTGGAAACATTGCTTTGTGCCATTTCTATTATCCAACCAGATTGGATAAACGAAGCAAGAGATGAATGGAAGAAGGAAAAATATGTATGGACACTCATTCGAAAGTTGCAGCACGATCCTAGTACATTTGATGCATTTAGTTGTAAAAATGATTCGTTATGGTACAAATATTGGTTATATCTTTGTAAGAATTCCCAAGTAAAACAAAAGATTCTTCTGGAATTGCACACTTCTCCTTTAGGAGGACACTCAGGATTTTTAAAAACTTACCACAGGGTGAAGAAAGATTTTTTTGGGATGGCCTTAAATCTGATATTCAAAAGTTTGTGAGGGAATGTTTGGTTTGCCAGCAGAATAAAGTTGAGACAATTAAGACCTCGGGACTTCTACAACCTTTATCCATTCCAAGTCAATGTTGGGAGGAGATTTCAATGGATTTTATCACAGGTTTAGCTAAGTCCGAAGGAAAGAGTGTCATCATGGTGGTAGTTGATATACTTACCAAGTATGCACACTTTTGTGCATTATCTCATCCATTTAAAACAAGTACAATTGCTACTACATTTATGGACATAATTCAAAAGCTACATGGAAGCCCAAGGGTTATTGTGAGCGACAGAGATCCAATTTTTACTGGAAATTTTTGGAGTTATTTTCTTGTTTGGGTACTCAGTTAGCTCATAGCTTATCTTATCATCCTCAATCTGATGGTCAAACTGAGATAGTAAATAAATTTTTTGAAGGATATCTTCGTTGTTTTGTATCTGATAAACAAACACAGTGGGTCAAGTGGTTGCCTCTCGCTGAATGGTGGTATAACACTTCCTTACATACTGCAGCAAAAATGACCCCATTTATGGCATTTTATGGATATCATCCACCATCTATCACATCATATTTAAGGGAAAATTTGAAGGTTCAGGCAGTGGAAGATCACCTTGAGCATCAGCAAGAAGTTCTCCAACTCTTAAAGGATAACCTGAATTTGGCACAAAATTGAATGAAACAACAGGAAGATCAACATCGCAGCGAGAGAAGTTTTGATGTATTCGGTATTTTTACGACTACAACCATACAAACAAATGTCCCTCAAGCAAGCTAAGAAGGATAATAAATTATCCCCAAAGTACTATGGTCCTTACAAGGTGTTGCAAAATATTGGTACAATGGCATACAAATTGGAGCTTCCTGATTCTTCGCGAGTGCATCCATTTTTCCATGTTTCATGCTTAAAGAAGGTTATAGGTGAAAATCTTCCAGTTCAAAAAATATTGCCAAAACTTGATGAGGAAGGAAAAATCATATTGGAACCTGAAGTAGTCATGGAAACAAGAACTCGACAGCTACGAAATCGATCAATTTCAGAGTATCTCATCAAGTGGAAGAACTTACCCACTAAAGATTCTACATGGGAGGATGAGAAGTTTATACAGAAGCAGCCAGAGCTACTCAAGCATTGAGGACAACACTTTTTTGAAGGAGAGGGGCATGTTAGGTCCCTATATTACTAGTATAGTCCCTTATTGTTATTATTGTACCCTTGTAACCCCCATTTTGTTATTATTTTGCCCTTAAATTATTATTGTTAGGTTGGCTAGGATTACATTGTGGCCCACTAGGATTACATTATGGCCACATGGACTCCTGTATATAGAAAGGAGGTTTTGTAAATTGTATCATCCAAGAATTGTTCATTTATGTAATGTATTGGAGGTTTCCCCCTCAAAGTGGCTTATTTCTAAGGCATTGATATCTCTTTTCTTGGAGCTGGTTACACAACAAAGACTATGATAAGAAGATGCGAGAAGTAGCCAAAGAAACTTCCAACAATTCATCAATGAAGGGCGTACCCACAGGAAAGGTATTTTTACAGACTCTCGAAAACTTCTTTTACCTACAGCATGAGGTAAATCACCTTGTTATAAATAAACATAAATTTTCCAAATATACTGAGGTAGATAATATTTACCGAAGGATGATGAAAATCAAACTTCCAGATGAAGAAACATGGGAAAAATGGCGTGATTTACTATGAAGGGTGAAATAATACACAGGTGAAAGAAAGACAGTGTGAAAGAAAGATAGATGAAAGAAGATAGATGGATGAAACAAACATATGACAACAAGAAAAGAAACAGGGCCAGATATTAGTTAGTTAGCATGTGTCACTATGTTTTTGCAAAGATATTTTATTTTCCTAGAATAAATCCTAGTTAGTTGACACGATATTTTTTGTAAAGTTTTGTATAAATACTTCATCATTCAAAGTATTAAGGTCGGTCAAGTGTGGACTTCTGAATATTTTTTGTTAGCTGACTAATCCTCTTGCCAAAGGGTTATTGTACAAATTTCTAGTTGACAGACTGAACCAGTAATAAAGAAATTTCTTTACAGAATTCATGTGATGAGCTCTCTGAGTGAAGTATCAATTTCAATTGTTAATGTTTTTATTTAAGTATTCCATAAACTTATATGTGTTCTAAGTTTGAATTTTATAACAAGTTTTTTACTATGGAACTTGTTTAATTATGCTTTGCTTTTAACAGTTGTACACTTTTGTTATATTCCTAAATTAGCATGTAGCTAATTAGAGTATTAAATTTTTATTTTTTTCTTAGATAAAGGAATAAGATGGGTAGGGAGGCCCATAAATCTCTTTAGTAGAAATAAAATCCCTCTTAATGTGAAAAGGGATCATATTCATAGCTGGATAAAGTATCTTCATGTGTGAACAAGAGCTAATGCATGTGGAAAAGGTCAATTTTGACCAAGTCAAGAAAGCTTGGATGGAGGGAGTGGATCATTAATAGAGATGACCTAGTGGGAATATGGATCAGTTTATATTGTTAGAATAAAGCCACCTTGAGTATGAAAGAAGATATTGCATGGAGATCAAGTCAAGGATGACCAAATCAAACAATGCTATTATGGAGGAGTGGCACTGATGATGGGACAATGGAATTTTGGACAGAGATTAACTGCATGAAGATGGAAACCCTAATGAGTGGGACCCAAGGTGAGAAGGCTCACATTTTTTATAAGGAAGAGGATGGAAGCCATATGGGGTTAACTTATGATTATGATTTTCTGAATATATGGTCTATTTAGACATATAACTTTCTCTTGATGTTTCGCTGAGATTTTATGTGGTAGAGCATTGGGTGTTCCTAATCGGGAATACAACCTCTTCCATTGAGGAGCTCTTGGAGGAGTCTTACACCATATTTTCCACTATATGGCTTAAGGCCAAGCTTCACCTTTCTTTGACAGTGCAGATCCTATTGAGGATTTGGTTGTTTCAGTAAGTTGCAGCAAGTGGAGACCAGATCTTCAGATCTAGGCCATCTCAGTGCTCATTTTCAATGGAAGAGGTTTCTACTCCATTGGGAGTGTTGTCGCTCCTAGAGATAGCCTAGAGTTGTAATAGACCAGTGCTTAGGACATCCTAGAATAGCAAGGAGCATATAATATAATGCATAAAGTTTTCAACTTCATCTCACTTGCTATCTCCTATAAACAGGGAAATAAACTAGAATGGGACCAGAATCTCAGAAAATGACACAGGAAATGAGATACTGTAGAGGCAATATGTAGAACACTAATACAAAAGAAACAGACAATTCAGAGACAGTTTACTCCAAAGTGGGCCAGTTCAAGTAATATGTCACAGATATGAATTATCAGAAGGTGTATGTAATGAAAGAAATGTTGAGGAGATATTAGCTAACATTGAGATGATACCTAAATATACAATACCATCATGCATGGGCTTACCAATCTAAGAATCCATACATGACAATAGCATTTTAAAAGCAGCCTCCCAAAGAAGCTAATATAACAGAAATACGGTTTAGATGAATAATGGAACAAAATATCATGCATGAGCCATATTTAAAGCGCTTTACTGATCGGATCATGGGCATCAACTAGGATGAATCCATACCAAAAATTAGTGAGCCACTCGCATTCCAAAACATGATACAGGACACATGGATGAAATGAAATGATATATTAAAATAACACATATGAGAAAGTTACAAACTGTGAAATACCAAAGACCAGAATCCTCTTTAACATATAGAACTCCTCCTCACTGAGACCCTATGGGCTCTGAGCCTTCTTACAAGAGCTTTACAAAATGTATACAAAAAAAAACCTTCCACTGCATAATTTTCTGATAAAATCTGGAACCCTCAATAATCTGTTCTTCGGGGATTTTATAGAGAAAGAGAAAACTTAATAAATGAAGTAGGTGATAAACATTTAATTGTATCATAAAAACAAAATGGAGGAGATGTGCACGCCCATAATGCTTGATGACTTTGTGGTGATGTACATTCTCAGTAGCCTACTTTCTGAAATAAATGCACTGGGTGGAAGACCCTTCAGGAACACGGTATAGAGGTAAAACCATATGAACATTCTATCCTTTCCTGAAAGAAAAATCCTGCTGAAATGAAGCCTGGAGGATATTGTTTCCAGTGCATGGTACCCTCTGTCCTTTAACCTTGAATTAAGACATGAAACCTTCATTGCTGATCGTTGAATTCCTTCATCGTCCACTGATCTTTGTCTACTACTCCATTAATATATTCACCTGCGAAATCGGCGCCTTGAATGTCCCTACAGGGTTTGACAGATTTTAACCCCGCTTCCTTAATGGAAGTCTTATCGATTAGGCTTCCTGGGACTTTCTTCATAAATTTTTCCTTTCCAAAATGGTTCTTTCTTTGATCTCTGCTTCTATAATGGAGGTTGTGAATCATGGCAGTTTTCATCACCAGACAACCCTGCAAAACCTGAAAATATGTTAAGAAATCCAAGCGTGGAGATGGAGATGCAGTGGGGATGACCGTGTAGCAACGAGGCATGACGAAATGGCGGAGGTATGTGAGGTGGCGACGAAAAATACAGTGGGACGATGGTAAACAGACTGGGCGAAGAATTTGAACAAAAACTTATGAACGGGGCATACAAGGGGCGGAGGAAAAATGCGACACGCACGTGGAACGGGTGACGTGGAGGAAGACCGGGTCAACAGTGGGGCATGTAAATGATCTAGACCGTCCGATCCCAAGATGAGATCAACGACTGAAAGAGCATCGGGGGTGATGGACAGTGCGCCAGGGTTGTATTTGTCGTGGATTAAAATTCGTGCAGCTTCGATGCGCGACGACTATTAGATGAAGATCTCCAGATTTGACGGCTGACAGGGATATTGCTGCGCATCTTTTTCCGAACAATAGTGTTCGATGAACGGTGGTTTTGGAGCCGTACGCACGGACACGCGACAGACATTGTATGGAATCGCTAGCCAAACGAGAATTACTGCCCACCACCGGAGGGCGGTGCGATAGATACCACCTAGTTTTGGAGTATCGCGTTGGGGGGACCACCCGTTGAGCCGGTTTTATGGACCGCCGGGATTTGCCTGAAATGACTCGCTGAGATTCAAACGGTAGGGAAATGAATGGAGTGGGCCACGAGCGTGGTGGAGGATTGCGAATGTCATTCGATCTGTACAGATCAACGGCTGAGGGCGCGCCCAATGTTCATATGCGATAAGCGCCTAGTGTTTTTACGCCTAATTCCAGCACTGGGTTACATGGAGGAAACGACTGAGGGGCTAGGGCCGAAAGGGCTAAGCCTTGAATATTTTCAAATGTGGATTTTCGGCCCTTTTATGCACTTTTGAGGCAGGAAAAGGGCAACGATAGGCAGCAAAAGGATTACTTAGGCTATCAAAAGAATTTTGAAGGGTTCAAATGGAATGGCCTGCCGGAAATTTAATAGGAGTTTGACATGGTTAACATCGGCTCCATCTGGCGACGGCACGTTCATCCCTGAACATGTCGAGAACTTCACAGACCATCAGATACTTTTCTGTGTGGGCTCTGCTCTTCAGCAACCTTACTTTTCACTTTATGATTCGTAATAACACCCACCTTATTTTAACAAAAATGAAACAGCAAATTAATATACAATATAATACACCAGGCTTTCTCAGCCTGAGTCAGAACTGGAAATAGGGTTTAAGGAATTGACCATTTACAAGGGCATCCAGCAAGTCGCCCTGTAAATTCTCCAACCTGAAAGTATTATTGCCCCCCTGTTCCACAATTTTGAAAGGGCCGAACCAGAGGGGGTTGAATTTACCATGTTTTCCCTTCTCAGCTCTCTGGATATCTCGTCTGAGCACCAAATCACCAATTTGCAGCTTCCTGTCTTTAGCATGCTGATCGAAAAGGTATTTCATCTTCTCCTGATATTCCGTCAGCCTTTGATTTACCTGATTGCATGTTTCTTCCAATTCCACCAGCTGGTTTATTCTCCTGATCATATCATCTGGCTCTTCTTGAGTTTCTTGCATGAATCTAGCTACTGGTAGGGCTAATTGAATAGGAAATAATGCTGCCCTGCCATATACTAGTTCATATGGATATTTCCCAGTTGCTCTCTTGCTGGGAATCCTATTAGCCCACAGAGAAAATTTCAATTGGGAATCCCAATTTTTCTGATTTTCATTGATAGTCTTCTTCAGGGCCCTCACCAGGGTTTTATTGGAAGACTCTGCCAAGCCATTTCCCTGTGGATAATAGGCTGTAGAGTGACTTAGTGTGATATTATATTGCTGGCAGAAACCCACAAATTTCGCAGACTTGAAAGCCTATGCATTATTAGTCACTATTCTGACAGGGAAACCAAATCTGGATATGATATTTTCCTCCATGAATTTTATTATCACAGTATCTGTTGCATTCCTCGCAGGTATGGCTTCCACCCATTTGGTGAAATAATCAGTGACCGTTAAAATCCACTTATGTTGACCACTTGATGGGGGATGTATTTCACCCATAAAATCAATTCCCCATTGTCTGAATGGTTCATCTACGTGCACAGGAATCATGGGTAGAGGTGCCATCTTCTGTCTTTCAGCAAATTTCTGACATTTCTCACATGCTCTAACCTGGGCAAAAACATCTCCAAAAATCTTGGGCCAATAGAAACCGGCCTTCAGGATTTTATGAGCAGTGGCCCTCCAGCTGTAGTGACCCCCATAGATCCCTTCATGAAATTCGGCTATGATACTTCCTACCTCATCCTCTGTGAGACATAGCAGTAGGATACTTGAGGGATCTTGCCAGTATAGCCAGCCATTGGCGACTATATATTTCTATGATTTCAATCTTAGTGTTCTGTATTTAGCTTTATCGCAGCTTGGTGGGAAGCTGAGTGTGAGGAGATATTCTACTATCTCTTTGTACCACGGACTGGTGAGGTAGTTTAGATGTGTTTCTGGAGTAGCTACTCCAATTCCCTGTCGCTCTTCTTGCTCTTCAGATTCCTCACCTGCTATAATGGACAAATTTATGCCCAGAGCTTGATAGTTTGATTCAAATAACATTTTTGCAAGCCCCTGTCCTTTGATCAGCTTAGTAGGGCGGATGTCTAAGTCATATTCATGTATTTTAGCGATCCACTTCCCCCTTTTTCCTTCACTATCCCCCTGAATAAGAATATCTTTTACAGCAGCTGCAGGCACAAATACAGTGATATGGGACTGTAAGATATATACACGGAATGCTTTGAGGGATTTCACTAGGGCGTATGCTTGCTTTTCCAATATGTTGTACTTTAATTCTGCATCACGGAGCACCTGACTGAAAAAGGCAATAGGCTACTCACACCCTTCCTCATTTTTCTGTAATAAAACTCCTGCTATTGTATGAGGTGATGCAAAAGAAAAGATCATGAAAGGTTTATCATAATCTGGTCCAGCCAGCACAGGGGCTTCTACAAAATCATTTTTTATCCTAATAAATGCCTCCCGTGATTCTTGTGACCACTTTACCTCATTATTCTTCTTCAGCATGTCTGTTATATGCCTAACTATCTTAGCATAGTTAGGAATAAACCTTCTCAAGAAATTAATGCGCCTTAGGAATACTTGTACCTCTTTCTTATTCCTGGGAAAAGCAATACCATTTATAACCTCTACCCTCTTAGGATCTATCTTCACCCCATCTTTAGTCACAATATGGCCCAAAATCTTTCCCTCTTCTAATGCAAATAAAGACTTTTGAGGATTTAGAGAGAGACCATACCTTCTGCATTTTTCAAAATTTCTACGCAGATGCTCAATGTGCTCAGTATCATTCTTGGAAAATACAGTGATATCATCGAGGTAGAAAACCAGGAATTTATCTTTCTCCCCAACAAAAGCAATGTCCATCGCCCTCTGAAAAGTGGCCCCTGCATTAATCAATCCAAAACGCATCCTGGCATACATAAATGTACCCCACGGTGTGGTGAAAGCAGTCTTCTTTTGATCCTCTGGAAGTATAGCCACCTGGTTATAACTAGAGAATCCATCCATCATTGACACCCTAGAAGCTCCAACCACTTTCTGCAGGATATGATCCATCTTAGGTAGTGGATAATTATCATTTAAGGATGCTCTGTTTAAATTTCTAAAATCCACACACAACCTTATTTCTCCATTCTTCTTTCGTATAGGGACAAGGTTTTCCACCCATTCAGAGTACCTCAGTGGTACAATTACTTTGGCCTTTAGCAGCTTCTTGATTTCCTTCTCAATAGAAGGCAGTAGCAGGGGATTTATTTGTCTGAGCTTCTGCTTATGGGGCTTTGCATCTCCCTTCAATGGAATTTTGTGCTGCATAATACTGATATCAAAAGTTTTCAAATCGTGATAGGACCATGCAAACACATCTTTGTAAGACTGAAATAATTTTTGATATAGCTTTTTATATTCTTCTGGGACCCTCTTGGACAGTCTTACAATTTTGGGGTCAGCATCAGTACCCAAATTTAGGTCTTCTACCTGATTTTATTCTACCACTTTTCTCGACTGCAATGAGATATCATTCTTGTCAAATAATATTTCTAGAGGCACCAGCCCTCTAGGTATCACGTTTCCCTTCAATTGCAACACTTTATTACCTGCCACTTTCTCCTCCCAATTTCTTTCTGAAGTATTTTTAGACTCAACCTCTTCTTCATCAGCATCAATCTCCATATTGGAGAATTCTCCCACTATTTCCAGGAATCTCTTCATCTGTTCTTCATCTTCAAATACCTACCAGTGTTTGATGTTATCTGGGATTGAAGGCCGATAGCGCACCTCAACTTCATACCTTAAAAGAGGGTTCTAAGGTGGGCGGAATGTACTAGCAGCTACAGCAAGGGAATCAACCATCCTATTCTGTTCTCGGGGCATGAACTGGATATTGAATGCCAAGAATAAATTTTCTACCATGTCCCAAACTTCATTCCTATAAGCCCTTAGACTAGGAGTCTGACACTGATTCCTGACTTGTATGACCACCAGTTCTGAATCTCCCAGAACTTTTAAGCTTTGTATGTTCATATTCCTAGCTGTCTGCAATCCTAACAGAAGTGCTTCATATTCAGCCACATTATTAGTGGCTTCATATTCTAGCTTGAAGGACAATGGAACCCACCTTCCTGTAGGAGAAATAAATAATATTCCGGCTCCATTACCTTCTCTTGAATTTTCTCCATCAAAATGTAGTGTCCATATTTCTGATTCAATGCTCTCTGAGGGCTACTCAGTCTTGATCTAGCAGAAGGATGGTTCATGAGCATAATCTTGATCTTCTTCCAGCATCAAGCATGAGAAATCTCCTTCCCCATAAGACTAGCAAGTGAATTAACCAGAGTTATCTCATTTTGGTCACCATCTTGACAAATCTAGTCTCCCTATACAACCTCCTCTCTTGGCCACCAAAAACTGGGATAGTGGAATGTGTTAAATCCATCTTAAGTGATCCACCAATTTTTGTTCCCCAGGACCTTGATAGCAACATACCGAAACGAGCTGGGATGTCAGCCACCACGATGTCCATTACCACACTTTTAGCTGGTATTTGGGCCAAATTAACCACCAAATCCTTGATCATCCCCAAGCATTTAACTCTTGGATTCAAATGAGTAAAGGTCCTTGTATGGACGGGTGATTTGTAATCCTAGTTGTTCCATGACTGACAGGGGTATAAGGTTATGGGATGCTCCAGAATCTAACAAACAATTATGTAATAACAGGTCATGAATCACTAGAGACACGTAAAAGGGAGGAGTAGAAGCATCTAATTCCTCAACTTGTGGAGCAAAGACAACCATGGGTCTTTCTTCTTGAAGGTTGAGGCTATCTGGAGTGAGTGTTGCTTATGGAGGGAGCATGCATGAGGTGACTTGGGATTGATATACAGGTTGCTTTAATAGTTCAGTCAAGGGGACTGGAATTTTGAATTTTTCAAGTTCCTTTTGCAGACTGAAAACAGGAGAATAATTTTCTATTACAACTTCTTTTGACTCTTTATTTTCAGCTAGGGGTTTGATTTCTTTTGACACGGACTTGGTATTAGAATGAGTGACTACTTTTGGAGCGGAAGGAATTTGATCATCAGACTGCAAAGGTTTGTTTAGAGGGCCCTTACCTTTGTCTGTGACTTTCGGCATCGTAGACTCCTTCTGAACAGGTGCTTCCTTCTGGGGAGGCTCCTCTTCTTGATCTTGAGTACGAGTCCTCTTCCTAGAAGATTTGAGATCATATCTTCTATTGAAATGTGCTTGCATGAAATCAGTAAATTGTTTACAATAATGATCAATTTCTGCTTCTTCTGTGCCTCTGGTCTTTTCTTCTTCTTGCAATGGGCACTCAGCTCCTTCATTTCCCTGTAAAGGGCATTCTTCTCCATCGCTATTTGAAAAGGCAAGATTTGCATCCTCCAGTCCATAGGCAGCATCTTCAGCAGAATCATCTACTGGCTCTTCCAGGTACAATGGGTGTGGTACCTGGTCCTGTTGCTCCTTTACTTCCCTTGGAAATATTTGCAGGGGTGGTTTCCTGTACTGAGGATTGTAAGCTTTGTTTTGAGCATTGTGGAAATTCTTGGGGACTGGATTCTTGGTCTCTGATTCAAGCTTGACCAATTTACCAGAAAGGTTCTTAATCATTTTGCTCATTTCTTCAATCCTGTCATTAGCTGAGTCTCTGTCTTGGTAGGAGGTAGACACCTCCTCTTTACCTCTTCTTCTAGTATCTTGTTCAGATCTTCCTTTTGATTTACCAGTGGAGGCAAAGTTTGCTTCCAACTCTAGTTCATCTGCCTGAGCATCATCCATAGTAGCAGGCTTTCTTTCTCTGAGGGAGAAACCAAATTCCGAATCAAAGGCTGCTACAAAAACAAATTTAGCAGTAGTTTGATGAGGTTTCATATTAGCAGGGAGACTCAGATACAATTTATTAAATCTCTTGATAAATTCTGATACCCCTTCATTATGTCTTTTCTTTAGTGTATTGAACTCAATGAGACAATTTCCATGATCTTTCTTCTCTCCCCATTTCCTGAGAAAAGTGTCCTCCATGTTATCCCAAGTGGTAATAGAACGGCCATCCAATGTCTTAAACCATTTTCGAGCTTCACCATCAAGAGACTGGACAAAAAGCCTTAAGACCACATCTAAATGTTCAACATTAAAATTCTCTGCAAAAGAGTAGAAAGTCTCAAGATGTTTTTGAGCATCAATCTCATTTTCCCCGTTGAATCTGGGCAAGATCTTCAGATAATCTTGGGGCATATCATTCAACACTTGAGGTAATGCCAGGGGAGCATATTTATTCATCAAGAAGGCCGAAACATTGGCCATTGGAGGAGGTGGAGGTAGCGCAAAAGTTTGATGTGTAAATGGAGGAAGAGGAGGTGGTAGTGGGGTATGAATAATAATAGGAATATACTCAACTGCGGCTCGAGGGGTTGAGGGGAACAAAGGTCTGTTAACAGCAGATACTTCGGTGACTTCCTTGACCTCTTCGACCTCAGGAGTAGGATGAAGACTATCTTTAAATTAGACACCTCCTCAGGGTGGACTATCAGAATAGTAATCAGTATCTCCGACAGTATAGTCAGGAACTTGCAATTGAGAATCTTGAGAGGAGGAGGACAGAAAATCTTCTTGAGAAAATTCGGGAATCACGGAATGGACTGATTTTATTTCCCTCCAATTTCTTCTATGTATGATCTTTTCAGGGTCAGGCACTGAAGGTGTCTTTGGCTTAGACGTATCCGACCTCAGGTGTGGCTTACGAGGAGCCAGGACTGCAAATAGATTTATCGAATGAACAAATGTGGAGTCGGCAAGGTGAGGGATATACAACTCTCAAATCTCTGTGCTCACCTAATTAGAGAGTGAATATGATTTGTCGAGGCCCAGGGATTCTGATTTTCTTAACTTCAATCCCTGGCAACGGTGCCAAAAAGATGTTGTCACTCCTAGAGAAAGTCTAGAGTTGTGATAGACCAGTGCCTAAGACATATTAGCATAGCAAGGAGCGTATAATATAATGTATGAAGTTGTCAGGTTCAGCTCACATGCTATCTTCTGTAAACAGGGAAATAAACTAGAATGGGACCAGACTCTCAGAAACTGACACAGTAAATGAGATACTGCAGAGGCAAGATGTAGAACTCTAATACAAAAGCAACAGACAATTCAGAGACAATTTACTGCAAAGCGGGCCAGTTCAAGTAATATGTCACAGATATCAATTATCAGAAGGTGTATGTAATGAAAGAAATGTTGAGGAGATATTAGCTAACATTGAGATCATACCCAGATATACAATACCATCATGCATGGGCTTACCAATCTAAGAATCCATACATGACAATAGCATTTTAAAAGCACCCTCCCAAAGAAGCTAATATAGCAGAAATGCGGTTTAGATGAATAATGGAACAAAATATCATGCATGAGCCATATTTAAAGCACTTGACTGATCCGAGCATGGGCATCAACTAGGATGAATCCATATCAAAAATCAGTGAGCCACTCGCATTCCAAAACATGATACAGGAAACATGGATGAAATGAAATGATATATTAAAATAACACATAAGAGAAAGTTACAGACTGTGAAATACCAAAGACCAGAATCCTCTTTAATAGATAGAACTCCTCCTCACTAAGACCCTATGGGCTCTGAGCCTTCTTACAAGAGATTTACAAAATGTATACAAAAATCCTTTCACTGCATAATTTTCTGATAAAATCTGGAACCCTGAATAATCTGTTCTTCGGGGGTTTTATAGAGAAAGAGAAAACGTAATAAATGAAGTAGGTGATAAACATTTAATTGTATCATAAAAACAAAATGGGGGAGACGTGCACGCCCATACTGCTTGATGACTTTGTGGTGCTGTACGTTCTCAGTAGCCTGCTTTCTGAAATAAATGCACTGTGTGGAAGACCCTTCAGGAACACGGTATAGAGGTAAAACCATATGAACATTTTGTACTTTCCTTAAAGAAAAATCCCGCTGAAATGAAACTTGGAGGATATTGTTTCCTGTGCATGGTACCCTCTGTCCTTTAACCTTGAATTAAGACATGAAACCTTCACTGCTGATCGTTGAATTCCTTAATCTTCCACTGATCTTTCTCTGCTCCTCCATTAATATATTCACCTGCGAAATCGGTGCCTTGAATGTCCCTACAGGGTTTGACAGATTTTAACCCCGCTTCCTTAATGGAAGTCTTATCGATTTGGCTTCCTGGGACTTTCTTCATAAATTTTTCCTCTGCAAAATGGTCCTTTATGTGATCTCTACTTCTATAATGGAGGTTGTGAATCATAGCAGTTTTCGTCACCAGACAACCCTGCAAAACCTGAAAACATGTTAAGAGATCCAAGCGTGGATATGGAGATGCAGTGGGGATGACCGTGTAGCAACGAGGCATGATGAAATGGCATAGGTATGCGAGGTGGTGACGAAAAATACAGTGGGACGATGGTAAACAGACTTGGCAAAGAATTTGAACGAAAAAACATCAAAATTTAACTTATGAACGTGGCATATAAGGGGTGGAGGAAAAATGCGACACACACGTGGAACGAGTGACGTGGAGGAAGACTGGGTCAACATTGCGGCATGCAAATGATCTAGACCGTCCAATCCCAAGACGAGATCGATGGCTGAAAGAGCATTGGGGGTGATGGACAGTGGGCCAGGGGTGTATTTTCCATGGATTAAAACCTGTGCAGCTTCGATGCACAACGAGAGTTAGACGAAGATCTCCAGATCCAACAGCTAACAGCGATATCACTGCGCATCTTTTGTCAAACAATAGCATGCGATCAATGGCGGTTTTGGAGTCATACGTAGGGACACATGGCAGAAAGTGTATGGAATCATTGGCCAAATGAGAATTACCGCCCACCACCACAGGGAAGTGCGATAGATACCACCTAGTTTGGGAGTATCGCGTTGCGGGGACCACCGAGGCAAGGGAGATAAGGACTGTCGAATTTGTGGGTGAAAGGACGGCTGAGATTCAGCTTGGGCGATGAATGGAGTGGGCCACGGGCGTAGTGGAGGATTGCAAATGTCATTCGATTTGTACTGATCAACGTCCAAGGACGCGCCCGATGTTCATATGCGATAGATGCCTAGTGTTTTTGCGCCTGGTTCCAGCACTAGGTTACGTGGAGGAAATGACTGAGGGGCTAGGGCCAAAAGGGCTAAGCCTTGAATATTTTCAAATGTGGATTTTTGGCCCTTTTATGCACTTTTGAGGTAGAAAAAGGGCAAAGATAGGTAGCAAAAGGATTACTTAGGTTATCAAAATAATTTTGAAGGGTTCAAATGGAATGGCTTGCCAGAATTTTAATAGGAGTTTGACATGGTTAATAGGGAGGATAGGAATTGTGCCTCATTTCCAAATCTTGGCATCAGGCCAACTACACTTTGATCACTACAACGCAGTATAGATCCGGATCTGCGTAATTTCTGAAGGAGCAGTTGCAGGGTGGCTCACCACACCATTTGGAGAGTTGATTTTATAAGTGTTGGGGATCTTCCCTTCACTTTGGAGATATATTGGAGGAGGTCATTCTAATGTTCATATAATATCAGATCCAATTTCTAGATCTATAATTTTTAGTAGATATGTATTGTTAAAACTCAGATCTACAATTTGTACTTGGTGTTTTGTTGAAAACCCTAAGGGGGTTCTTTATAGGAGCCTATATAGTGCATGGATCTGATATAGATCTAATTTTTTATGCACATAGCAGATCTAGATCTGATGTAAAACCTACTAGTATTGCAGAGGTAATAAAATAATGGTGTTAGGATATTTCATATTTTATACATGGTTGCAGCCCCTCTTTTTGCATGATTTTTGGGCAATAATGGCTTGCGAGGCTTGTTTTACTAAGCTACCATAATTTGTTTCAGATCTCCTTTTGTATATGGATGATATAATGTATAATATAATGGATCCATGGGTTTTACTTAATTATTATTACATATATTTCTGAAAAATGCATTTTTAAGTGCATGTATTGTTGCATTCCCCATTTGGGAATATTACAGTGGAATCATAGCATCATCTTGGCTCAGCCTATGAATTTCAGCCAATATTCCATAACAAGAAGAAGAGAAGGAAAAAGAGATCAGAATGATGGAAGGAATGAGTTTCATCTCATCTCTTTTCAGATCTAAGAAGGACCTCACCAAGGAGATCAAGGAAAGAAAAATGGAGAGAAGAAGTGAAACCACATTAGGGTTTCAATATGAGGAAGGTCCATGTAGTTCCTATCAATAAAAAAAAGATTCAATATTGCATAGAGATCCAAAGAAACATGTTATGCCATTTTATTTTGAAGACAAGACACATGAAGATGGAGGAAACTTAGATCATGAGATTATAAGTGAGTATCTTGCAGAATATAAGTCTCAACCTAAAGCTTTCAAGGAGAATCTAACTCTCCCACGGTTCATTAAACTCAAAGAAGAAAGGAGACCTTACAACAATAGAAGAAAAGAGGGCAATATATTTCTATTGTCTACCTTTGAGTTTCATCCACATGCACATCAAGGGATTAGGGAATAAGTTTGGATGCATTTTTCCTGCTACATCTAGTAGTAGAGAAAGAGGTTGTTGAGATTGCAGCACTACACCTTAAGGGTGAAGAAAAAATTTGGTGGTTTAGCCATTTGAGTCATGAAAGGGTGACTGCATTTGTAGCTTTTACTCAAAGGTTGATCAAAAAGTTTAACAAGAAGAAATCAGAGGGGAAGAAGCCTTCAGCACCACTTGCTGCAGGAGTAGTTGCATCAGGAGAAATAACCCTTGCATCTTTTCAAGATGGTCTTGATCTATTGTCATCTAGAGTCCCATGCACCATTCTGGATATGCATGAGAAGGAGGAGACTTGTACCAGCATTGATGCAGCCACAGAAGAGTAGCCATCATCATCAATAGTTGGGGAAGCCATCGCAACGGAGGAAGGAACCCTTGTAGAAGTACAAAATTTTCCCAAGCTTTACCAAGGTATGCACATGTTTCCATTTTCTGTTACTTCATCACATCATATGGAGGATTGTGGGAATGTACCATTGCATGACCTAGGGTCAAAGTACATTACTGATTTGGAGCAGCAGACTATCACTGTGCTGAGAAACCTTGATTTTTTCAAGGAGAAGATATACATTCATCCTAGTGAGTCATTGTTGAGCTACACACAACTCTTGGGGTTGGAGTGTAGATTCTTGGAGGATGGGATGAGTATTTTCCTAAACCATGCCATGCCGAACTTTGTGTTCAGCATTGAATATGATCTTAAGACAACATATGCATCATCAGGGAGATCAGTAGCACTGTCATTGAGCATCACTGATGAGTTGGGGGCCCAACCATTATTCTAGCATTCCAATGATATTTCTACATTTATAGCAGAGGATAGGTAGATGGGTGATGAGAGACATCTTATCTTCTATTGTTACGATGGATCTTTCTTGATGAGCACTTCATTGCTCAATGAGAAGATTTTTTCTTCAAGATAGTTAGATCGTTATGCGGTCAAATTGGTCATTGAGGAGTGGTCTCCATTTGGAGATCTCCAGGAGATTTCATTTCAACATCCCATGAAATGCAAAGAAATAAATCTGATTTGGGAGGATGGTATTCTCCATTGGATGAATGCCACTTTTAGACACGATTATAGACACTCACCATTGGCTGCATGGGTGATATTAATGAGCAATAGGTTGGGAAACCACTTGCAGATTTATGACACTAGGAAGAAGGAGGCAAGACTATGTTGGTTACTCTTGAAAGAGTTTGGTCATCATGTGACACACTCTATTTCAAAGAGTTGGTTGGTGGATGGAACTTGGCATGGCACTTAAATCATATGGCAGAAAGGAGTTTGGGTGTATTGGGGTGATTTGATATATTTCATATCAAATATCATGTTGTTGCTCCATTATTTATATGATGATGGTGTGGGGAGGAAACAATAATTGTTGTTGCTTTGGCTGTTCTTGTGAGAGTATGGGCTGGTCTTCTCCCATACTTTGCATGATGTTGCAGGAGTAGGAGATGGCACTATCATGGTGAAAATGGGCTACTCCTTATCCTTGGAGGATTAGGAGGTACTTCCACTTTGGAAGGAATCTCCCACATATAGCAGCATTATGATTGATGGCTTTGACATGTGGAATGTCAAAGGATGGAGCTATGAGATGATAGGAGCCTTGTTACAAAGGCCAACAACACTGTCACTTGGGAGTTTGGGTTTGTTGATGGAGTGTCCCCATGATCACTTCACAAATGATGCACTTGATGGGCAAGAAGGAGATGAGAGTGACAGAATAGTGGGTGGAGACATCTATTACCATGATATGATCTTCTTGACTTGGATTTCCTAGAATAAGAAGAAAGATCTACATGCAGCACATAGTTCATTCCTCTTCATGGGACTATACCATGCCACTATGGAGGGCTCACTTATGGATCTTATTATCATATTTCTCTCAACATATGGTAAGAATTATGTTTATGTAATTATTGATTATCTAACATAGTATTTTCATTCTCTTACCATCCTTATAAAGTGCATTGCTCCACAAGAGGGCAAGCCTCTATTTGAGCTTCATGATCATTTTGGGACCAAAAACTATGATGGAGAGAGAAATTTATTGTATGTATTTGGGAAATTTTTGTACTATTTCCTATATGCTTAGTTGATATACAATGCCATTTACTATTTACTAGTAGATGAGATAATACGCACAACTAGAAAAGTGTTTGAAGGCAACTTGCCATATCATGTTCTGAAACCGTCATTCGTAAAATTGCGCTATGACTACTTGAGAAATTGTTGGTACCTTCTAGCACCATGTAAATCCTTCAGTACTTCTCTCATTTGGATTCCATATGATGATAATGTAATATTCATTTTGTGTGGGATGATTTGGGAAAGAACCAAAGGGTGTATTTTTTAGTACCCTATTGCCTCTTTGATCCATAAAGGAAACATTATTGCTGTCAATATTCAGCAGCAACTCTACACTTATCATAAGTGGAGAGAGAGAAAACATGGGATGGATATTTTTATCCATCATATTCAGCTATGAAACCCACCTTCTTTGCAGGAGCCTAAGGTGGAGGAGATGTTTCAGGAGTTACCATGTTCGAGGGTGACTCACTTTTTGTGGATAATAGCTTTGGGATGGAGGCTTCACATGGGGATGATGATTTACAATATATTTCAGATTCCATGCCTCAAGAAGGCCTCTATATCACATATAGTTTTTTCCATGGATATACCACTTTTTCATGATGATATCCATTTGTATTTTTCACAAAAGGCATACTTTTACACATGGGAGGAACAAATTGAGGGCATATGGTTGAGAGAGCATCTTGTTCTTTGGAGGAATCAATCATATGAAAATGCTATAGGAGGAAGAGAGAGGGCTCTTCAGTTCTATCCTTGTAGTTTCTTGAGGACAAGCAACATTTGGGAGGGGAGCACTGTAATATTCCTAAATTAGCATGCAACTAATTGGAGTATTAAATTTTGATTTTGTTCTTAGATAGACAAATAATATGAGTAGAGAGGCCCATTAATCTCTTTAGTAGAAATAAAATCCCTCTTAATGTGAAAAGGGATCATATTAATAGTTGGATAAAGTACCTTCATGTGTGAACAAGTGCTGATGCATGTGGACAAGGTCAAGTTTGACCAAGTCAACAAAGCTTGGATGGAGGGAGTGGATCATTAATAGAGATGACCCAGTGGGAATATGGATCAATTTAGATAGTTAGAATAAATCCACCTTGAGTATGAAAGAAGAAATTGCATGGAGATCAAGTCAAGGATGACCAAATCAAACAACATTGTTATAGAGGAGTGGCATTGATGATGGGACAATGCAGTTTTGGAGGGAGATTAAGTGCATGAATATGGAAACCCTAATGAGTGGGACCCCAGGTGAGAAGGCTTACATTTTTTATAAGGAAGAGGATGGACGCCATATGGGGTTAGCTTATGATTATGATTTTCTGAATATATGGTTTGTTTAGACATATAACTTTCTCTTGCTGTTTAGCTGAGATTGTATGTTGTTTAGCATGGGGTGTTCCTGATTGGAAATCCAACCTCTTTCATTGAGGAGCTCTTCGAGGAGTCTTGCACCATATTTTCCACTATCTGGATTAAGGCCAAGCTTCACCTTTCTTTGAAAACGCAAATCCTATTGAGGGTTTTGTTGTTTCAGTAAGCTGCAGCAAGTGGAGACTAGATCTTCAGATCTAGGCCATCTTAGTGCTCATTTTCAGTGGGGGAGGTTTCTACTGAATTGGGAGGAAAATATTGAAGGAAATGAGCTTCATTTCCAGATCTTAGCATCAGGCCAACTAAATTTTGATCCCTACAATGCAGTATAGATCCAGATTTGCGTAATTTCTAAAGGAGCAGTTGCACGGTGGCTTAGCACACCATTTGGAGAGTTGATTTTCTAAGTGCTGGGGATATTCCCTTCACTTTGGAGATATATTAGAGGAGTTCATTCTAATATTCATATCATATAAGATCCACTTTCTAGATCCATAATTTTAGTATATTTGTAGTCTTAAAACTCAGATCTACAATTTGTACTTGGTGTTTTGCCGAAAACCCCAAGGGGGTTCTTTATAGGAGCCTGTATAGCGTGTGGATATGATATAGATCTAATTTTTTATGCACATAGAAGCTCTAGATCTGATTTAAAACCTACTCCTATTATATAGGTAATAAAATAATGCAACCAGGGTATGTAAACCTTTATACATGACTGCAACCCCTCTTTTTGCATGATTTTTGGGCAATAACGGCTTGGGAGGCTTGTTTAACTAAGCTACCATGATTTTTTTAAGATCTCATTTTATATTTGGCTGCTATAATGTATAGTATAATGGATCCATGGGCTGTATTGAACTTTTATTGCATATATTTCTGAAAAATGTGTTTTTAATTGCATGTATTGTTGCATTCCCCATTTGGGAATATTACAATTTTTATGTTTTCTTTTGATATCCAGTTTAGAGAATTCTTATTTTCTCTCTGATCCCAATTTACCTCTTCACCCTTCTTCATTATCTGGTTTTTTGAGTTCTTAATTTCTCCTTGATCCCAATTGAAAAACCACCTCGCCATTCAGCATTGAGATCTGATTTTGCTCACCTATCTAGCCCTATAACACTTTCCTTATAAAATAATTTATAATTTTATAAGGAGGAAAATCAAATATCATGTTGTAAATATCATGTTGTTGCTCCATGATTTATATGATGATGGTGTGGGGAGGAAACAAGAATTTTTGTTGCTTTGGCTATTCTTGTGAGAGTATGGGCTGATCTTCTCCCATACTTTGCATGATGTTGCAGGAGTAGGAGATGGCACTATCTAGTGAAAATGGGCTACTCCTTATCCTTGGAGGATTAGGAGGTACTTCCACTTTGGAAGGAATCTCCCACATATAGAAGAATTATGATTGATGGCTTTGACATGTGGAATGTCAAAGGATGGAGCTATGAGATGATAGGAGCCTTGTTACAAAGGCCAACAACATTGTCACTTGGGAGTTTGGGTTTGTTGATGGAGTGTCCCCATGATCACTTCACAAATTATGCACTTGATGGGCAAGAAGGAGATGAGAGTGATGGAATAGTGGGTAGAGACATCTATTACCATGATATGATCTTCTTGACTTGGATTTCCTAGAATAAGAAGAAAGATCTACATGCAGCACATAGTTCATTCCTCTTCATGGGACTATATCATGCCACTATGGAGGGCTCACTTATGGATCTTATTATCATATTTCTCTCAACATATGGTAAGAATTATGTTTATGTAATTATTGATTATCTAACATAGTATTTTCATTCTCTTACCATCCTTATACAGTGCATTGCTCCACAAGAGGGAAAGCCTCTATTTGAGCTTCATGATCTTTTTGGGACCGAAAACTATGATGGAGAGAGAAATTTATTGTATGTATTTTGGAAATTTTTGTACTATTTCCTATATGCTCAGTTGATATACAATGCCATTTAATATTTACTAGTAGATGAGATAATATGCACAACTAGAAAATTGTTTGAAGACAACTTGCCATATCATGTTCTGAAACTGTCATTCGTAAAATTGCGCTGTGACTACCTGAGAAATTGTTGGTACCTTCTAGGACCATGTAAAGACTTTAGTACTTCTCTCATTTGGATTCCATACGATGATAATCTAATATTCATTTTGTGTGGGATGATTTGGGAAAGAACCAAAGGGTGTATTTTTTAGGACCCTATTGCCTTTTTGCTCCATAAAGGAAACATTATTGCAGCCCATATTCAGCAGCAACTCTACACTTATCATAAGTGGAGAGAGAGAAAACATGGGATGGATATTTTTATCCATCATATTCAGCTATGAAACCCACCTTCTTTGCAGAAGCCTAAGGTGGAGGAGATGTTTCAGGAGTTACCATGTTTGAGGGTGACTCACTTTTTGTGGATAATAGCTTGGGGATGGAGGCTTCACATGGGGATGATGATTCCCAATATATTTCAGATTCCATACCTCAAGAAGGCCTCTATATCACATATAGTTTTTTCCATGGATATACCACTTTTTCATGATGATATCCATTTGTATTTTTCACAAAAGGCGTACTTTTACACATGGGAGGAACAAATTGAGGGCATATGGTTGAGAGTGCACTTGTTCTTTGGAGGAACCAATCATATGAAAATGCTATAGGAGGAAGAGAGAGGGATCTTCAGTTCTATCCTTGTAGTTTCTTGAGGACAAGCAACATTTGGGAGGGGAGGACTGTAATATTCCTAAATTAGCATGCAACTAATTGGAGTATTAAATTTTGATTTTGTTCTTAGAAAGACAAATAATATGAGTAGAGAGGCCCACTAATCTCTTTAGTAGAAATAAAATCCCTCTTAATGTGAAAAGGGATCATATTAATAGTTGGATAAAGTACCTTCATGTATGAACAAGGGCTGATGCATGTGGACAAGGTCAAGTTTGACCAAGTCAACAAAGCTTGGATGGAGGGAGTGGATCATTAATAGATATGACCCAGTGGGAATATGGATCAGTTTAGATAGTTAGAATAAATCTACCTTGAGTATGAAAGAAGACATTGCATGGAGATCAAGTCAAGGATGACCAAATCAAACAACATTGTCATAGAGGAGTGGCATTGATGATGGGACAATGCAGTTTTGGAGGGAGATTAAGTGCACGAATATGGAAACCCTAATGAGTGGGACCCCATGTGAGAAGGCTCACATTTTTTATAAGGAAGAGGATGGCCACCATCTGGGGTTAGCTTATGATTATGATTTTCTGAATATATGGTTTGTTTAGACATATAACTTTCTCTTGTTGTTTAGTTGAGATTGTATGTTCTTTAGCATGGGGTGTTCTTAATCGGAAATCCCACCTGTTCCATTGAGGAGCTCTTAGAGGAGTCTTGCACCATATTTTCCACTATCTGGCTTAAGGCCAAGCTTTACCTTTCTTTGAAAATGAAAATTATTTTGAGGGTTTGGTTGTTTTAGTAAGCTGCAACAAGTGGAGACTAGATCTTCAGATCTAGGCCATCTCAGTGCTCATTTTCAGTGGAGGAGGTTTCTACTCCATTGGGAGGACAATATTGAAGGAACTAAGCCTCATTTCCAGATCTTAGCATCATGCCAACAAAATTTTGATCCATAAAACGCAGTATAGATCCAGATTTGCGTAATTTCTGAAGGAGCAGTTGCACGGTGGCTTAGCACACCATTTGGAGAGTTGATTTTCTAAGTGTTGGGGATATTCTCTTCACTTTGGAGATATATTAGAGGAGGTCATTCTAATATTCATATCATATCAGATCCACTTTCCAGATCTGTAATTTTTAGTATATTTGTAGTCTTAAAACTCAGATCTACAATTTGTACTTGGTGTTTTGCCGAAAACCCCAAGGGGGTTCTTCAGAGGAGCCTGTATAGCGTGTGGATATGATATATATCTAATTTTTTATGCACATAGAATCTCTAGATCTGATTTACAACCTAATCCTATTGTAGAGGTAATAAAATAATGCAATCAGGGTATGTAAACCTTTATACATGACTGCAGCCCCTCTTTTTGCATGATTTTTGGGCAATAACGGCTTGGGAGGCTTGTTTAACTAAGCTACCATGATTTTTTAAAGATCTCATTTTATATTTGGCTGCTATAATGTATAGTATAATGGATCCATGGGCCATATTTAAATTTTATTGCATATATTTCTAAAAAATGTGTTTTTAATTGCATGTATTGTTGCATTCCCCATTTGGGAATATTACAATTTTTATGTTTTCTTCTGATATCCAGTTTAGAGAATTCTTATTTTATCTCTGATCTCAATTTACCTCTTCACCCTTCTTCATTATCTGGTTTTTTGAGTTCTTAATTTCTCCTTGATCCCGATTGAAAAACCACCTCACCATTCAACATTGAGATCTGATTTTGCTCACCTATCTTTCCCTATAACACTTTCCTTATAAAATAATTTACAATTTTATAAGGAGGAAAATCAAATATCATGTTGTTGCTCCATGATTTATATGATGATGGTGTGGGGAGGAAACAAGAATTTTTGTTTCTTTGGCTGTTCTTTTGAGAGTATGGGTTGATATTCTCCAATACTTTGCATGATGTTGCAGGAGTAGGAGATGGCACAACCATGGTGAAAATGGGCTACTCCTTATCCTTTGAGGATTAGGAGGTACTTCCACTTTGGAAGGAATCTCCCACATATAGCACCATTATGATTGATGGCTTTGACATGTGGAATGTCAAAGGATGGAGCTATGATATGATAGGAGCCTTGATACAAAGGCCAACAACACTGTCACTTGGGAGTTTGGGTTTGTTGATGGAGTGTCCCCATGATCACTTCACAAATGATGCACTTGATGGGCAAGAAGGAGATTAGAGTGATGGAATAGTGGGTGGAGACATCTATTACCATGATATGATCTTCTTGACTTGGATTTCCTAGAATAAGAAGAAAGATCTACATGCAGCACATAATTCATTCCTCTTCATGGGACTATATCATACCACTATGGAGGGCTCTCTTATGGATCTTATTATCATATTTCTCTCAAAATATGGTAAGAATTATGTTTATGTAATTATTGATTATCTAACATAGTATTTTCATTCTCTTACCATCCTAATACAGTGCATTGCTCCACAAGAGGGCAAGCCTCTATTTGAGCTTCATGATCATTTTGGGACCAAAAACTATGATGGAGAGAGAAATTTATTGTATGTATTTGGGAAATTTTTGTACTATTTCCTATATGCTCAGTTGATATAAAATGCCATTTACTATTTACTAGTAGATGAGATAATACACACAACTAGAAAATTGTTTGAAGACAACTTGCCATATCATGTTTTGAAACTGTCGTTCGTAAAATTGCGCTGTGACTACTTGAGAAATTGTTGGTACCTTCTAGCACCATGTAAAGCCTTCAGTACTTCTCTCATTTGGATTCCATATGATGATAATGTAATTTTCATTTTGTGTGGGATGATTTGGGAAAGAACCAAAGGGTGTATTTTTTAGGACCATATTGCCTTTTTGCTCCATAAAGGAAACATTATTGTAGCCCATATTCAGTAGCAACTATACACTTATCATAAGTGGAGAGAGAGATAACATGGTATGGATATTTTTATCCATCATATTCAGCTATGAAATCCACCTTCTTTGCAGGAGCCTAAGGTGGAGGAGATGTTTCAGGAGTTACCATGTTCGAGGGTGACTCACTTTTTGTGGATAATAGCTTTGGGATGGAGGCTTCACATGGGGATGATGATTTCCAATATATTTCAGATTCCATGCCTCAAGAAGGCCTCTATATCACATATAGTTTTTTCCATGGATATACCACATTTTCATGATGATATCCATTTGTATTTTTCACAAAAGACATACTTTTACACATGGGAGGAACAAATTGAGGGCATATGGTTGAGAGAGAATCTTGTTCTTTGGAGGAACCAATCATATGAAAATGCTATAGGCGGAAGAGAGAGGGATCTTCAGTTCTATCCTTGTAGTTTCTTGAGTACAAGCAACATTTGGGAGGGGAGGATTGTAATATTCCTAAATTAGCATGCAACTAATTGGACTATTAAATTTTGATTTTGTTCTTAGATAGACAAATAATATGAGTAGAGAGGCCCATTAATATCTTTAGTAGAAATAAAATCCCTCTTAATGTGAAAAGGGATCATATTAATAGTTGGATAAAGTACCTTCATGTGTGAACAAGGGCTAATGCATGTGGACAAGGTCAAGTTTGACCAAGTCAACAAAGCTTGGATGGAGGGAGTGGATCATTAATAGAGATGACCCAGTGAGAATATGGATCAGTTTAGATAGTTAGAATAAATCCACCTTGAGTATGAAAGAAGACATTGCATGGAGATCAAGTCAAGGATGACCAAATCAAATAGCATTGTTATAGAGGAGTGGTACTAATGATGGGACAATGCAGTTTTGGAGGGAGATTAAGTGCATGAATATGGAAACCCCAATGAGTGGGACCCCAGGTGAGAAGGCTCACATTTTTTATAAGGAAGAGGATGGAAGCCATATGGGGTTAGCTTATGATTATGATTTTATGAATATATGGTTTGTTTAGACATATAAATTTCTCTTGCTGTTTAGCTGAGATTGTATGTTGTTTAGCATGGGGTGTTCCTGATCGGAAATCCCAGCTCTTCCATTGAAGAGCTCCTCGAGGAGTCTTGCACCATATTTTCAACTATCTGGCTTAAGGCCAAGCTTCACCTTTCTTTGAAAACGAAAATCCTATTGAGGGTTTGGTTGTTTCAGTAAGCTGCAGCAAGTGGAGACTAGATCTTCAGATCTAGGCCATGTCAGTGCTCATTTTCAGTGGAGGAGGTTTCTACTCCATTGGGAGGAAAATATTGAAGGAAATGAGCCTAATTTCCATATCTTAGCATCAAGACAACTTAATTTTGATCCCTACAACGCAATATATAACCAAATTTGCGTAATTTCTAAAGGAGGAGTTGCACGATGGCTTAGCACACCATTTGGAGAGTTGATTTTCTAAGTGTTGGGGATATTCCATTCACTTTGGAGATATATTAGAGGAGGTAATTCTAATATTCATATCATATCAGCTCCACTTTCCAGATCTATAATTTTTAGTATATTTGTAGTCTTAAAACTCAGATCTAACAGTTGTACTTGGTGTTTTGCCGAAAACCCCAAGGGGGTTCTTTAGAGGAGCCTGTATAGCGTGTGGATATGATATAGATCTAATTTTCTATGCACATAGAAGCTCTAGATCTTATTTAAAACCTAATCCTATTGTAGAGGTAATAAAATAATGCTATCAGGGTATGTAAATCTTAATACATGACTGCAGCCCCTCTTTTTGCATGATTTTTGGGCAATAACGGCTTGGGAGGCTTGTTTAACTAAGATACCATGATTTTTTTAAGATCTCCTTTTATATTTGGCTGCTATAATGTATAGTATAATGGATCAATGGGCTATATTAAACTATTATTGCATATATTTCTGAAAAATATTTTTTTAATTGCATGTATTGTTGCATTCCCCATTTGGGAATATTACAATTTTTATGTTTTCTTCTGATATCTAGTTTAGAGAATTCTTATTTTCTCTCTGATCCCAATTTACCTCTTCACCCTTCTTCATTATATAGGTTTTTTAGTTCTTAATTTCTCCTTGATCCCGATTGAAAAACCACCTCACCATTCAGTATTGAGATATGATTTTGCTCACCTATCTTGCCCTATAACACTTTCCTTATAAAATAATTTACAATTTTATAAGGAAGAAAATCAAATATCATGTTGTAAATATCATGTTGTTGCTCCATGATTTATATGATGATGGTGTGGGGAGGAAACAAGAATTGTTGTTGCTTTGGCTATTCTTGTGAGAGTATGGGCTAATCTTCTCCCATACTTTGCATGATGTTGCAGGAGTAGGAGATGACACTATCATGGTCAAAATGGGCTACTCCTTATCCTTGGAGGATTAGGAGGTACTTCCACTTTCGAAGGAATCTCCCACATATAGTAGCATTATGATTGATGGCTTTGACATGTGGAATGTCAAAGGATGGAGCTATGAGATGATAGGAGCCTTGTTACAAAGGCCAACAACATTGTCACTTGGGAGTTTGGGTTTGTTGATGGAGTGTCCCCATGATCACTTCACAAATGGTGCACTTGATGGGAAAGAAGGAGATGAGAGTGATGGAATAGTGTGTGGAGACATCTATTACCATGATATGATCTTCTTGACTTGGATTTCCTAGAATAAGAAGAAACATCTACATGCAACACATAGTTCATTCCTCTTCATGGGACTATATCATGCCACTATGGAGGGCTCACTTATGGATCTTATTATCATATTTCTCTCAACATATGGTAAGAATTATGTTTATGTAATGATTTATTATCTAACATAGTATTTTCATTCTCTTACCATCCTTATACAATGCATTGATCCACAAGAGGGAATGCCTCTATTTGAGCTTCATGATCATTTTGGGACCAAAAACTATGATGGAGAGAGAAATTTATTGTATGTATTTGGGAAATTTTTGTACTATTTCCTATATGCTCAGTTGATATAAAATTCCATTTACTATTTACTAGTAGATGAGATAATACGCACAACTAGAAAATTGTTTGAAGACAACTTGCCATATCATGTTCTGAAACTGTCGTTTGTAAAATTGCGCTGTGACTACTTGAGAAATTGTTGGCACCTTCTAGCACCATGTAAAGCCTTCAGTAATTCTCTAATTTGGATTCCATATGATGATAATGTAATATTCATTTTGTGTGGGATGATTTGGGAAAGAACCAAAGGGTGTATTTTTTAGGACCCTATTGCCTTTTTTCTCCATAAAGGAAACATTATCGCAGCCCATATTCAACAGTAAATCTACACTTATCATAAGTGGAGAGAGAGACAGCATGGGATGGATATTTTTATCCATCATATTCAGCTATGAAACCCACCTTCTTTGCAGGATCCTAAGGTGGAGAAGATGTTTCAAGAGTTACCATGTTCGAGGGTGACTCACTTTTTGTGGATAATAGCTTGGGGATGGAGGCTTCACATGGGGATGATGATTCCCAATATATTTCAGATTCCATGCCTCAAGAAGGCCTCTATATCACATATATTTTTTTCCATGGATATACCACTTTTTCATGATGATATCCATTTGTATTTTTCACAAAAGGCATACTTTTAGACATGGGAGGAACAAATAGAGGGCATATGGTTGAGAAAGGATCTTGTTCTTTGGAGGAACCAATCATATGAAAATGCTATAGGAAGAAGAGAGAGGGCTCTTCAGTTCTATCCTTGTAGTTTCTTGAGGACAAGCAACATTTGGGAGGGGAGGACTGTAATATTCCTAAATTAGCATGCAACTAATTGGAGTATTAAATTTTGATTTTGATCTTAGATAGACAAATAATATGAGTAGAGAGGCCCATTAATCTTTTTAGTAGAAATAAAATCCCTCTTAATATGAAAAGGGATCATATTAATAGTTGGATAAAGTACCTTCATGTGTGAACAAGGGCTGATGCATGTGGAAAAGGTCAAGTTTGACCAAGTCAACAAAGCTTGGATGGAGGGAGTGGATCATTAATAGAGATGACCCAGTGGGAATATGCATCAATTTAGATAGTTAGAATAAATCCACCTTGAGTATGAAAGAAGACATTGCATGGAGATCAAGTCAAGGATGACCAAATCAAACAACATTGTTATAGAGGAGTGGCATTGATGATGGGACAATGCAGTTTTGGAGGGAGATTAAGTCCATGAATATGGAAACCCTAATGAGTGGGACCCCAGGTGAGAAGGCTCACATTTTTTATAAGTAAGAGGATGGAAGCCATATGGGGTTAGCTTATGATTATGATTTTCTGAATATATGGTTTGTTTAGACATATAACTTTCTTTTTTTGTTTAGCTGAGATTGTATGTTTTTTAGCATGGGGTGTTCCTGATCGGAAATCCCACCTCTTCCATTGAGGAGCTCTTCGAGGAGTCCTGCACCATATTTTCCACTATTTGGCTTAAGGCCAAGCTTCACCTTTCTTTGAAAATGCAAATCATATTGAGGGTTTGGCTGTTTCAGTAAGCTACAGCAAGTGGAGACTAGATCTTCATATCTAGGCCATCTCAGTGCTCATTTTCAGTGGTGGAGGTTTCTACTCCATTGGGAGGACAATATTGAAGGAAATGAGCCTCATTTCTAGATATTAGCATCAGGCCAACTAAATTTTGATCCCTACAACGTAGTATAGATCCAGATTTGCGTAATTTCTGAAGGAGCAGTTGCATGGTGGCTTAACACACCATTTGGAGAGTTGATTTTCTAAGTGTTGGGGATATTCCCTTCACTTTGGAGATATATTAGAGGAGGTCATTATAATATTCATATCATATCAGATCCACTTTCCAGATCTGTAATTTTTAGTATATTTGTAGTCTTAAAACTCAGATCTACAATTTGTACTTGGTGTTTTGCCGAAAACCCCAAGGGGGTTCTTTATAGGAGCCTGTATAGTGTGTGTATATGATATAGATCTAATTTTTTATGCACATAGAAGCTCTATATCTGATTTACAACCTACTCCTATTGTAGAGGTAATAAAATAATGCTATCAGGGTATGTAAACCTTTATACATGACTGCAACCCCTCTTTTTGCATGATTTTTGGGCAATAACGGCTTGGGAGGCTTGTTTAACTAAGCTACCATGATTTTTTTAAGATATCCTTTTATATTTGGCTGCTATAATGTATAGTATAATGGATCCATGGGCTGTATTGAACTGTTATTGCATATATTTCTTAAAAATGTGTTTTTAATTGCATGTATTGTTGCATTCCCCATTTGGGAATATTACAATTTTTATGTTTTCTTCTGATATCCAGTTTAGAGAATTCTTATTTTCTCTCTGATCCCAATTTACCTCTTCACTCTTCTTCATTATCTGTTTTTTTGAGTTCTTAATTTCGCCTTGATCCCGATTGAAAAACCACCTCACCATTCAACATTGAGATCTGATTTTGCTCACATATCTTGCCCTATAACACTTTCCTTATAAAATAATTTAGTTTTTTTCAAAGCATATTGAATCCATAGCCCAATGGAAGGCTGATAAGCACCTATTCATATCAATAATTAATTTCACCAAGAAACCAAAACCAATAAAAAAGCAACCCAATCAATCATACATAACTAGCCTAAAATCAATTAAAATAAACTAAGTTAAATCATTAAAAGAGATCCCTCTCCGAGTATTAGGAAGGCTACATCTTGATCTCCAAAATTGTATAGTAGTTACCTATTATATTTCTTTTAAACACTTAGAAAAACCTTTGGAAATTTCAGAGTGATAACATATTGATGACCATACTGGGGACAAATTAGTTCCTAGTTTAAACAAATCTTAAAAGAAACAAAAATTCTCATTTTTTTTGCAATAAGATTTGAAAAGTTTGTTTGAATCTATCATAATAAGTTAAAATTATGGCTTCTAAAAGAAAATATTATACCAGGGATCATCCTAATCAACAGCCTACTACAATTTTTGATGATCCTGACATAATTTTAACAAAACCTAAAAAAGTAGAGAATCAAGGAAGTAGTAGTCATTTAATCAAAGAAATTTACTTCCTAAGGAGTTATCAAGCATAGGGGATATTCAATTTGGTTTTTCATTTGAGAATTCTTTATTTCGTACTAAATCTGAAAAATCAATTCATGATACTATAATAGACCCCAATTGTATTCAATTTATTGAATAAAAGAAGGATACTATACAACTTGATTTAGATCAACACGTTCTAGATACTTTTGAAAAACTTGATGCTTTAACCTGAACTTTGAGAAAAGATATAGATGAAACATTTTTTCAATAGTCAGTTGAATCAGCTACCCTAACTTCTGCTACCCCTAAGCGCTCTAAAATATCTTTGGAAACTGTAAATAGAACTCCATTCAGTACCACCTCGTCTATAGTATCCACCACATTTTATTCCACAAAAAAATTCATACCTAAGATTCCTCTCCAAACTAAAGTTTCAATTACATAATCAAGCTCGAATCCATCTTCAATCATCACTAATTTACCTCCCAGTCAAACTAAAATCTTAGCCATGGTAGCCAGATTTTCTCCTTTGGTCTTACAGGCCCCTTTACATGCCATGCCACAAAATTTCCAGAGTAAAATTTTTTAGTTTGATGGTATCGATCAGTATACTTCTCAACAACATGTCGATAAAATTACAGACTTTTTTGAATTACATGAAATTGATGAAGCAGCTATTCAAATGAGATTATTTTCACAAACACTAGTAGGAGATGTTAAAAAAATATTTAAAGCTTTACCTACTGGTCATATTGCCGATTTAGCTGCTTTCATCGATTGTTCATTAGTATATGGGAAGGAAAGAAAAACCCTCTCCAGATATTATTTGAATATGAGAAAATTAGAAGAGATCCTAAAAAATCTGTTCAGGATTACTGTATTAGGTTTAATAACATTTACAATGCAATTCCAACAAATATCAAACCTCCACCAGACTTAGCCTTGATTAAATTTCCAAATGGTTTTGACACTGATATGTCTTATAAATTAAGAGAAAGAAACACTGAAACTTTAGAACAAATGCAAAGTAATGTAGTTAGTGTAGAAGCTAATTTACTAGCTAAAAGAGCCATGATGAGGAATGAGAGTAGAGTGACCATTAAGGAAGAACCATCCACTTTGGATAATAAGATAGATATTTTATCTAAAAATTTATAAATAATAATGGATAGACTAGAGAGCATGGAAAGAAATCCTCTGTGGGAAAATAAAAAAGGTCCCCAAATTAGAAACCCTAACTTTAGGAAAAATACTAACACTAGTAAATCAAGATAATTTGTGCCTGATCAACAGATTAGACCACCTTTCCAAGAAAATTGTGTTGAAATTTCACAACAACATGAAGAAGACTAGGACACCCAGATAAAATTGATGGGAATAAAAAATGAAGATGCCATTTTTCTCATCCATGAAGAACAAGAGTTGTACATCTTACAACAATTATAGTTATAGTCTGGAGAATCCTTTCACTACAAACAAGGCTATGAATCTGCTATCTACGAAGTTCATAAACAATATCGCCTTAGAAGGAAAAAAACCACAGAGGTTCCTATTAAGAAATCAGTCCAAACCTAGACTAAGAAAACTATAGAAGCTCGTTTGACCAAATTTCTACAAATTATCCCTAGAGAAACTCAGAAAACTTCCACACCAAAGATTGTAGACATCACATCAACTACTACTCAAACCATTCCAGCCAAAGAAGTCGAGAGCAAAATAGTTTACACACAAACTAATTTACCAAGTGCTGATAAAGAAGACAAAACTACACAAACCATAATTGGTAAAAATTAAATGATTAAATAAGACAAAACTCAAATGCCATTCAATAACAAAAGTGAGATAACAAAATTAAAAATACAAGTTCTTTTAACAGAGATAGTGAAAAATGACTCATACAAGGCAAAAAATTACTAAAACATTAATCATAGTCGCAGGTGAAGATGGTTTCAACCTCAATGATGATCAACTTGAGTTATTATTTGGTCCTGAAGTAGATGAAAAACATCAACAAGGGGGTGTCCCTCCATTATATATTAGCCTAAACATTGATGATAAAATCTTGCATAATGCTATGTTGGATTCAGGAGCATCTCATAACTTAATTCCTAAAGCAGTCATGGAAAAATTAAACTTAGACATCACCATACCCTACAAGGACCTTTTCTATTTTGATTCCAATCAATTCAACTTCCTTGGCCTGATTAAATATCTGTGTGTAACTCTAGTCCACTGCCCATCAAAGAGTATTGTCATGGACATAATAGTTGCTGATATCCCTCCCAAAAATGGTATGTTATTATCTCGTTCATGGGGAGAAAAATTATAGGGATATCTACAATTAGACATGTCATATGCTACCATTTCTATGTTTGGTTAGCAAAGGAAGCTATATAGAGAAAAATTGATGAAATACATGGTAAGTAGTTTATAAAGACCACAAAATTTCCCTATCTATTCTATGCATTATGATCTGGACTCATTTATCTTATGTAATTCAGACAATGACAAAGATAAAATCAGAGTCGTAGAAGAGGAACACAAAGAAGTTGATTCTGAAAATATAACACATGAATATTTGTGGCATTTATATTTTGATGTCTCTATGAATATACTAGGAGCGGGATCTGGTGTATGGATCTACAATTTAGAAAATGATCATTTAGAAGGACATGATTTCAGATTAAATTTCCAATTCACTATAACATGGAAGAATATGAAGCATTAGTTCTAGGCCTGCAAATTTTAAGAAAACTCGGAGCTAAGAGAGTTTCCATCATGGGAGACACATAAATTATCATAAAACAAGTCAAGGGAGAGTACATTGTTAACAACCCTAGACTTAGTCGTTATAGGGAAACCATCCTGAACTTAATGAGATTTTTTCTTGAGACTAAATTTGTTGTCATTTCAAGAAAGCAGAATATGCAAGCACATAGATTGGCTACTTTTGCTAGCACATGTAAGTTACCTTTCAGCCAAATCATCATTACACTCCTGAGGTAAGACTTAGGCCAACCATACCTGATAATTTGAAGTATTGGAAAATATTTTCACAAGACTCAGAAATTTATGATTTTATGAATTGTGAAAGAGAATTTAAGAACTGTAATATAGACACTGAATGTATAGTTGAATTGTACCATGAATAATGAACTATATGTAAATGATGTAAATAAAATAGAACCAACTAAATTCACTAAAGTAGAAATATAACAACTAGAAATAGTAGAAATTGAGGAATTAATAAATTATGAATCAGAAGTTTTAAACCTCAAAGATAACATTTTTCCTAAGGGATTAGCCCCATTAGAAAATATCTTTAACTCCAATGATGTAGCTAGAGAACCTAAAATGGAGCCTCTAAGGTCAAATATAGAGGAATGCAAAGTATGAACAAAGGAAAATCCCAAGCTTATCAAGATATCTAAGAAATTACCTCGAACTGAAAAGTTTAAGTACATTATCTTGTTTAAAGAGTTCCAAGATATCTTTACCTAGAGTTATGAAGACCTCAAGTCTTATGATACCAACATTATCCAGCATAAGATACCAATTAAAGAAAATCAAAAGCCCTTTAAAAAAAAGCTAAGGAGAATTAACCTTTTTCTTATGCCATTAATAGAGAAAGAAGTTAAAAGGATGTACAATGCTCAAGTCATAGAACCCATCAAATATTATGATTAGGTCTCTAATTTAGTCCCCAATAGAAAGAAAACAAGAGAAATCAGACTCTATGTTGATTTCAGAAACTTGAACAAAGTATCACTGAAGGATAACTATCCCCTCCCTAAAATGGACCACATTCTCTAGAGGGTAGTAGGGTCATCCAAAATTTCATTACTTGATGGATTTTATAGATACAACCAAATCCTAGCCCAACCTGAAGATCAAACTAAGACTGCATTAACTACTCTTTAGGGAACATTGATGTACTTTAAAATGCCCTTTGGACTAATGAATTTTGGAGAAACATTCCAAAGAGCCATGGACATTGCCTTTGAAAAGGAAATACATGAATTTTTAGTCATTTACCTGGATGATATCACAATTTTTTCCAAATCATATAATGGAAACCTAGATCATCTAAGAAGAGTATTCAAAAAATGTAGAAAGTTTAGAATATCCTTAAATCCTAAAAAGTCACATTTTGGATTAGAAGAAGAAAAAGTCCTGGGAAACATAATTTCAAAAGATGGCATTAGAATTGATCTGGCTAGAATAGAAACAATCTTAAACATTAGTCATCCTAGAAGCATTAAAAAATTACAAGAATTTTTAGGAAAAATAATTTTTCTTAGAAGATTCATCTCTAACTTAGCAAAACTACTTAGAAATTTGAATAACATGTTGAAAAAGGATTCAATACTTAAGTGGACAGTAGAGGCTAATAAGTCTTTTGAAGCAGTCAAAGAAGCCCTTATTAAAACACCTGTCCTCATAATTCCTAATTTTTACATAGATTTCATAATTTTTTCATTTTCTTTAGAACACACCATTGCAGCAGTCTTGTTTCAAAAGAATTATGAGGGCTATGAACAACCCATTGCTTTCATCAGTAGATCCTTGAGAGATGCAACACTAAAGTATAATATAATGGAAAAAAATCTCTTTATTTAGTGAAAGCCATAAAATATTTTAGAGTATACATTCTATACTCTCACATAATAGCATATGTTCCAAACATGTCCTATTCTAACTCAGAATGGACTTGATGGAAAGAGAGGAAAATGGATTGCCACAATACTGGAATATGACATTGAGATCAAGCCTACAAAATTAATTAAAGGCCAAGTTTTAGCCAAACTCATGGCTGAATCAAACTATCAGATCTTAGACATAAATTTTGTTGCTACCCTAGATGATCAAGAAGAGACAGTGTCTCCACGAATCAGTGAAGATTTTATAGATTCACCCTGGTATGCAAACATTGTATTTGTTTTACTCAACTTACAAGCTCCTCCTGGTTTATCTAGAAGCAAAAGTAGATTATTAAAAATGAAAGCAATAAAATATGGTATCTTAGATAAAATTTTATTTTGGAAATATCACGGTGGCATATTGTTAATTGTTTTATTAAAAGATGAAGCTGATAAAGTCATGTAGGAATTTCATGCAGGAGATTGTGAAGGACACCTATACTGGAAAAAAATTCCCGACAAAATTTTTAGGGCAGGTTTTTACTGGCCCACTCTTTTTGCAGATGTTAGGAAGTATGTGACCTCTTGTCATAAATGTAAAATATTTGAAGGGAAGAATAAAATCTTACCATTACCCCTCAAACCTATCTTAGTAGAAATGCCATTTCAACAATGGGGTTTAGACTTCATTGGTGAAATTCACCCACCCTCCTCTGCCCAGCATAAATGGATTTTGACAGCCACTGACTACTTTACCAAGTGGATAGAAGCCATCCATTCTAGACAAGCCACAGACTCTGTCATTATTTCATTTCTTGAGAACAAAATCCTTTATACATTTGGATGCCCACAAAATCTCATCATTAATAATGTTGTTGCCTTCAAATCCAAGAAAATGATATATTTTTGTAACAAATACCATATCACCCTAGGCCATTCCACTACCTATTACCCTCAAGGTAATGGAATAGTAGAATCCTCAATCAAAAGCCTAGTCAACATCATCAAGAATCTATTGGAAGATAACAAGAAAACTTGGAATTAAAGGTTGGTAAATGCCTTATGGGCAGACAAAATAACTACTAAGAAATGTATTGGTACCTATCCTTATCAATTAGCATATGGTATGGATGATGTTTTTCTATCTTCATTAGGAGTTCTAGTGATGAAAATGATTCAAGAGCTGCAAGTAGAACCAAATGACATCCAAAGGAGGATAAATCAGAAAATTCATTTGCAGCAAATCACGGAAGAAGATTATATCAAATCCCAAGTAATTCAAGACAAAATCAGGAATATCATTGATAAGAAAACTAAAGAAGATTATTTTTTCATAGGTGATCAAGTACTCAAATGGGATTCTAGAAGGGAAGAAAAAGGAAAACATGGGAAATTTGACTTTCTCTGGAAAGGCCCATACATTATTTATGGTTACAGAGGAAACAATGAATTTTTCTTGAAATATTTAAATGGAACAGATATACCAGGTGGACCAGTCAATGGTTGAACGTTGAAGCACTATTTTTCATCAAAATAACCAGTAAATAATTTGATTCTATTATAATCATTATAAGTACCATGGAAAATTTTATATTGGATTGGATGTTTATCTTGCAAAGTGAATACCGACGAGAAGGCCCTAAGCTTTAAAATATATAACATCATATGTTTGAATAAAGGAGAGCACAGAAAGAAGATACAAGAAAAGAAAAGCCAAAGTTCCAAGGCGAATGATCAGAGATTTCTTGACATCTCACATGGAGATGCCACCCCCAAGTGGAGCCACTGTTACGGTCCTATAATAATAGGGATCATAATTTTGAATTAGCTATGTTTAGTCTTGTAATATTGTACATACCTTTTCATTTTTTCAAATTTTTTCCATATTAAAAAATGAAAGGAGGGTATGTCCTAAAATAATAATCAAAGGACCAAAAGAAAAAAGATCAAAAAGATATAAAATGTGAACCCCGCAAAAAAGAAGCAAAAATGAATTAAGAAAGTGTCGCACATTCAAATGCCACTACTCTTAGTTTACTTTACTTTTGCAAATAAAATTGTGTGCAGCTTGTTCGAAATGCCACAATTCACGATGATCATACTGTATAATCTTGATTATTCATGCCTTTAAATTTCATGTCATTATAGTTAGTGAATAAATATCTGACCAAAACTTTTACTCTTGATAGATAAGTAGTTAGGTAGAGAATAAAAATGAGCTCATAAGTTTAGTATGAGCCATTGGAAGATATGTTATAGGTCAAAATACCTCCTCCTCAGCTCAGGGGATAAGATAAATATGGAAGGAATATAAAGACCTAAAATAAACCTATTTCTGCCAAGGTAACGCTTCACTATAACAACACAAGAGCATTATAATGCACCTGCTCAATGAATAGGTTGCGTTAGTGGCTAGTGCAACGCTCTGTTTACACTAGACAGCGGCGTTACCCATGTTTTGAGTTTGAAACAGGAAAAACCCGCGGAGAATGATTTGAATATCTAGCTTTTTCTCACAAGAGAGTCAGTACAAAAGGGAAACTGCAAAGCACTAATCTTTTATTGGGCCTTGCCATAAACAACTGAACTCTCAAAGAAGGCAAAATCATGGAGGTTGAGGAAACATCTTGGTTTTTTCTATTCAGAACTCGTGGAAAGAGAAGGGCAATGATTGCTCTCTCCATCTCCTATAAAATGGAGTTGAAGGCTCTTGGTTCAAGGTCGAAGGATTGTCAAAGTTTTGAATACTTGTGAAGTAGAGATCATTGTTGTACTGTGAAGGTTAAAGGTCAAAGAGGTTCATTGAGAACTTGTTGGTCAAGACATCACCACTTGGAGAGATAGAGAGATTGGAAGGTTGAGAAGGGCTTGGTAGAGCCGACGGTTGTAATCCTCCTTTTTATAAATCAATAGAACTGTATCTATTTTGTCCATTCTATGCATTGATATTGTCATTATTATTTAATCACTTATATAGCATGAGATGAATGGCTTACATGTGCATAGTTTAAATGTTTATTATACATTGGATTAATTGATAGGAAATATATGTTATGGTAGAGATTACACGGCTGCTTTAATTGATTCCAGGGCTAATATTTGGAGCTGGTGAAGGAGAACTCCGGCTTCGCTACCTAGTGCTCTCCAAGGGACTTCAAGATCATTAAAGAGGTAATCTTCCATATTATTCTATCAAGTTGCTTTAATTTAATATGAATATGCATGTGCCATCTTTGTGAACTATACAGCTAATCTTACTGTCTTCCTCGAGCACCAGAAAGCCCTGAGAGGGATATTTGATAACCAACAACCCAACCATTTTACCCTATAACAGAATTGGCGACTCCACTAGGGAGTTTCCCCATAGTTTCGATACTATTTCTTTCCTCCTTTCTTCTTTCCTCTATTCACAAACCCTTCTGACCAGTATTTATGCCCAGTAGACATTTCAAAAGCTCGCATAGTTCAATCTTGTTTCTGTTTTCCCAGCTGAAGAAATTTACCCTGGCTAACCCTATCTCTGTTTTTTTTCCAGTGCGTTATAACACTGGCTCTACTTAAATAAAGTGCGTTATTCTCTGGATTAACATTGTCTTTACTCAGATAAAGTGCGTTACTCAGCCAAAATTTGTTGTTCACCCCAGTGATTGTTTTTTGGTTGCAGAGTTTTTGGGCCATCAGTATCTCTCCTTGGCTGAATCCCTGTGCTTGTTTACTAAGATGGCATTTCTGTTTGTTTGCTATTTTTTGAAAAGTTTGTGTCAAAATAGTTTACTTTTAAGAGAAGAATTTTTTTATAGTTTTTCTACATCTAGCTTAGTTAATTCTAAAAGTTTCAGTTCATAGACTGTTAAGAATAGGTAGATAGAAGTCTGAATCTTTAAATTTGAACTATGCTATTTCAATGTTAGTGCATGGATGTTGAAAAGAAACCTCTCCTTGTAGAAATAATCTTCATTGAATTGAATATTTAGAGCATATTTTTGCATGGTTTCTTAAGTCAGAGTCTCATTACATTTCATACATCCACTCCCCCTCCGCAAGACTAATAATCAAGTATACTAAGAATCAAGCGATAATAAAATCAATCACATTACTCTTTTTGAGCTCACACCAACAATAGTTCAGGCTAGGATCTTGGGTTAGGAAAAGTGAGAAAATCACCCAAGATTTCAAAACTTGAAACTAGAGTCATTAACGAGCGAAATCCTACTACACTCATATTATCGGGACCGTTCCTTTACCGGAGCTCAGCGCGAGACAACACTTGGGTGCAAAAGAAGGTAGCCCACCTTCGACTGCATCTAGTGGGTGTGTTATATATTGGGGTTCCCTTCGGGGATGTCAAAACTAGATCGGGGATATAGGTATTCTGCCCATATAGTATTTTTTCCTTGACCGTGGACCCCCCTGATGATGTCTATGATTTGAGGTATCTTTAGTGGCCATAATTTTTAGGGACTTACACAAGGTGACTAGGACGAGCTATCCTGGTACCTAAAACAAATGGACCCACTCTATCTTTGGTTTTTAGGAGGGTACTCATCTTCACGAGAGTGCTTACACCTATCATCTGAGGTTCAGGCGAAGCTCTAGAGTGACCGTAACTGTACTTTCGACCAACCCTCTCTGTATACTATTGTGATACTAGATTTAATCACCAGTAAATGGTAGTACTCAGACAGGGCACCCTATTCTAGCTGCTTGCTAGTTGATTTTAGAGAGTCATTTTTTCTTTTTTCTTTTTTAGGTGTGTGGTTACTGTCATTGAGACTTTATAATACATCACAATTTATTAAAATTTGTTAAAAATAAACATGTCACCATGGCGTCATCCGACCCACGCCATCTGTCTCAACGACAGCAAGGTATACCTCCTCTGCTTCTTGAGGAACAACTAAACCTTGGTGAACCCATGCCTTCTACAAAAGAGCAGTCTCCATTAACAAACACTGATTTACACATAGCCTCATATCATACGAAATTTCTGGAGGACCCTTTCATGAAAGGTTTCATACCTCATTACAATCCTCCACTCACTGATCCATTGGGGCCTGTGATATTTTAGATTACACCACGCTAAGATATGTCTTTGGCCACACAAACATCCATTTCACCACCAGCATCCACAGGGTTGATGCCAATGGAAACCATCCTAGGTTCGTCACCATCCTCCCCACCAGTTTTCAATTCTATGCCATCACTTGGTAACCCCAGTAGTCAACATATACCTAATACCAACCCTATAGTCATCACAACTATTAGTAGCTTGTCGAATCCTTCGGGATCTACTCCTACCATGACCACGTTGGGACCCACGGTTGCTCCTCCCACAGGTGTGACTACTTCGATTCCTTTTAGCAACCATTTCAGTTGGAACCCTTTGCTGAGTTCAAACCCCTTGGCCACTATACCAGGGGGCAGTGTCACCAACACACCGGTAGTAGGCAACATTTCACTTCCCGTACAATCCTTATGACAAGCGGGACAACATATTATTAATACTATTCCGTTAAGTGGTTCAAATATAGGTGTAGGGTCTATGTCGTTGCTGAACTATGCAAGTAGTAGCATGCCTTTGGGAAACTCTATTGCATCCATATGGAATAACCCACCCCAACCTCCATCTAGAATGGGAGGGCACTTTTATACTGGGGGAAACCAACCGTTTGCCCCACAATACAATATGCCCTATGGAAAGCAACGATATGTTCCTACCCCTCCACCTATAGGAAATTTTTATCAAAGTCCTACTTATCCTCCTGGTAACACATTGATGGGCGGACCCTATGGTCTAAATAGTCAGCCCATACTTCCTTGGTTAGATTCAGGGGCAAATCCACAATTTCCATTTTTAGCAGCTTTGGATATCCTCGACATCCATAAACTGACTAATGATCCCATCAATCACAACCTGCTCTGGCCTCTAGTACCGCACAAGATTCCTTCTAACATCCCAAAGTTCAATAGGAAACAAGGGGATGACCCAGCCGCACACATTACTACCTTTCATCTATGGTCTATATCTAATTCCATGGTGGATGATAGTATCTGGCTTCTACTGTTTCCCCGCATCCTTACAGGCAATGCCGCCAAGTGGTATATTGAATTTCCACGCACCGCCATAAACACTTTTGGTGCTTTAGAAACAGAGTTTCTAAAGAACTTCCAATTACCAATCAAATTTGAAACCAGAAAAGAACTATTAACCTCGCTGCGCCAAGACACTGCCATCCACATCTCTGATCACATCCATGAATGGAGACGTAGAAGGAGGCTATTCAAAGTGCCAATCCCAGATAATCTCTTAGCTAATTAGTTTTGTAAGTATCTCTTACCCCACATCTCTAAAGACATTGGCCTTTTCGGTGCGGTTACAGAAGATCAATGCATTCATCGTGCCCAACATTATGATTTAATCTATTCAAAATCTGGCATGCTATATGATTTGCTCCACAATGCCCTTGGTAACCCAAATCCTCCAGCTACTCACAAAACTGGAGCTCATGCCGATGGTCTAGTTGGCGCAATCTCTGGTGTAGCCACAAAATAGTCTTGGGGGAAAACCTCCCAGCCATCCTTAGTTTCCACCACCCCTCACCAAATGACTACTCTTCCTACCGCTGAGGTAAATTCTGTGAAAAATTCACAAAAACCTAGTGGGAAAAATAAGAAGAACAAGAAAAAGACATCTTCTTCAGAAGAGCAGTCGGACAATCAGAATAACCCTAATCAGAAAAACACTGCCAAAAATGACAAAGGTAAAGATAAACCCATGAAATTTCCTTGCAAGATCTGTGCGGAGCACCACTTGACATACAAATGTCCTCGACTGCAGGAATGCACCGATTTTATTGCAAACAAGGATTCTAGGTGAACACCTACCATCATTCATAATCCTTTCCCTCATCAACAGAAAAAACATCAACATATGGTTGAAAACCCACCACAATGCCAGAAACGAGGCAATGGTGGTTTTCATCCTTCCGGTGAAGGACCATCCTCCATTTATGGCATTGAGAGTTTTCAACTTCAAACATGAGCCAAGATTTATGGAAGTCCTACCATAGATGCTCAAGAACCTGGTACTAGTTCAAATCCACCACCGCCCAACGATCTGCATGTCGAACGGCCTACTACTGACCCCATGATTCGTCCCCCAAAAGGGACACTTCGACGCATGACTCATAACACCTCTACACGTGCAGCCAAATACTACAACATCGTAGAAGATTTGGCACAGGCACCGTTAGCTATGTCTGCTCTCGAAGTATTGCAAACTTCTCTAGCACAAAGGAAATCCTTGCTTTCAACCATTGGTGGAATAGACCCCTAGGATTCCATGCTAGGTATCTTTGATATGGAAAAATATAAACCTCACCTCTCACACCAACTCGCTTTCGAGGTGCAGGTTGTGTCGAAAGGGAGACCAATCCATCACACTGTCATAGATGAAGGTGCTTCGACCTATGTTATGTCACAATCTTGCTCACTCAATTTAGGTTCTCCTACCTTAACACCACCGTAAAATTCCCTCAAAGCTTTCGATGGCCACACGTTCCTCCCAAAAGGATACCTTGCTAGCTTTCCCATCACTCTGGGTGGGAAAATGGTAGTCATGGACGTTGAAGTCGTAAAGCGCCATCTCGACTATAATCTATTGCTTGGTCGCAGTTGGTCTTATGCCATGACCTCCATTGTTTCTTCGGTCTTCCAACGCATCATATTTCCATTGGATTGGAAAATAGTCACAGTGGATCAGTTATCCTACTAAACCCCTAATTATGCCACATTACCAAGTAGCACTGTACCCCTAATAGGAGGCTTTCCTGACTCTTACGTCAGTATCGGTACTGGTCTTCTGAAGGCATCCTCCCTACTGGGTTTTTTTCCTCTCTCACCACCACAGATCCCAAACAATATTGCAATGATATCCACCAATTTGGATGGCTCTATCAACCCATGCATCCTTTCAGTACCTTCATACATTTATTCCTATGGAGATCAGATGCCGCTCTCACCAACCGAGTTGGCCTACCAAGCCATCCAAATTACATCTGAACCCTCCACTGCTATGGTTTCAACCAAAGGTACAAACCTCGTGCCTGTTGTGGATCATTCTATCCGCATATCCTTTTTATATTAAGTTTTGAAATTTTGGAAAAAGAAAAAATGTTTTTGAAAAAATATTTCTAAAAGATCCGAAATATGCTATAGTATAAGGTTTTATACTTTAGTATAGGAGAAATACGAAGAAGTAATACATTTTTCATTTTTGGAGCGGCAAACATTAGTTTGTTATTTATTTTATTAATCATAAAGTTCGAGCGATTTCTGGAGCGGAAGTCGTGATCGTGTGCAGAAGCTGTTGGATGAGCAACTGCGGGGGGTCAACTTGCTCGCCGGTTATCAAAACCCGACCCCCCGCAGTTGACTAGTCAGATCTATGAAAATCGTTGATCAATGGCTCCGATGGATTGCGGGGGGTATGGGTTGAAGGTCTCGGCCGTACTCACAGACCCCCCGCATTACGTCATTCTCCGAAGTGTCAAACAGTTGGCAAAATCACCTACGTGTTGTCCCACGTCACCTTCGCATTAATTGCGGTTTGCATTGTTATAAAGTCGAGTTTGCCGTTCCGTTGCGGTTTATTTGTGATTGTTGTTCTGTTTCAAACCTCGTCCCGCCACCTTCGCACCGAATTGCTTCCAAAATTCTCGTCAGCCATGGCCAAACGAGCGTCTGTGTCTGGTTTGTCCAATCTGAGCCCTCTCCTAGATAGTGAGAAAGACGTCTGTGATACTGCTTCCTCTGTCAATCACCCTCGCTTACATTATCAAGTGACCTTGAACACCGACCAGTCACCTGTGTTTTCCGCTATGCAGAGTTCTGGAGTGCTGTCCGCCTGCATCCCTAAGACCCATGTTTTTCCTGAATTCATCTCCTGGTTGGTCTCGTCCATGTATCCTGGTAAATGTTATGTTATGAACCCTCAGGGAGAAAGTGTTTTGCAAGTTTCAGCTCAATCAATGCGTCAGGCATTATGCTTCCCAGAGAATGTTTCTCCTTTGCAATTCTCAGAAGATTCGCTGGTTCAATACTTCGAGGAGCTCTCAATTGAAGAATTTAACCGCTGCATGTCATTTTTGGTACCAAGTCCAGAGAAGACCCAGTTTGGTTTGGGAAAATTTGGTTTGGATGTTTTTAATGTTCAATACGGTCGAGTTCTCATTTGTATTATGGGATCCCAGGGAAAGAAGATGATCGCTTGAGATTGACAAAAGCAACTCACGGGAATGTTTACTCTTATGAATGAAGCCGGGAGTGGTGTTAGATATTCCATCCTTTTGACGAAAGTGGTGAATTCTCGGTTGCTTTCTTTCCCACTTTTTTTTCCCACTATGGGTTATTTAGCTTTCCTCATTAATGATTTGTTTTATACCAGAATGTGGAAGAATTCATGGGTATTGGTTTAAACATAATGGATATCAACAAGAATAAGCACTCAGTTCTACTTTGGACTGATTTGGTCAGAAGAGAAGAAAATGAAGCTGGTTTATTTGAATTTGTGAAGATTTTATGACCAAGCATAAATTCTACCGATGGAACTCGGCCTCCTGTTTCTTGCCAAAGCAGCAAGAGTTCTGCAATTAGGACAAAATTGTAGATATGGAGATTAGTTTGTTTTGAAGACCGTGCGGAAATAAGGCTATATGGAGTTGGTGTTGAGCCTTATAGGCTTCCAACATTTGTTCCCATGAGACTGTTTGCTCTGGAATTTATATGGCAAAGTCTCAATGTGGATCAAATTCATTTTCTTCCAATGAAGAAGGGGCTAATGTACAAGCTGCCCATGAGTATAGGTCCTTTTGTTGTTAACACAAGGCAAGCTTATGAGGAGGTGACAAAGATGTTGGAAGAAACACAGTTATTATTGGGAGAGAAGTGGGCCTATGACCCACATGCAATTATTTCACAGAGAAGGATCGAGAACGGTTATGCTGCTTTTTCTCATGTGAGTAAACCAGATTTAGAAAAGTTGGCTAATCGAGGAGGGCCAGGTTCATCGCGGATTAATATTCAAACTCTTGTAATATTGGAGAAGATGGGTAAGAGAGTGAGAGATGATGTTATTGAGATTGATGAGGAAGAGCCTCGAGAGGAGAAAAGGACAAAATTAGCAGAAGATCACTCCTCCAAGTCACCTGGTTTCACTCTCCAGGTCAGTGAAGAACAGGGTGCTTCATCTCCTAGCAGATCAGAACTCCAGCTAGAGAAAGCTCCTTCCATGAAGCAGGTGTTCTCCTTAATTGAAGAAAAGAATCAAAGAATAAAGGCCAATATAGAGATACAAGCAGAACATCATGTATCTACTGACCAAACAAGACTTTTGACTGTAATGGATTTGGAGAAAGACCAGTTCAAAATGGCGCTATCGCATCCGACAGGGATGTCTCTGGGACCCTCAGGCAGTTTTAAGGAGGTGAATATTGTTATGGATGTAAAGAAGATCCCCTTGTGAGACAAGATGAATCTACATATGCAAACAGGTCAGTTAATTGTTAATGATTTAAGTAAAACTCATGCTACATCAGTCAAGACAGAGAATATGCTTGCTAAGGTTGTTAAACAGTGCAAGATGGAGAAAGCCAACGCCAGAGCATTGACTATTCAAAATGAAGAACTAAAGAAAATCATAAAGAAGATTGGCGTTGATCCTGATGATAGGAGCGCAATGCAAAAATTGATCAAGGGCGCAGAAGCAGAAATCTCTTCCTTAAGGAAGAAGCTGAAATTGCCAGCTTCAGAGCATTCGTTGGCAGCTGAAGTAGCAGAGGTAGAAAAGGAAAAAGAAGAGTTGCAACAAAAATTGATAAAGAAAGATGAGGAGCTTGATAAGGTAAAGCAAACAGCCATAACCTTACAAAATCAAATTCAGAACCACACTTGCACTTTTGATTTTTCTGCAGGTGCGACCGATCCACAGGTCCAGGTTGCTTAATTGAATACAGAGTTAAAAATGGCGGAGAGAGATTGCAAACAGGCCCAGTCTGAAAAGGATGCAGCTCTGAGATTAATGCGAGGATGGGAAGAAAAGGTAGGCGAAAATGAGCAGAAGCTACATAAAGCTGAAGAAGAGATTAAGGAACTCAAGGAGAAATTGAAGGGAAATATTTCCCTTATTAAAGCTAAGGATCTCATCTGGAATGAGATCATTTCTGAAATACAAGCAAAATGGAATTCCATACAAGTAATTGCCAGGAAGAAAGGCATTGTTGCTGATCACGAAAAGGAATTGTCATCAGACAAGCCAGCTGCAATCAAGAGATCAAATTGGGCCAAAAGATTCATGAATTTTATTAATTCCAAAACAGATGAAGAGTTGCAAGACATGGGGATACAAGACAGGTATTTTTATGCTGAGGAAATAAGCAAGATGATCATTAAAAATGATCTTCTGAAAGCATCAGAGAAGCGGCTACAGGTAATCAAAGAGGTGATTAAGAAATTTGACATTTCATTTGATAAATTGATAAGAACTGGTTTGCCATCATGCTGGAAGGAAGGAGGTGAATTTATGTCCTGGAAGTTTTATGAAGATCAGTTGGTGTTCGCAAAAAGCAAAGCAGATGGTCGACATGAGAAGACGCAGATATTAAAGGGAGAAACAGTCTTCAATTTCTTACAAAGACATTTCCTCCTACTGTGGATGGTGAAAACGTTGTTTACGAGTAACCTCACTCACAGTCATATTGTTGCCTTCACAGTAGAATATCATCGTTATAAAAGTGCTCCAATAACTCAAGACAAGCTTTGGAAGGAATGTAAGAAGTTTACTATTGATACAAAAAAAGGATTTCCCGCCAAGCAGCCACAAGTGACCGTACAGCCGCAAGAAATCATTGAATCAGTTGCTGTTCCAGGAACATCAGTTCCTTTAGATTAGGATTTGTCATCTTTTATTTTATTTTCAAATCACATGATGCAATGTAATGACATGTTACCGAGGCATATACCTCCGTGACATAAAGTAGTTAAGTAGTTACAGTCAGTTAGAATCAGTTTTATAACTGAAACTATTTTGGTTCAACTTGTATTTAAAGACATTTGAAAGAAGGAAGAAGGTTCCGAGTTTTGAACCTCTGAAGGCTAAATTTTGTACTAAGCAGTATCGAATGAATAAAGAATTTTTGCAAGTTCCCAATATTCCATCTATGTTGAAGCGTTTTCCTGGTTTCCATTTCATTTGCATTTCTGTGAATAAAGTAGAGTGATTAGAGCTGCAGGTCTCTTGATATTTATATGTCTAAGAGTTAAATATCCTTAATGGGCGCTCCTCTTCTTTAACTTATATGTTTTCCACTTCCTCTGGATTTTATAATGACAGTTTCTGTGTAACGCAGCATGACAAGTTAAAATCCTTTCCTTTCTTTGTCTTTCATCTTTTCACTCCAGTATAAAGGGAATATGGCATTGCATGGCTCCTAAAGATTTGATATTTGGGAAATATATTACTAATATTTAAAGGATTAAGAACAGAGACACATATCTACATTTTTGTGACATAATCTTTAATGTCTTGAGCACGGATTCTTGTACACAGCCAAGAATTGTTTCTCAAGAAACAACATTAATTGGCGCCGTTGCCGGGGAACGAAGAGTCGAAGTTCTTCCCTGGGTTTTGATTCACATTTCCTCTGGTTGTTCAGAGAGGAGGAAATAGTACGCTGTGATTTTTGAAAATAGATCTGGCTCCCAAAAAACCTCACACGAGGTCAGACACCTCTCAGAAAAAAGTTCCCATATTGTCAAATCCTGAGAAGCGCGTTTCCAAGAAGGGCCAGAAACCAAAAATAGTTGTTACACCTGAACCCACACTGCTCGCACCTGGCAGCAGTTCACACTTTTTTCATCCAAGAAAACTTCCAAGAAACTCATTTTCTCGGAAGAAGAATCATCATCGTCACCCATTCAAGAACCCACATCAGAAGAGGAATCATTGGAGTTTGTGCCTTTTCTCTTTACAGAAACTCAGTCACATATAGTTGCCAGCTCTTCTGCCATTGTTCAAAGTCCCATTCCCATATCAGTTGTTTCACCTCATTCATCTTTTCCCACAACTGGTATTCATTTTACCCCCGCTCAAGGAGCAGTTAACCCGGGCGCAAATATGGCAGTTCTTGCAGCCCCTGCTTTCTTGATGAACAGATATGCACCTTTAAATCTACCGCAACCATTGCATGATTTACCACAGGAGTACCTCAAATTACTCCCAAGATTTACTGGTGAAGATGAGATAACTGCAGAACAACAACTGCCCCTGTTTTGCACTTTTGTAGAAAATTTAAATGTTGAACATTTAGATGTTGTCATGAGACTTTTCGTTCAGTCTCTGAGTGGAGAGGCAAGGAAGTGGTTCAAAGGATTACAGAATGGTTCTATTAATGATTGGGAAGCTCTAGAAAGACGTTTCATTGAGAGATGGGGCGAAAAAAGGGACCATGGTTATTCTTTGACAGAATTTAATGCCATTAAGAAAAAATCTGAAGAAAATATGAACGATTTTGTTAGGAGATTCAATAAATTGTATAATAGTTTGCCTGCTGAAATGAAACCCCCTCCGATTGGAGCAAGGGTTGTTTTTGCGGGTGCTTTTGAACCAGATTTCAGTTTCACGTTAAGGGAAAGAAGGTCTCCTACGCTGGAACAGATTCAAACTGATGCTTTGGAAATTGAAGCAAATATGTCTGCCGCTGGTAAAGTTTCAGATAAAGGAAAAGCTAAGGAGGAAGCCATTCAGGACCAAAGAATTGAAGACATGACTAAGGTTATTAAGAATCTTTCTAATAAGTTGGTAAAGTTGGAAATAGATAGCAAGCCTGCTAGACAGAACAGGGGGGTTTTTAATCCTCAATTTAAAAAACAACCTTTACAGATTCTACAAAGAGAAAGGAAAGATCAAGATCAGGTGCAAGCACCTTTGTACATAGAAGCAGCCCCGTCGCGCTCAGCAGACGAAGATGATGACAGAGAGGATGATGCTCGCATTTCTGCTGTATATATGGAAGATGATGAAACAGAAGAAGAGATTGATGAAGAAGAGGAGAAAGAAGAGGAAGAAGCTGAACCCTCATTTGATCAAGAAGAGATGGATGATTATTGTAAACAATTCACAGATTTTATGCAATCCGAGTTGCATAAAAAATACGACTTGAGGTCGAAGAAGAGATTGAGGATGCAAGAAAATGAAGAAAGAGAACCAGAAACAGCACCTGCTGCAAAGGCGACTCCACTGCAGAAAGGTAAGCAGCAAGCTGAAACATCCCAGGTGAAGGAAAAAGATTCTAACATTTTGGAGAAGGTGGTCACAGTTTCTAATCAGAGTTTAAATTCTAAAAAAGATCAAGAAGATCCTGAAAAGTTAACAAGATAAAATCAAACTTTCAGTCTATCCAAAGAATTAGAAAAAGTCAAGATACAAGTGCCTCTTCTTGAACTCATGAAAACTCCGGGTTACAAAAAAGAAATTGCTGAATTCATCAATCTGACTCAGCCTGATGAAGTGGGTGATACAGTCAACCTGTAAGAAGAAAAGCCTGTGGTGACGTTTGGACCTCATGTGGAAGAGGTAGATTCGTCTGTTCCTCATTTTTATATATCTCTTCTCTTGCATGATTTTGTTTTGCACAATTGTATGTTGGATTCTGGAGCATCACACAATCTGATGCCACTGAGCGTGATGAAGGAGTTAAATTTGCAAATTACCAAGCCATACAGAGATCTTTATTCTTTTGACTCGAAAAGAGTTAAATGTGTAGGCCTCATTAAAGATATGGTTGTTTCATTGGCTCAAATCCCAGCCAAAAGTATTATGATGGATGTTGTAGTGGCAGATATTCCAGCCAGGTTTGGAATGTTATTATCTAGGTCATGGGGAGCGAAGCTGGGAGGAGTTTTGAAGCTGGACTTTACGTATGCTATTATTCCTGTTTTTAATGGTGAAGAGAGAATATTGTATAGAGAGACCAGATTCCAAAAGACTGCCACCAAGAAAGAGGCCAGTAATTCACCGATTTATGGTCAGGAAAAGGACGATCTGTCATGTTTCATGTTGCAGGAGGTTGCAGAATTTGCTGAGGAATCTCAGGGGAAGTTTGAGTCAGAAATTGTGAATAAAAAATTACAGTCAGAAAAGCTGTGGAAATGTTATTTTGATGGGGCATTTTCCAAAGAAGGTACTGGAGCGGGTTTCATCTTTGTTTCTCCGGAAGGTAATTTGGTGCCTTTTTCTTTCAAATTGGAGTTCGAGTCTACTAATAATGTTGCAGAGTATGAAGCATTAATTATTAGTTTGCAGATAGCTAAGCAGATGGGGATTAAAGCTATGACTGTGTTTGGAGATTCAGAGTTAATTATAAGGCAGATTAAGAATTCCTGTCAAACCAAGCATCCTAGATTGCGAGCATACCGGAATGAAGTATGGGATCTGATTGAAAATTATTTTGAAGCATTCAATTTGCAGTTTGTGCCGAGAGAAGAAAATAGATTGGCAAATTCACTTGCAGTTGCAGCAAGTACGTTCAAACCTCCTATCAGCGTGAAACTAAGGTATGAGATAGAAATGAGACATAGGCCGTCAATTCCTGATAATGGTAAGCATTGGCAGGTCTTCGAAGATGATGAGCAGATTAAGCAGTTTTTGTTGATGACTGAGGAGTTTGAGGATCATCAAATTGATCTGGAAAGTGATGAGGACGAGTTGGCTGGAAAAACTTTTCAAAAGGAAATTGGTGGACGGGAAATTATTCAGTTAAAAGACAACGTCTTACCCAGAGGTTTAGTACCGCTTGAAAGATTGTTCGGGGCTAATGATGTTGCTGTGGATCAAAAGCAGAAGAACCAAGACGAGCCAGTGGAAGATTGCAATTTGGGTACTCCACAAGAGCCTAAGATGGTCAAGCTATTCAAGGGGCTTCCGAAGGAATATAAGGAAAGGTATGTTGAGTTGTTTAAACAGTTTAAAGATGTTTTTGCTTGGTCATATGATGATTTAAAAACATATGATAAGGACATTATACAGCACAAGATTCCACTCAACGAGGGAGTTAAATCACATAAACAGAAATTAAGACAGATTAATCCATTGCTATTGGCTCCAATCGAGAAGGAAATTAAGAAGTTGTTGCAAGCCAAGATAATTGTCCCACTAAGGTATTCGGATTGGGTATCTAACCTTGTACCTGTTTGAAAGAAAAATGGAGAAATAAGGTTATGCGTGGATTTCAGAAATTTGAACAGGGCTTCATTAAAAGACAATTATCCTCTGCCGAAAATGGATTTCGTCTTGCAGAAAGTGACTGGCGCTTATAGACTGTCTATGGTGGATGGGTTCTCAGGTTATAATCAGGTAGCAGTGGAGAAGGAGGATCAGAAGAAAACCGCTTTCACTACACCTTGGGGAACGTTCATGTACGCCAGGATGCCTTTTGGCCTGATGAACGCAGGGGCCACATTTCAAAGGGCGATGGATATCGCATTTGTAGGAGACACGTTTGTAGTGGTATACTTGGATGATGTCACAATTTTTTCAAAGTCTGATGAGGAGCATTTACAGCATTTACAGAAGGCTTTCATGAAGTGCAGAAAGTTTGGTTTATCGCTGAATCCGAAGAAGTCTTTATTTGCCCTGGAAGAGGGTAAATTATTAGGCCACATTGTCTCGAAGGAAGGAGTGAAGATTGATCCTGCCAGAGTTGAAGCCATTCAGACAATTCCCCTGCCACGAAGTAAAAAGGATATCCAGCGCTTCCTTGGAAAGATTAATTTCCTGAGACGGTTCGTCCCAAATTATGCTGAAATCGTTAAAAAGATTACTGATATGCTTAAAAAGAATGCTGAGGTAAGGTGGGACAAGGAGGCGAGGGAATCGTTTCAGAGAATCAAAGAGGCTTTAAAAGAAGCTCCTGTTTTGGTAAGTCCAGATTATTTGAAACCGTTTCAAATTTTTTCATTTGCTTCTCCATCAACTATTGCAGCTGTTTTGTTACAAAGGAATGAAGAGAAGCAGGAACAACCAGTTGCATACTTCAGCAAAGTTCTCCGTGACGCAGAACTGAACTACAACATATTAGAGAAACAGGTGTACGCTCTGGTAAAAGCATTGAAGGCTTTCAGAACTTATGTTCTTCACTCTCAGATTTTGGCATATGTTCCAAATTCGGCCGTGAAAGATGTGCTCGTACAAAGTGATGTGGAAGGTAAAAGAGGAAAATGGATCGCAAAGATACAGGAGTATGATTTAGATATAAAGCCAACCAAGCTGGTTAAAGGTTTGGGATTGGCCAAATTACTGACAGAATCTAATTTCCAAGCGCTGGGAATCAATTTGCTGGCCCCCGTAGAAGAAGCAAATGAAGAAACGCGTGACAGTCAATCAAAAATAGCAGTTAAGTATAAATATCTCTGTTCAGAGTGGTATAAAGATATTGTACATTATATGTGTTTTCTGTCATGTCCGCCTTCCATTAATAGAACAAAATACAGAGCCCTGAGACTTAAAGCTCAGCCTTATGTTATAATAGAAGCAAAATTATATTGGAAGGATCCAGCTGGTATGTTGTTGTTGTGTCTTACAGAGGAAGAAATTCAAGAAGTGATACAAGAATATCATGAATGCATGTGTGGAGGGCATTACAGCTGGAAGGTAACGGCTCACAAAATATTCAAATCAGGTTTTTATTGGCCGACGGTATTTTCAGATGTTTACAAGGCAGTCAGAAGCTGTCAAAAATGCCAATTATTTGCAGAGAAGAAAAAGCTGGCTCCCCTACCTCTTCTTCCTTTCTTCGTTGAAGAACCCTTCAGACAATGGGGATTGGACTTCATTGGAGAGATTAATCCACCATCCAGCGGGCAATTTAAATGGATTCTTACTGCTACGGATTATTTTACAAAGTGGGTGGAGGCAATTCCCACCAGGAAAGCCAATGATGTGGTAGTAATGAAGTTTTTGGAGGAGAACATTTTCAGCAGGTTTGGATGCCCCGTGAAGATTGTAACAGATAATGCTCAGGTTTTCAGTTCACTCAGGTTTATCAATTTTTGCCAAACTTATAATGTGACGTTGTCTCACTCCACAGCTTACCATCCACAGGGCAATGGATTAGCAGAATCCTCTAACAAAACATTGGTTAGGATTTTGAAGAAAACGATCAGTGAGAATCAGAAGAATTGGGACACGAAGCTAGTCTTCGCTTTATGGGCAACAAGGATGACCACAAGGAGGTCTACTGGCAAATCACCTTATGAGCTTGTGTACGGCACTCAAGCTTTGTTTCCCACACAATTGGTAAAACTTGTAATTTCTTTCCTCCAAGATGCTCAAGCAGAACCAAACCCCATGATACGAAGAATGAACAATGTGATGGAATTAAGTGAAAGTAGAAATCAGGTTCAGGATCGCTTGCTCACTTATCAGCAAAAAATGAAGGCAGTTTTTGATACAAAGGCAAAGGAAGTTTTGTTTCAGGAAGGAGATTTAGTTTTGAGATGGGATACACGAAGGGAAGATAAAGGCAAACACGGGAAATTTGATCCTTTGTGGTATGGCCCATTCAAAATTAATGAAGTCAGAGGAAATAACACCTTCGTGTTGGAAAATTTGGAAGGAGAAATGCTGGATATGCCCGTCAATGGGCAATATCTCAAGCATTATTTCCGACATTAAGCAGTTACTGGTTCATCATTGTATATATCCGGAGTGTTCATTGTACATTTTTCATCAAGCAATTTTTGACTCCATGCCCGAGGTGAAGGCACTAATCTGCAGGTTCTTAGTGTTTCGTGGTAAAAACACTATCCCCAGGTGGAGCCAGATGTTGTGGATCATTCTATCCGCATATCCTTTTTATGTTAAGTTTTGAAATTTTGGAAAAAGAAAAAAATGTTTTTGAAAAAATATTTCTAAAGATCCGAAATATACTATAGTATAAGGTTTTATACTTTAGTATAGGAGAAATACAAAGAAGTAATACATTTTTCATTTTGATTTATGGAGCGGCAAACATTAGTTTGTTATTTGTTTTATTAATCATAAAGTTCGAGCGATTTCTGGAGCGGAAGTCGTGATCGTGTGCAGAAGCTGTTGGATGAGCAACTGCGGGGGGTCAACTTGCTCGCCGGTTATCAAAACCCGACCCCCCGCAGTTGACTAGTCAGATCTACGAAAATCGTTGATCAACGGCTCCGATGGATTGCGGGGGGTATTGGTTGAAGGTCTCGGCCGTACTCACAGACCCCCCGCATTACGTCATTCTCCGAAGTGTCAAACAGTTGGCAAACTCGCCTACGTTTTTTCCCACGTCCCCTTCGCATTAATTGCGGTTTGCATTGTTATAAAGTCGAGTTTACTGTTCCATTGCGGTTTATTTGTGATTTTTGTTCTGTTTCAAACCTCGTCCCGCCACCTTCGCATCGAATTGCTTTCAAAATTCTCGTCAGCCATGGCCAAACGAGCATCTGTGTCTGGTTTGTCCAATCTGAGCCCTCTCCTAGATAGTGAGAAAGACATCCGCGATACTGCTTCCTCTGTCAATCACCCTCGCTTGCATTATCAAGTGACCTTGAACACTGACCAGTCACCTGTGTTTTCCGCTATGCAGAGTTCTGGAGTGCTGTTCGCCTACATCCCTAAGACCCATGTTTTTCCTGAATTCATCTCCTGGTTGGTCTCGTCCATGTATCCTGGTAAATGTTATGTCATGAACTCTCAGGGAGAAAGTGTTTTGCAGGTTTCAGCTCAATTAATGCGTCAGGCATTATGCTTCCCAGAGAATGTTTCTCCTTTGCAATTCTCAGAAGATTCGCTGGTTCAATACTTCGAGGAGCTCTCAATTGAAGAATTTAACCGCTGCATGTCATTTTTGGTACCAAGTCCGGAGAAGACCCAGTTTGGTTCGGGAAAATTTGGTTTGGATGTTTTTAATGTTCAATACAGGTCAGTTCTCAGCTGTATTATGGAGATTCTGGGGAAAGAAGATGATGGCGAAGTTGACAAAGCAACTCTGGGAATGTTTACTCTTATGATGAAACCGAGAGTGGTGTTAGATATTCCATCCTTTTGGCAAGAAGTGGTGAATACTCAGTTGCTTTCTTTCCCACTAACAGGTTATTTTAGATTTCCCTCATTAATAGTTTACCTGTTTTTATACCAGAATGTGGAAGAATTCATGGGTATTGGTTTAAACATAATGGATATCAACAAGAATAAGCAGTCAGTTCTACTTTGGACTGACTTGGTCAGAAGAGAAGAAAATGAAGCTGGTTTATTTGAATTTGTGGAAAATTTTATGACCACCGCTTATAGAATTCTCAATGGAACTCGGCCTCCCTGTTTCTTGCCAAAGGCTCAAGAGTTCCTGCAATTAGGACCTAATTGTAGATATGGAGATTGGTTTGTTTTTGAAGACCATTCTGAAATAAGGCTATATGGAGTTGGTGTTGAGCCTTATAGGCTTCCAACATTTGTTCCCATGAGACTGTTTGCTCTGGAATTTATAAGGCAAAGTCTCAATGTGGATCAAATTCATTTTCTTCCAATGAAGAAGGGGCTAATGTACAAGCTGCCCATGAGTGTAGGTCCTTTTGTTGTTAATACAAGGCAAGCTTATGAGGAGGTGACAAGGATGTTGGAAGAAACACAGTTATTATTGGGAGAGAAGTGGGCCTATGACCCACATGCGATTATTTCACAGAGAAGGGTCGAGAACGGTTATGCTGCTTTTTCTCATGTGAGTAAACCAGATTTAGAAAAGTTGGCTAATCCAGAAGGGCCAGGTTCATCGCGGATTAATATTCAAACTCCTGTAATATTGGAGAAGATGGGTAAGAGAGTGAGAGATGATGTTATTGAGATTGATGAGGAAGAGCCTCGAGAGGAGAAAAGGACAAAATTAGCAGAAGATCACTCCTCCAATTCACCTGGTTTCACTCTCCAGGCCAGTAAAGAACAGGGTGCTTCATCTCCTAGCAGATCAGAACTCCAGATAGAGAAAGCTCCTTCTATGAAGCAGGTGTTCTCCTTAATTGAAGAAAAGAATAAAAGAATAAAGGCAAATATAGAGATACAAGCAGAACATCATGTATCTGCTGACCAAACAAGACTTTTGACTGTAATGGATTTGGAGAAAGACCAGTTCAAAATGGCGCTATCGCATCCGACAGGGATGTCTCTGGGACCCTCAGGTAGTTTTAAGGAGGTGAATATTGTTATGGATGTAAAGAAGATCCCCTTGTGGGACAAGATGAATCTACATATGCAAACAGGTCAGTTAATTGTTAATGATTTAAGTAAGACTCATGCTACATCAGTCAAGACAGAGAATATGCTTGCTAAGGTTGTTAAACAGTGAAAGATGGAGAAAGCCAATGCCAGAGCATTGACTATTCAAAATGAAGAACTAAAGAAAATCATAAAGAAGATTGGCGTTTGATCTGATGATAGGACGCAATGCAAAAAGGGTAGATCGAGGCGCGGCAGAAATCTCTCTTCCTTAAGGAAGAAGCTGAAATTGCCAGCTTCAGAGCATTCGTTGGCAGCTGAAGTAGCAGAGGTAGAAAAGGAAAAAGAAGAGCTGCAACAACAATTGATAAAGAAAGATGAGGAGCTTGATAAGGTAAAGCAAACATCCATAACCTTACAAAATCAAATTCAGAACCACACTTGCACTTTTGATTTTTCTGCAGGTGCGGCCGTCCACGAGTCAGTTGCTCCCGGTCAGATACGAGAGTTAAAGTAAACGGAGAGAGATTGCAAAGCAGGCCAGGTCACGAAAGGGATGCGGCTACGAGATTAATGCGAGGATGGGAAGAAAAGGTAGGGCGAAAATGAGCGAAGCTACATATTTGAAGAAAAGATTAAGGAACTCAAGAAGGAAAATTGAAGAAATATTTCCCGCAATAACTAAGGATCTCATCTGGAATGAGATCATTTCTGAAATACAAGCAAAATGGAATTCCATACAAGTAATTGCCAGGGAGAAAGGCATTGTTGCTGATCACGAAAAGGAATTGTCATCAGACAAGCCAGCTGCAATCAAGAGATCAAATTCGGCCAAAAGATTCATGAATTTTATTAATTCCAAAACAGATGAAGGATTTACGAGCAGGGATACAAAGAGAATGAGGGTATTTTTATGCGAAATAAACAGATGATCATTAAAAATGATCTTCTGAAAGCATCAGAGAAGCGGCTACAGGTAATCAAAGAGGTGATTAAGAAATTTGACATTTCATTTGATAAATTGATAAGAACTGGTTTGCCATCATGCTGGAAGGAAGGAGGTGAATTTATGTTCTGGAAGTTTTATGAAGATCAGTTGGTGTTCGCAAAAAGCAAAGCAGATGGTCGACATGAGAAGACGCAGATATTAAAGGGAGAAACAGTCTTCAATTTCTTACAAAGACATTTCCTCCTACTGTGGATGGTGAAAACGTTGTTTACGAGTAACCTCACTCACAGTCATATTGTTGCCTTCACAGTAGAATATCATCGCTATAAGAATGCTCCAATAACTCAGGACAAGCTTTGGAAGGAATGTAAGAAATTTACTATTGATACAGAAAAAGGATTTCCCGCCAAGCAGCCACAAGTGACCGTACAGCCGCAAGAAATCATTGATTCAGTTGCTGTTCCAGGAACATCAGTTCCTTTAGATTAGGATTTGTCATCTTTTATTTTATTTTCAAATCAAATGATGTAATGTAATGAAATGTTACCGAGGCATGTACCTCCGTGGCATAAAGTAGTTAAGTAGTTACAGTCAGTTAGAATCAGTTTTATAACTGAAAACATTTTGGTTCAACTGGTATTTAAAGACATTTGAAAGAAGGAAGAAGGTTCCGAGTTTTGAACCTTTGAAGGCTAAATTTTGTACTAAGCAGTATCGAATGAATAAAGAAGTTTTGCAAGTTTCCAATATTCCATCTATGTTGGAGCGTTTTCCTAGTTTCCATTTCATTTGGATTTCTGTGAATAAAGTAGAGTGATTAGAGCTGCAGGTCACTTGATATTTATATGTCTAAGAGTTAAATATCCTTAATGGGCGCTCCTCTTCTTTAAGTTATATGTTTTCCACTTCCTCTGGATTTTATAATGACAGTTTCTGTGTAACGCAGCATGACAAGTTAAAATCCTTTCCTTTCTTTTTCTGTCTTCCATCTGCTCACTTCAGTGTAAAGGGAATATGGCATTGCATGGCTACTAAAGATTTGATATTTGAGGGATATATTACTAACTTTTGAAGGTTTAAGAACAGAGACACATATCTACATTTTTGTGACATAATCTTTAATGTCTTGAGCACGGATTCTTGTACACAGCCAAGAATTGTTTCTCAAGGAACAACAGTGCCCATCACAGTTCTCTCTAAGGATATCCTCAATGAAGTATTGCTTACAAACGAAGCTATTCGAGAGATCATGTCTCTTGAAGAACAACCTTGGGGAAAGTTTCACCATCGCGCTTAGATAATCGACTCAGACATGATAAAAACTGAAATCCCATCCTTTGGCCCACCTGAGATGGTTCCCTTTGCTTACGCGACTGTTCAAACTATCGATTTAGAAGGGAACATGGGTAATATTTCTAAGACAATTCTCATTGATATCTTGGTCAAAACGGGTATCGTGGAAAATATTCAGATTGGGGCCGATTGCAATACTGAGGAAATTGCATGCTTCACATTCCTTTTCAAGGAATTCTGTGATGTGTTTGCTTGGTCTTATGATGAAATGCCCAACATAGATCCATCTATAGTCAAGCACAAAAACAAGATTTATGACAATTCCAAACCAATTCGGCAACGACTTAGACCTGTCCACCTGCGCAAAGCAGCCGCCATCAAAATAGATGTAGAAAAACTTTTAAACACTGGTTTCATCTATCCCGTTCTTTTGATGGAATGGGTTTCCAATCCGGTTCCCGTCGATAAAAAACACGGCACCATTTGAGTTTGTGTCGAATATCGCGATCTAAGTGCCGCTTGTCACAAAGACAATTATCCTACACCGTTCATAGATCATATTCTCGATGGTTGTGCTAGATCTGAATATTTTTCCTTCATGGATGGATTCTTGGGATATAACCATATTACAATTAACAAATATGACCAACATTAAACTGCCTTCATCTGTGCTTGGGGCACATTTGTGTATCGTAAAATCCCATTCGGTTTGAAGAATGCTGGAGAAACTTTTCAGCAGGCTATGGAATACACTTTTCATGACATTCAACATATTGTATAGGCTTACTTGGATGACCTTTTGGCCCATTCCAAGAAACGACCTGATCACCTTGCTCATAAGAAAGAAATTTTTTCTAGGTGTAGATTCTACAATATACATCTAAATCCTCATAAGTGCATATTTATGGTCGAGTCCAGACATTTTTTAGGTTTCATTGTCTCCAAGCACAGGATTAGGGTTGATCTTGATAAGGTTAAGGTGATTGTTGAATTTCCGGCACCACAATCCATCCTTCAACTCCAACGTTTGCAAGGGAAGGCAAACTTTTTACGTCAATTCATCGTTAACTATGCCGAGATGACGAAAGCCTTTATGCGATTATTGAAGAAAGGAACACTATACTTGTGGAATGAACAAGCTCAATGGTCATTTGATGCTTTAAAATATGTACCTATTTCAGCCCCACTCCTTAGTTCCCCCGACTACTCACAGGACTTTCTCCTCTACCTGGCAGCCTCACCAACCTCACTTGGAATGGTTCTGGTTCAAGTTCACAATGACGACAGTGAACATGTGATATACTATTTGTCCAAAGGTCTAATCGGACCTAAACTACGTTATTCACATGTGGAGAAACTTTCTCTAGCGGTAATTTTTGTCGTCACCCGACTCTGACACTATATATTGCTGCAATAGACTATGGTTATTGCTTTGGAGAACCCCATGTGACACATCTTGTCTCGAAAAATTACTGGAGGAAAATATTCCAAATGGATCGTAATCCTCCAAAAATTTGATTTGGTCTTCATAGCTGCCAAAGCAAAGAAATTTCTCATCTTTTCCGAATTATTATCGAACCTTCCCATAATCGACCTAGGAGAAGTAGCTCATGATCCATTTCATGATGAATCTCTATACTTGGTCAATTCTTCGAACCCATGGTATGGAGACATTTCAATCTACCTACAAACCCAACGCTTCCACCCAACTCTCACGTCTGGTGACCATCGTCGTATCGGCCACCATGCAAAGCACTACCTCATGCTGAATGATACGCTATATCGCTGTGGAGTTGATACTATTCTCCGGCGTTGTCTCACTTTCGATGAGGCAGAACACGTTTTGAATGACTGCCATGTAGGGGCATGCAGTGGTCATCTTTCAGGCATAGCTACTGCCCAAAAAATCCTGCGCGCTGGTTACTATTGGCCCACTTTGTTTAAAGATTGCATTGCAGCAGTCCAGAAGTGCCATCCATGCCAAATTTTCACAAAGAAAATTCATGCTCATCCTACCCCCCTTCATCCGATTATCTCCATTGGTCCTTTCGCTAAATTGGGAATTAACTTCATCACCTGCAATCCCACTTCAGAAAATGCACACAACTACATCGTGGTTGCGATCAAATATTTTACGAAATGGGTGGAAGCCATTCGCACTTTTAAGGCCGATTGCGAAACCGCCGCTCTCTTCTTATTCAATCAGGTAATTTGTCAGTTCAACATACCCCTATCTATTGTCACAGATCGTGGATCCCAATTTTAGAATCATATGATGACCGAATTAACATCCATGCTAGGTTTTCGTCAAGATCAATATTCGTCTTATTATCCTCAAGCTAATGGTCAAGTCGAAGCCGTAAATGGCGTCCTCAAAACCATGATTCGTCGACTGGTCAGAAATCATAAAACCATGTGGCATCGGAAGTTGTATTCTACATTATGGGCATACTGAATGTTAGTCAAAACTTCCATAAGCTTCACACCATTCCAACTTTCCTGGAGGTAGTACTTCCAATCGAGTGCGAAATTCCGTCACTCAAACTCGTGGTTGAACTCCTACCTGGCACCACTGCCACAAAAGAGCACTTGCTCTCACTCGATCATTTGGATGAAACTCATCGAGATGCTACACTAACACTCGAATTTTACCATCACCGAGTCAAAGCTCAATACAACAAATCTGTCAAGCCTCGTTCTTTCCAAGAGGGCGATCTTGTTTTACTCTATGATCAGAAACATGACATCTTGGAGGCAGGAACCTCCAACCATTATGGCTTGGTTCTTACATCGTCACTAAAGTCCTTTCAAAAGGGGCTTATGAACTTCAGGACTGTAATGGAATCCCACTCGTGGAGCCCCGTAACAGGCTCTATCTAAAGAAGTATTTTTCCTAGCTTCACACTAGGCATATGCTTTGTAATTTTATGTATATAAGTTTTTCCTATTGTTTTGATGTTTCTGGATATTTTTTTGGTTTTTGAGGTGTTTTTCTCATGTATAATATTTTTCTTTCACACAGATGCCATCATCCTCCTTATCATACGTCAGATATGTAGATGGTGCTAGTCTTCACACTAGACGTATTGATTCAGTGGCTTGGGTTTTCTATACTCCTGAGTCAGAACTTCTTGGTTCTGGGGGAATTTTCCTAGGTAATTCCACCAATAACTTTGCCGAGTACATGTCAGTGATCCAACTCCTCATGGAGGCAGCGTCTCATGACATCTCTAGTTTAGTGGTCAGGTTAGATTCCCAACTCATCATTATGAAGTTAATCAATCATTACCATGTCCGTCATACAATCTTGTTACGTTATTTTTTAAGGGTGCGACTTTTAGAACGTCAATTTCAAACAATCACATTTGAGCACATTCCTAGAGAATTTAATGCATTAACCGATTCTTTGGAAAACTATGTGTCAGATTGGTATTTGTCACATTTATTATATAAGACTTACACATGAGAATATATATTTTCATCCCATTGAAAAATACATAAAAAATCACAAAACACAAAATCACCAAAAAGTATCTATATATATATATATATATATATATATATATGTCATGTCCATTAAAATAGTTACATAAAAAAATCTTCCAAAACTTGGGTGTTTTACAAAAATTTGGTTATACTAAGCCACACTCTCACACTAACACATCTATCTCACTAGCTAGGCCTGATGATCATGGTAACATATAACTGCTCTGGCTATCCTCCTCAGAGGCACCAAGTATCTCTCCGACATGTCTACAGTATGTCGCTGCAAACGAACTAGAACCTCCCGCATAGGAAGGGGTGGTATGCCCATACTCAAACCCTCCAGGTTTTTAGAGAGTTCATGTAAAACCTAGGCATCATCATCCTTGGCAGCTTCTGCATCCTCTGCTGGTGCACCAGCCTCGGGTAGCTACAGTCCTTGCCATGCATAGAGAGGGGCCCCAACTGGATGAACAAGTGCCAAATTTGTGTCAAGCAAACAACACTTCATGTCAAAACATAATTGTCACCCTATTTCAACAAAAAAATAATTCCATAAACATTCAAAAGAAAAAAAGCAAAGTATTTCCTTGAAATACACTGATCATTTCCTTCTTACCATCGAGTCCCCACTGGGTACCAGGGGGTAGTGCTATCTCCGGATCACCTGTGAAGTTCATCCATGCATAGGGATAATCCTTAATCATAATAATCTAAGAGTTCAACCAATCAAAAAATCCATCATCAAAACAGTGGCGGACGGGACCCTCTCTAGTCCACGGACGCAAGGCTGCGTACCGAGCCTGCCTAGGCTCGCGTGGGCCCAATGGCACTATAATGATCCTAGGCCTCATCAATGGTACCTGATCCAGTAAGAAAGAGAAAATTAGTGTACCATACCCAAAATCTCTCTGGGTACGGTTCTTACATACGGTAAGCTTTGCTCAGACCTGAAGGATAACTCCATCGCACCAGTAAAAAACCTAAGGCTGCGTACAGTCCAAGACTAGTAGCATCTGGGCCTTGGTGGCCACATACTAACTCTTGGAACCTTCCAAGTGAAAAATCATCCATAATATAGACCTCAGTGGTCTCAAAGTCACCCGTGCAATCGGTACCCAGTTGCTCACACCCTGAGTGTCACGTATGCAATGCTCAAGAATTAGATCAGTAGTGGAACGTGGGTCAGCTCTAGACCCCGTCAAGTTAGGCCTTGGTCCACGACATGATAGGCCGGTCAAAAATTACACATCATCCTTTCTATTGAGAGCTCATTTCCCCCAATCCAAAAGACATGGTGCCACTCATCCCATTGTTGGATTAGCCACCTCAGGAGGTCCTCTTCACCCCTCATCAGTTCTAAGCGGGCATATTTTAGCAATCTAAATCTGCAGAGAGCCATCAAGCTTGCAGCATCCATCATCATCTCTCATTCTTTCTGTTCATGTTCTCTCTCTCGCTAGATATTCATGATTAATAGATGAACACCTCCAAATGAAACATTTTTCAACAGATTAAAAATTACTTGGACCACTTCAAAATGATGGGAAATGAGTTGCTAAAAAATGCAGTGGGCCTAACGCTAGCCTTAGTGTGAAAAGAAGTGTGCTAATGTGGCATCCCTTCACGGGAAGTTCACTTAATGCCGCTCTAACACTAATGGCCCACGATAGCCACAAAATTTTTTTAGGGCCTCACAAATTTTGCATTTTGAACCAACAAAACTTAACAAAAAGACAATTAAATGGTAGCAGGAGGTTCTAGCTCTTACCTGGATCTCGCGGGAAGGAAAAACGTTGCTCAGATTGACCACAATCATCAGCTGAATATTTCACCCCTTTTCACCCCAGAGCTCCTTCACAACACTCAAAACAGTGAAAATGAAGGTCTTGTGACCTTCTTATAGCCAATTCTGGGGCATGACTCTCTAAAGCTTGTCATAAAAAGTCGTGAATTCTTGCTACATATGTGTCGCAACTATTGAGATTTGTTACTGATGTTCTGATGAGTGATCAATATTCATATTCAAACATACACATGTTTGGTCGAGCATTCTTTTTACAGTATTTTTCTTGCTCGTTAATCTGAAAAACCTTGAGTTTCATTCTTCAAACTCGTTAAAATTATAAAAAGTTGATGTCGAGCATTCTTTTTATGGTCTTTTTATTGCTCATTAATCCAAAAAACTTGGATTTCTCTTCTTCAGACTCATTAAAATTGATATGAAGAAGCACTGAGCTTTCTTTTTAGGGACATTTCTCTCACTCATAAAACTGAAAAAAACCCCGAGTTGACTTTGTCGGGCTCGCTAAACTACCACGATAGAGAGTAAGGAGCCATTTTTTTCCTCTTTTTCAAAGCTCTTTAAACTGAAAAAGTAACCAATTTTTCTCCACATGACTCATTAAAATTTCATGGAGGGTACCGGGTTTTTCTTTATTGGACTCATTAAAATTTCACAAAGAGTACTGAGTTTACTCTGTCTCCTCGTACTCATAACAAAATGAGGTAGACATCCATTGAACATAGATTTCTCACTTTTCCAGCTTTGATGGACTAACTCACATAAAATGAATTGTTTTGGGCTTACTATTCTCCCTTTTCCTTCCCTGGTTATCAAGACATGACAAAGGTACCCCAATGGAGTTGTCTTTTACAACATTTTTCAGACTTTCTAAATATGAAAAATTCACCGAGTTTACTCGTCTGTACTCGTTAAACCTAATCAGACGGGGCACGGAGTTGTCTTTTATGATATTTTTCAAAACTCTCTAAATATGAAAAATTCACCGAGTTTACCCATCTGTACTTGTTAAACTTAATGATACGGGGAAACATTTGGACAAAATGGATACTACCTCAGTTACATTTAAGAAAGGTCGATTTGGCGGCAAAAATCTTGAACATGGCACTTCCCAGAAAACTCTTTCGCAGTTAGCTGAACCCTACCATCTATGAGTATTAGCCTTCATTTCCCAGTGTTCCTACATCGGTAAAAATCATAACACAGTCTTTGGTGTTCATTAAGTCTCAGCTGCCTAGTACCCTGTTACAGTGCCTTCTATTTTTCAAGCAGATCTCACTATCTACTTCTCCTCTTATCATCCAAACCTCTCATTATGCTAGAAATTATTTGTCGCCCAACATCCCCATTTACTCTTCATTATCTCCATCACAAAAAAAATCAGTTGTTTTCTGTTTCGTGTTGACTGATGTAGGATGCCTCAGTGCCTACCCTTCAACAGATCTCTTCATATCGACTTCAACATCTTATCTAGAAAGATGATCCAGAAACTCATTAGTACCCGGATGCTTGTAGACATCAGTGGTAGGTAGTCTTGTGTTTGATCAGGAGTCTTCATCATTAGCTCCTGGTCAAATGATTCTACAAGTGTTCGAATTCAACTCTTTTTATTCACACTCACTAGATTGTACTATGCATCTTAGGGACCATCATCATTATCGATGGCCACCTTCATGTCTGTTAACATTTTTCATTATTGACTGGTAACCATACAATTTTTCACATTTTTGACGACAGCTCCTTCATTCACATGCTGAGAAATATGCAGTTTAATTGAATCGGTGTTCAAGACATTGGGGCAAAGGTTACATCATTAAAGTTGTGTTCCCTTCCCCAAGCTGCGATATTGTTTATGGAGACAGCTTCTTCAGCCTGATCCTATTATGACAAACACTTTTACATTGTGCTTATCGATGGATATATTATTCGTATCTCTATTCTAGGGAAATCATGTTGTTTAAGCTACTGAGCATGGGAATGATTGACTCAATGAAAATACTATATTTTCTGACATATGTTATTGTTTCAGGTTTTCCTCAGTCTTTCAATCTCTTTATCTCTACTACACACATTGTAAAGTATTTCAGCCATCATCTTTGTCTCTAACCTCACACTTTAGGGGGCATCTGTTACAGGTCAAAATACCTCCTCATCAGCTCAGAGGAGAAGATAAATATGGAAGTAATACAAAGACCTAAACTAAACCTATTTCTGCCAAGGTAACGCTTCACTATAACAACACAAGAGCGTTATAACACACCTGATCAGTGAATAGGCCGTGTTAGTGGCTAGGGAAATGCTCTATTTACACTAGAGGGCAGTGTTACCCATGTTTTGAGTTTGAAATGGGGAAAACCCACGGTGAATGATTTGAATCTCTAGCTTTTTCTCATAAGAGAGTCAGTACAAAAAGGAAACTGCAAAGCACTAATCTCTTATTGGGCCTTGCCATAAACAACTAAACTCTCAAAGAAGGAAAAAGCATGGAGGTTGAGAAAACATCTTCATTTTTTCTATTCGGAACTGGTTGAAAGAGAAGGGCAATGATTTCTCTCTCCATCTCCTATAAAATGGAGTTGAAGGCTCCTGGTTCAAGGTCGAAGGATTTTCAAAGTTTTGAATACTTGTGAAGTAGAGATCATTGTTGTAGTGTGAAGGTCAAATGTCAAAGAGGTTCATTGAGAAATTGTTGGTCAAGACATTAACACTTTGAGAGATAGAGAGATTGGAAGGCTGAGGAGGGCTTGGTACAACCAACGGTTGTAATCCTACTTTTTATTAATCAATAGAACTATATCTGTTTTTTCCATTCTATGCGTTGATATTTTCATTATTATTTAATCACTTATATAGCATGAGATGAATGGATTACATGTGCATAGTTTAAATTTTTATTATACATTGGCTTAATTGATAGGAAATATATGTTATGGTAGATATTACATGGGTGCTTTAATTGATTGCAGGGCCAAGATTTGGAGGTGGTGAAGGAGAACTCCTACTTCGCTACCTAGTGCTCTCCAAGGGGCTTCAAGATCATTAAAGAGGTAATATTCCATCTCATTCTATCAATTTGCTTTAAGTTAATATGAATATGCATGTGCCATCTTTGTGAACTATACAACTAATCTTACTGTCTGCCTCGGGCACCGGAAAGCCCTGAGAGGGATATTCGATAACCAACAACCCAATCATTTTACCCTATAGCAAGACATAAGGTTAGAAATAAGTTATTTTGCTTATAATAAGAAAATAAAAGGGTGGGCAATCTCAAATGCACCCAATAAAGGAAAGAGAAAATGTTATGTTGAATAAAGGGTAGGTAGAGTAATTTTCAAAGATTATATTAAACTCATTATGCTTATCCATAATAAAAAAAATTTCTAAACACCTTCCTCTTGTCCTAATCCATTTTTACTGTATTGGAAATAATTTCCCCTTGCCAAATCCCTTTTCCCATCCTAAAAACCCTTTTCCCTTTAAAATCCCCCTTTCCCCTTGACTAACTTTATATTTTCATAAAAAAACCCACTTTCCATTTAACATAAATCTGCCGACTTAATATATTTCCAAAGCTTATTTCATTTAGCCCCTCCCACTATCATTTCAATCCTTCTAATATATAATCCTCGACCAATTTTGTATTAACCCCTCTGCATAAATAATTTTCTGGCCCCACTTCTTTGAAAACCCGCAACACTCGTCAACCGTCTGATTGGTGCTACCCAGATCTAACTACCTTCAATCAATTTCACACTCCCCAACATTCCAATTTTTAAAGCCAATGGTGGGGGTGCAAAATGGGTGGTTTTATCTATGCGCTCCCCTGCCACGTGACACTTCCATGATCTATCACATCCCCCAATCCCAAACTACCAACTACTTTTTTCCATGTGATAAAACACTAAACCGTTTCAAATGGAATGTAATAAACTGCAACTATTTGAAATAACCCACCCCCATGCAAAGAAATAAAGTCTTAGTTTTCAATACTAATAAAACCTTGCCTTTTATAGTTATTTCATTATTTATGTTTATTTACGAAAATACAAAAGTCGTTTACCAATCGGAATTAAAGCCCACAATAGCTTGAACCCTTCTGCAGACCTCAACTTCAATATTCCAGATAATCTTGAGTACATACCTTCATCAATTAAGCATAAAAATTGATAAATGAATCAAATTAATGTCTTCCCACAACGTCCAGACTATAAACCCTCTACAACCACCCCTAATAGATGTCGACCACACCCCTTTGGCCGATAAAGACTTTAAAATTAATGATATTGTGACTGATAGCAACCTTTTAGAGCTCCGTTACTGGAGACATCATAAATGTGTTGATCAGGAAGATGATATCTAGCTGTGGGACTCTAACTTTCCCAAGTACATATTTCCAAAAACCTATTAGTTCCCTGAACTCATCAGATTGTGTCAAATCAACTATTTTCCCAATGAAATATCTATAGTTAACAAAAACCAAGAAATCCTATTTACAATCACTTATCAATCAATCAATCAATCAATCAAATGCTACAGATTCAACCACAACCTGATGAAGTGCCTTTCTCCATTGAAACCCTTACTGAGATTTATTTAAAGCTGGATTTTCATAAGAAGTTTAATAAATTTCAGACTTTCCTCCCTCCATCAGCATAAACTCCTAAGAACAATCCTCCATACTCTTCTACCATGTTTTAGAAAGAACTAGGAAAAATGTGACTATGTTGTCATGTATTTTAGGATATTTCACTCATGAGCATGTAGATGCGATCATCCTTGGTTTGCTCTCCATCATTTTCCCAGGTAAGCATCCAACTACAATTTTTAACTTTTCCCAATACCTAGCAGATGCCATAAATGATAAACTGATCAAACTACCAGAAGAAGGAGTATTCAAATGCTCCTTAGTATTGTTTCATTTGTTCCTATATTTTCAATGAGAAAGGTTTGCAGTCAACCTACAAAAACTGGACACAGAGGGTAATCCCCAGTCTGTTGTCTTTTGGACATCCTTGATCAGAAAGGATTCCACTTAATTTAGTTTCAAAGACTCCATTGATTCTTTTGTATATCCAGTAGTGAATATGTTTAGCATTACCATTCAGCCCAGAATCAGTGAAGAAATAAAAAATGTTCTACAGTTATCAGAGCAGAGAAAAACATGAGACTTGTATTTATACCAGAATCATACAGAAATCAGAGTTTATCGAAGCCAATTAGTTCCATAAAAGCCTCCCAAATACATCCCAATGAGGATATTTGATTTAGAATACATCAGAAAAGTCTTGAATTCATATGAAATAAATTTCCTTTCAACTAAAAAGAAGACCCAATTCAAGATTAAAAATCAACTAGGGCCTTTTATATGCAACATTAGGAATGATGGGAAAGAAGAAAAATTCTTATAAGATTTAAAGTTCAATAGCAGTTTCAAATGGCCATATCACCCCTTGGGTGTCATAAGTAAATTAAGAGTTAAGTTCAAACTCACCCCATTCATTCATGAGTCAAAACCTTAAATTGAAAAGTTTTCTAGATAGTCAGAGTGGTTGTAAAATAAATTATAGGAGGTGGAGAAGCAACTTGATACTATTTCTATCCTGCTTACCACAACCCCATAGGATAGTAGTTCAAAAAGGTCTAGAGAAGAAGGCTCTTATTAAGAAGAAACTAATGTGATACTAATTTCAAGCTTATGTACAAGAAGAAAAAAAAAACTAAATCCAGTGATAGATCAAGAAAATAGAGTTGAAACCATTGAAACATATATTATTGTTAGAGATGATGCACCTCCAAAACTTTCATAAGAAACACATCTGCCATCAATTACCAGTGCAAAAATTATTCAAAAGCAACAAAGTGCAGAGGTTTCATCATCTAGCAAACTAGTTGAGAAAGAAAAGGATATCATGGAGAAATATAAAGAGATTAATATGAGAAATGAAGCATTGAAGGCTATCACATATGTACAGTATTGGAAGAAAAATCCTAGTGATAAGAGTAGGTTTCTTTCATCTTATGACCTCAAAACAAGGAAGATGCAAATTACATTTCTACAGCCAAAGGTCGAGGCCCCTAAAACTTCAGAATATTATACTAAAACAGCCTTTGAAGTTTCTACCAAAGATTTGCATCCAATTGACCAGATTGAGTTTCACAAATATGCAGCAGAAATGATTTATTCCACCATGACACACAAAGCTTTAAGTGTCCAAAAATTACAGAATTCTTTAGAAAATATAAAGACATAGTTAAATTTAGAGAGAGCTTCATCACCAGAAAAGGATAACATGATAAATCCACTTGAATATTTGGTAATGGAAGTTGGTTATAATCCAAAATATATCAAAGCAACAGAAGAACTAATAAAGAAGAAGAACGCAGACATAGATACACTAAAGAAATAGCTAAAGTTACCAACTACAAAGCATCCAAAAACCAAGGAGGTTTTGGAAACCGATAATAAAAACAACGAAATAATGAATCTCATCATTTAGTTGACTACTCAACTGAAAGAAATGGAAACAGAAATGGATAAAATTGTGTAGGAAAAACAATACAGCATGGAAGCAGTTCCGATTATTTCTATTCCTATATCATATACAACATTTCTAGCACCTACATCAGCTCCATTGTCTACAACATCTCTAGTATCAACATTAGTTTTGGCAACTACATTAGCAACAACATCAGCTGTACAAACAACTCATCCTACTGATGAGGCTAGAAAATTGATCAAAGCAATGGAAGACATGTCCATTCAAACCATGGAGATCAATAATCTCAAGGAACAAGTAAAGGGTTTAAAATGTGAAAATAATTTTGCAGGAGTTAAATATCAAATTGAAGTGCAGAAAGAAAATAGAATGACTAACATAATCCACAAGATAGAAAAGGAGTTATCACTAAAAGAGACTTTAGCCCAAAAAAAACAACAATTGTGGGCCAATATCATTAACTTAGTTAATGATATTTTTCCTTCTATACAATTTATATTTGAACAAAATGATTTGATAAAGGAGGTTGGTGATGCAATTCAAAAGGTCAAATCCAATCCTAGAAGGAAACTAGAGGAATCTTCTGAGATAATAAAATTCCTTAATTCTAAAGATAAGCAGGAATTGGAAGAGCTCTAGATATCAGATAGAACAAAAACTATCTTAGAGGTGAAGAAAGTGATTTCCAAAAGAAATTTGATGATACAGCTTGAAGATAAATGTCAAACCATGGAAATTGCATTGAATAGGTTTACAAACAAGTTTGAGGTATTGAGACAGCAAAGGTCTGACTAATCCTTTGGTAATCAATGATAAACTCATGAAACATGAAAACTATGATAAGAAGATGAGGGAAGTAGCGAAAGAAACTTCCAAAAATTCATCAATGAAGGGCATACCCACAGGAAAATTATTTTTACAGACTCTCAAAAAATTATTTTACCTCCAACATGAGGTAAATCAACTTTTTACAAATAAACCTACATTTTCCAAATATACTAAGGCAGATGAGATTTACCGAAGGATGATGAAAATCAAAATTCCAGATGAAGAAACATGGGAAAAATGGTGTGGTTTACTATGAAGGGTGAAAGAATACACAGGTGAAAGAAAGACAATGTGAAAGAAAGACAACATGAAAGAAATATAGCATGAAATAAGACAGATGGAAGAAACAAACAGATGAAAACAAGCAAATAAATAGGGCTAGATATCAGTTAGTTAGCAGGTGTCACTATATTTTTGAAAAGATATTTTATTTTCCTATAATAAATCCTAGTGAGTTGATAGGATATTTTTTGTAAAGTTTTTTATAAATACTTCTTAATTCAAATTATTAAGGTTCGGTCAAGTGTGGAATTCTAAAATTTTTTTGTTAGCAGACTGGTCCTCTTACCAAAGGGTTATTGTACCAATTTCCAGTCGACAAACTGAACCAATAATAAATAAACTTCTTTACAGGATTCATGTGATGAGCTATCTCAGTGAAGTATAAATTTCAATTGTTCATGTTTTTTCCTTAAGTACTCCATAAACTTATATGTGTTATGAATTTGAATGTTATAACAGGAGTTTTACTGCAAAATTTGTTTAATTACACTCTACTTTTAACTATTGTACATTTTTACGTTTTCTTCTGATATCTAGTTTAGAGAATTCTTAGTTTCTCTCTGATCTTGATTGACCTCTTCATTGTTCTTCATTATATGGTTTAAGGAATTATTAATTTCTTCTTGATCCCAATTGAAAAACCACTTCACCATTCAGCCTTGAGATCTGATTTTACTCACATATCTTGCCCTGTAACACTTTCCTTAAAATCTAGTTTAGTTATGTTTCAAAGCATATTGAATCGATAGCCCAATGGAAACCTGATAAGCACCTATTCATCTAAATAAATAATTTCACCAACCAACCAAAACCAATCAAAAACCAACCCAATAAATTATACATAAGTAGCCTAAAATAAATTAAAATAAACAAAGTTAAATCATTAAGAGAGAACCCTCTCTGAGTATTAGGAAGGCTAGATCCTGATATCCAAAAGTGGATAGTAGTTACTTTTATATTTCTTTTAAACACTTATAACAGCCTTTATAAATCTTAGAGTGTTAACATGTCCACCAAGAGTAGACTCATCTCAAATCTAGTCATCATCATGTGTATAGTGTATAGGTTAAGTGCCCTTGGTCACTTCTACCATCATCATCATGATTACTTCCTTCAAGGATTCTCCCCCACTAAAGGTGCACCAATATTTCCTTCTTGGTTGTAAGCCATGAAGAATTCTACCCAAAAAATGTGCCCTACCGCAAAGGCAATCCATGAGTCATGCCGAGCACCTAGCCAATTTCCACGTGGAAAAGCATGACCCATATTTATCACAAAGATCATCAAGCTATACCCTTGTCACGGGAATTTGAACCTACTAGAGTGAGGTCACAAATTTCCCTATCAAGGTCTACAACAAGAAATTTTTCTTGCTTCTCAAATGTATAAGGTTCCATAATAGTCATCCAAGGAAAGGTCATCCATGGTATTGGAAAAGAAGTCATCTTCTTTCTCATCCCTACATATGGTGCATCTCCAAAATTCTCAATTGAAACACAAGTCATATCTTCATGAAGACTCTCTAAGCAAGTGTCCTGCATCCTCATCAATTTTTGCAATGCTTTTGATCCTGGTACTGCCTTTTCATCAAGTTCGTCCTCGATCATTGTCACTTCTGCAACATTTTCATGTGGTTCATCCACCAATGCCTACAATGTGCTTGGTCCAGGTTCAAATTGTTCCACAAGTTCTTCCTTGATCATATCTGCATCCTCAACATCCTCCCAAGAATCATCCAACACTAATGCTTATAATGTGCTTGGCCCCGGTCCAACCTATTCATCAAGTTCATCCTTGATTTCTACCACATCTGTAGCATCCTTGTGAGAATCATCCACCATCAATGCTTGTAATATGCTTGGTCCTAGCACAACTTTTTCATCAAGTTCTTTCTTGACTTCAATCACATATACAACATCCTTTGGTTTGGTCATAGTGGGCTTCATGCCATCATGCTTCATATTTCCAAGGTCTCTAAGTTTGAGAAGATTTTCAAGTAACTTCCTTCACTCTTCTTCCACTTTGTCCATTTCTTCTTGAAGAATTTTCACTTTCTTCATAAGTCGAAAGGTTTCATCTTTTTTCATGTCAGATTTCCTCCTCTTGCACAATGTATTAATGGTCTTAATCATCTCATCAAACTCCTTTGCCACTTACTTCAAATTCTCTTTAATTTCTTTAAAGTTAATTTCCAATGAAACAAACTCATCCATAAATCTTCAATACAACCTCCAACACTGCAACTGTATTCTTGTTCAATAATAAAAAAACACCAAAAAGGAAGCTCTGAAACAAAATTTTATGCCCCTATACATGTGGTAGCCTCCCAACCACTCTATAGACGAGTGCAGAACTACCTTATTTTTCTCTTTTCAAATACTCAATAAGTAGACTATGCCTAACTCAAAATTTGTTTAATTAATATTCCAAAGTGTTCTTGTGAAGAAATGAAACATCAATAAACATCAATATCAAACCACATGAACACCCATACATTCAATTGAGTCGCAACTCCCGTTAATAAGTCTGCTCAATATTTTGTTTCAATAAATATGTAAAATTTGCAATAATTATACAACCAAGCCTACATAAATCAATTATGATTCTTGCCAAATGTGCTTGTACCTTGGTCTAGCCTCAACAACTTCCAAACAGTGAAAAAATCCAAAGGAACCCCAAAATTCCCTTTTAGAACATGTTTCTGAGGTATGCACGAATTCTGGCTCAAGTGGGTCACTTAGGTCACAGATGCCCTCGGAACCCTGAACGTGTTTCTGCACGTGGGTCATTGCGGTCATGGTCTGCATGCATTTCTTAAACAATTTCAAGTCACGTTCGACCCGACCCGGCCCTGACGAATGACCTCCACGGCTTTAAACACTATTCCGCACTTCCTAAATGCAGACGCCCTGCATGAACCCGACTCAACCTAAACATGCCCACCCTGAACACTGTTCTTCACTTGTCCTATGGAAGGAACCCGACTCGATCCTGCCCTAAACATTGTCTTGGACTCACCCTGTAGAAGGAACCCGACTCCACCTACGAGTGAACGCTGAACACGTTTTTACCTGACTCGACCCAGACTCCGTTTCCTTGTTGCAGCTTCGCCCTCCACCCTTGACCTTCACTCTATTTCATGCCTTAGCTTTCCAATGGTGGAATCAATAAGATGTTGATGTCCTTCTTTATTTCCTTTATCATCCATATAATTTCCTCTTTTTCTATGTGTGTTTTCCCACACATTACTTCCATGGGTGTGGCTTGACCGATATAAGGTCGACCCACTAAATTCCCATAAAGCCTTGGTTAGAATGTGATGTTTCCTCCTTAACGTTGACTTGCCACCATGGCCAGCCTATAAACTCCAAGCTAAACTTATCCATTTTTTGACGCGTTTATGCACGTTTCTCCTAAAGGTCACACAGTCACCATGATAACATCGCATAATAGTTGAATGTTGTTTTTGTCCTTCGGTGCACTCGTCTAAACTTTCGTCGTGGTTTTTGTTGCTTCATCGACCATTTTTCAATGCATGTCCACCGAATGCTTCCAATGCCCTTGGTCGTAATCCTTGACTCGTGGGTATTACAATGTCAGTTTCCGTCGCAACAGAAGTATACTTGGGTGGTGTTCGTTGAGAAAGGACATGGAAACCTTACATTTCATAGAGTTGGGTGTTTTTCATCATGGGAGGGTGAGGAAACCCAACCTTCCCTGCACTTGGATGCAATTTCCATCGTGATGAGGCATGAAAACCCCAAGTTCTAGAGATAGGCTAGGGAAATGGTTTCTACCACATCGCGAAATGGAAGCCCCAAGTTCACCATACTTGGGCGGTTCTTCATTTTGTCGCGTAATGGAAACCACGAGTTCCATAAAGTTGGGAGATTTTAGTTGTGTTGAGACATGGAAACCCAAGTTACCCACACTAGGCCCACGGCTTTCATCGGGGAGGGATATGGAAACAACAAGGTTCCAAGAATTAGGCAAGCGCCAAAGTTCTACAGAATTGGGCGATTCTCCATCATGTTGCGACATGGAAACCCAAGTTTCCTGCACTGAGGCCATGATTTCTGTCGTGGTGGGACATGGAAATCCCCGAGTTTGCTATAATTGGCTAGTTTTTGTCTTGCTGCAAAAAAAAGGAATCCTTGAGCTCCGCAGACTTGGATGTCAGTTTCTGTCATGCCATGACATGCAAACTCGAAGTTCCTCATACTTGGGTGGAAATTTTAGTCATCGCATGGCATGGAAACCCCAATTTACACATACTTGGGTGGTGGTTTCCATGATGTTGTGGCATGGAAACCCTAAGTTCCCCATGCTGGGGTTGCAGTTTCCATTGTGGCGAGACACGGGAACCCTAGGTTTCACAAACTTGGGAAATTTTAGCCATGCTATGAAATGGATATCCCAAGTTTCTCCAAATTGGGTCGGTTGTCCATTGTGTGGAAAAATGGAAACCCCCAAGTTTCATTAACTTGGGCGACGGGTTTGTATGCACCGCAACATGGAAAAAACCCCAATTTCCCTAGAGGCTTGGATGATGGTTTTGAAACACCACCAGTTCCCTAAACTCGGGTGGTGGTTTCCATCATCATGGAAACCCCAAGCTCCCCACACCAGGGATTCAGTGAAAGCCTCGAGTTTCCATTTTACCATAAGATATGGAAACCCATGGTTTCCGTCAGGGGCGGGACATGGAAACCCCAAGTTTCCCATACGTGGGTGCGACACTCTGCCGTGTGCCGGGAAATCAAATTCCGAGTTCCCATGTTCCCTGGACTTGGGCGACGGTATTGCCCTTGATGCGACATGGAAACCCCAATTTCCCTAGCGTGTTTCCCTTGGGGGCACAGGAGGGCACGAAAACCCCAAGTTCTGTAGGCTTGGGTTGGTTTTACGCCATGCCATGAAATGGAAGCACACCCGCTGTGTTCCCAAAACTTGGGCAGCAGAGCTTTTGGTCGTGCTGTGATGTTTAACCACCAACCATGGGTTCCACAAACTGACAATCTCTCTCACAGGCATAGAAAAGTTTAGGGGCGAATTTTCGCCCATGGGCGAAATTAAAGGGTTTTAATTTTTTATTGGGTGAATTTTTTGTGTTATAGTATATTATTTCAAATCGCACCAAATTTATTTTATAAAAAAATTACGTATAGAGGTTAGCCCACCTTATATTATGACAGAGGGTAAAAAAATTAATTTTATATTTCAAATAGCCCCATATTTATTTTATAAAAAATTTAGGTCTCGAGGTTAGCCCACTTTATTTTGAGGGAGAGGGTAAAAAAAGTAAATTTATATTTCAAATCACCCAAAATTTATTTTATAAAAAAATTAGATCTAGAGGTTAGCCCACCTTATTTTAAGGAAGAGGGGGGAATTAAAATAACTTATATACATCTTAACTTTGAATCTACTAGATAAAATATATTTTCACTCTAAGGAGATTTGCATCTCAAGAGATTTGATCCCTTTGGGCCCTTGATGGCTCCGGATTTAAGATGGATCTAGGTAAAAATAAAAATCACACTATGTGAAAACAATTTTACTTGATAAAAATAAAATAAAAATAATAAAAAATAACATTAAAATAAAAATAATTTCATGGTATTGACACATGGTATGAGAACCCATGGTTTTTACCCATGGCATTCATGTGGAACATAACATATTTAACGGGTAAAATAAAACCAACCTAGATCCATATAAACTTAGGATCTACCAAGTAGATAGAGAGATATTAGATATCAAATAGCCTATGATCGCAAACCCATTTTCACTGAATGAAAAGAAATTGAACCCTTTTGAGGTTTGGTGGATCCAAAGTTAAACTGGATTTACAATGGTCAAATTTTGTAAGCCTGGATGATGCTTCAGAAGTGGGTATTCTATTTTATTTTATACATTCCTAGATGAGGCTTTAGAAGTGGGTACTTTTTTATATTATACATGTTATTTTAAAATAATTTTAGGAGCGGTAAACAATTTATTTCCCCATTAAGATAAAGATTTATTTCCCCATTCAGATAGAGACTTAAATATAATAGGGCAATTGAAATTATGGATTGTGTGAATTTGAAGATGATGTAACAAAATATTCTTGTAATTTGCTCAGAATGTTCGATTTCATGGAATATTTTTCCTCCTCCAAGGAATTCCTAATTCTGATATCTTGAGGGTTGACATTTTTTTAACAAAATATTCTTGTAATTTGCTCAAAATGTATGATTTCATGGAATATTTTCCCTCCATAGAATTCCTGCAAGACGAGACTCCTCCTTTAATTGAATGAATAGCAAACTCTTCTCTGGGAAAGGATTCATCTTAACTTCAGTAATTTCAACTGACCTTTACCTTCATTTGAATACCTTTATTGACAATATCTAATATCAACAAGTTAAACATAATTTTAGCAAAATCTTATTGAAATTTAAACTAAAATATTATATTTTCTGAAAAATAAATCTAATTAAAAATGAAACTTTGGGAATTTATTTTTAGCAATGGCACATTTTTTTTCACCCTAATCTCTTCAATGTTTAACTACATTGGCTTCAATATTTTCAGGTATACATTATGTTCTTTTTTCTTTTAACTTAGATTAAATTCGTAAAAGGAAATGCTAAAATGGATTTGAAGGGTTGTTTGAAAATGAGATCATCATAAAAAAATTCTATGATGGGTAGGAGGACCCGTCAAATTTAACCCCTGAAGCCACATATTTTAAACCTTCACAATTTACAACCTTCACAATTTCAGAATAAGTCTAGGTGGTGTTATTAACTTTTTTTTTACTTTATTCTTAGTTTGTTTTAATTAAGCATGAATTTTATTTTTCTGAGAAGTAAGTAAATAATATCTAATTATTTTATATTTTTATTTATTTTTATGAAAATTATGAAAACATTTCCTTAGAAAGTAAGGAAATAATGATTCTGCATATGTATTTTTTTTTATGAAAATTATTATATGAAATTCTAACTATTTTTGATTTCTTGAAATGTATCTTACATACAAAGCTAGATTCTACAATTTCAAAAAAATTACTCAAAAATTAAAAAGTAATGATTTTATCATAAATAATAAAAAAACAAAGAAAAAAAAATTATGGGTTCTAATTAACACACGGGTTACTTTTAATTAAAATAAAATATAACCTCAATCCCAGACATTAAGTTATGTGAATATTTTCAAAAAAAAGTTAACATATTTTAACAATTACAATAGAATTTGTAAGGAAAATATATAATACTTTTAACACACAACCTTATTCTTATAGAAAAACAAAATAATGAAATCACAAAAGAACACTGAGTTTCAAAAAACTAACCCTATTTGAGGTTTACGCCACTTATACCTAATTTGATAACCAACATGGGAGGGAATCCCACATTGTTCTTCCAATAAAAAACATCCAATACCATCGTAAAGCCTCTTACTAATAATTTTAGAGGTTATTACACTAAGAAGCATGATTGTTTAAGGAATAATCTTCCAAATCCAAGGACAATCTTATGATTCATACGAACACATTATTAAATTTAAAATAATTACTCGACAAACGTTTCAAGGGTGCATACAAAACCATACAGAACTTCCTAGTTACTATAGGATCAAATGTAGGCATAAAATCAGTAACAAAGTTTTTGAGTTACACAAGAGATCTAAGTTATTACAGAATCAAATGTAGGCATGAATTCAGTAGTGTAGTTGTCCAGTTACACAAGAGATTTATGATATTACATAATCTCTAAATAGTTACATATTAAAGATTAACTGAATAAGAAAAAAATGAGATAGCTTTAATTTTATGAGTCTTCACCACCTTCCTTGTATCTGAATATCTGTGGTACGAAGAGTGAGTTATCCATCACCTCCCTTTATTTTTACCGTTGGTGGCCTTAGGTTCCCATCTGGGTGCAGAGGGAACCATTCGAGAAATTCTTCCCTCTTTTCATATTCTGTTGAAATTTCTAGTCCATGCTCATTAAATAAAATGTAACTTAAATTAGAATTTGAACAACGTATTTGAGAACTTTGAAAACTAGAATATGAACAACGTATTTGAAAATTTTGAAAATTGGTTCCTAAATGGGGAAAATTCATCTGCATATATTTTTGAAATAAATAATAAAAGCGAAGGAATTTGGATGTAAATGTAATATCTGATAGCTGAAGAGGAAAAGTATGTAACAAAATAAAATATTTGATTTAACTTTTAACACTGTAGGCTCATTTCAATTCTTCAATAGGTTGGAAATCTAATAAAGAAGAACTAGCCTAGCCAATTATTTGACTTGGATTTTCATCTTAATTGTAGTTTCTCAATAATCCGATAGATATGAACAAAGTTAATTGTTAACTGTTTAAATTTTTTCATATCCATCAAAATTTCGATTTCGAGAACATTTCGAAACTTGAAATGAGTTATGATAAAATCCCTTTGAAAAAAACTTTAACCGCTTTCTTATGCATTTAACAAAATACTTCCCTATTAATATCCAAATCATAGAAATTGAGAATTGATAATCTACTTACTTGAGATAAAAATTTCGTTGTATTCATCTAAGTCTCACAAATAATGTTGCAGGTTGGGGCTGGACATAGACACCGTGACATTTTAGAAAAGTAGTTAAAATTATTGAAAAACATAAACAAACAATGTAGATTTTACCAGGGGTTGAAGGGGTGCAAGGTGGCCCCAAAGAGAGCTCTGTGATTTCCTTCTCATATTGAGAGGACTCCTACATGGAAATTTTATGTTCTTTTTGTTTCTTGCTACAATGAGTGTTTTGAAATCAATAAAAAACACTCTTTTCTTACAAATCTCTATCGGGTTTGAGTAAACGCACAATATTTGTGACCTTATCTAGAGTAGGGTTTGAGTAAACTCACAATATGAATTACATAGAATATGGAAGGGTTATCTGGATGCATAAATACCAAGTTTGAGCAAAATAATTTAGTTGGTTCAACATCACATGCCTTTGGGGGTGCCTTTCCAATTAATTTCCACTTGGGATGTGATAAGACATTTGTGGTAAAACATAATAAAAACATGCAAAAATATTTTAAATAGTGTATAACAAGAACCTAGAGCAACATTACCTGTGATTTTTCTTTTCCAAAACATGGAAAATTTTATATCATAGTTTTTAAATAAATAATTTTCTTATTGTTACTATGTTTCTATACATTGGTAACTAATCACTAATATTTTACAATGCTTTATAATTTTTTAGAAGATTAACCAATAATTTTCAATACTTTATAACCTAGTGAAAAATTCACCAATATTTAAGAAAATTTTATAATTTAGTGAAAACTTCGCCAAAGAGAAATATATTTATATTATATTAAGGAAAAAATAGCCTATACATTTTTGTATATACCACGGGGATTCGCCCATTTATTATAAATATAAATTTGGAGAGTTTCTTATAATTTTCCTTGCTCGTAGTTATGGCATTGAAACCCCAAATTTCCCAGTGATAAGAGTGAAGCTCCGAATCGAGGCAAGAAAGGGCTTAATATTAGTGGATCATGGAATCAAGGCCACTCTATCACTTAAAATACCCCATCGCGTATTTAAGTCGTCTACAAAGGATTATTCTCAATGATCGTTTGAAATTGAACTTCAAAGCTACACCAACCAAGATGCTTCACGATTGCGGTCTGCAAATGACACGGGCCCCTTGGGGTGAAAAAGTGACACCCCTACTGCGGGCCAAGATACAGTCAAAGAGTGACATACACTGCTTCGAGCATGGATTATAGGCATTCAGTGATAATTCGACACACTGTAGCTTCTCACCAGTATATTTTTAACCAAGCACGATGACCAATTTTCTGAATCGATAGTTCCTCTCGTACTAAGTTGAATTACTATTGTGGTTCATTTCATCAGTAGGGTAAAAATAACATGTCTCATGATGGTCTAAACCCAACTCACGTTCCCTATTGGTGGGTGAACAATACAACACTTGGTGAATTCTTCTTCACAATAATAGGAAGAGCTGACATCGAAGGATAAAAAAGAAACTTCATTATGAACTCTTGACTACTAGAAGCCAGTTATCAATGTGGTAACTTTATATCTAGCTTCAAATTCAAAAATTCTAAAGGATCGATAGGCCATGCTTTCACAATTTTTATTTGTACTAAAAATTAAAATCAAATGAGTTTTTACCCTTTTGTTCCACACAATATTTTTGTTTTCGTTGAGTTCATCTTAGGACACCTACACTATTTTTCAACAGATGTGCTGCCCTAGCCAAACTCCCCACCTGATAATGTATTTCGCCTAGATCGACCCACCATGTCATATTCCAAATTAGCATAAGCTAAGAGGAATATACAATTTTGTTTTACTTTATGTTGCGTGAATAAATGAATAAAGGAGGACATGTAAAACTTCTGAAAAGACTGAATAAATCAATGCCCATGTGAACAAGGATAAATCAGGGCCATGTAAATAAATCAATTGTAGGTGTGAAAGGGGTTTGAGCTGTGAGACTGGGTCAACCTTGACCAAATCTACAACGTTGTCTAGATTCAATGTACCTCATAAAGGGACAGCGTAGTTCTAGAAGGAGGCCCCTCATGTGAAAGGAACTAACTAATCAAGGTGATTTAGGGTTTGCAAAGGCTCTCATATTATAAAAGGAAGGGGAAGGCAGCAAGAGAAGGTTGTTCATTGTCTATATTTCTGAGTATCTTTCTGTTTAGACAAATACTATTCTTTGTTGTTTAATGGAGAATTGTGCTGCTTAGCACTTGGAGTTCCTATGCAGGGATTTCACCTCTTCCATTGAGGATTCTTGGAGGAATTTTTTCTAATTTGATACACTATCAGGCTTGGGGCCAAGCTCTACTTCCAATTGCAACGCAGATCCAATGAGGGTTTGTTTTCTTTTGTAGGCTGCATCAAGTGGAACTCTAGATCTCGAGAGATCTAGCTTGTATCAGAGCCTCTTCTCAAAGAGTGTGTCTTTTAACCTCCTGGAAGAGTGCATCCATTGTTTGAGCTTTATATTTGTATCTTAGCATTATGCCATCATTGTCATTCAAGCTACAACACAATTTTCCTTGAGGAACTACGATATTTTCAATAGAGGGTTTGTAGGGTGTTTTGACCCCATTTTTGATGAGAGATCTCTGGTGCTGGGCTTTACCTTTCACTTTGGTGATCAAGGGATTAGATTGCCGATCCTTGTTCTGTTTAGATCTGATCTATTTCAATGTAAAGTCATCTTCAGAAATTTCTGAATAATATTTTAGATCTGCAACTTAAAACTCTGATCTACTCTCTATAATACATGATTTGGTCAAAAACCCAAGGGGATCTTGTAAATAAGTCTTTCTAGTTTCTATATCTGAAATGGATCTGATGTTTTTTCCACAGATCTATCCTAGATCTGAGACATAATTTTCAGCTACTGTAGCTCCTTAAAATAATGCTGTAAATCTATTTTACATTTTATACATGTGTTACAGCCTTCTTTCTGAAGATTTCTTTCTCTATTGTCTCCTGTATTCTACTGTATATTGAAAGAGCTTCATTGTAATTATGATTTGTTGTTGTATGTGCATAATTTGATCTTATTTGATGGCATCCAACTCATGTTTACCAAGACTACATTATTTCTAAAGAATTTTGTTGTGCATAGCTGCAGCCCCTCTTGTAGGGTGTTTTTCAGCTAGACTAGGTGGTCGGAGATCTGTTTACCACGCCTACTTTGACTTGCTTTTGCTCCCCTTTTGGATCTAGATCCTATATCTACTGATCTAAGGGATCCAAGGGCTATAAAATCATTTTTGTGCATCAATATCCCAAGAGTGTGTTATTTCAGCAGGCTTGCTGTGCTGTTCTAGATTTGGAATATTATAGTGGTATCAGAGCTCCTTTCTTGGCACAGCCTGTGCTTCCCTTGGATAACCACAGCCATGTTGCATTAAAAATAATATGAGCCTCTTACTGAGAGGGAGAAGAGGTATCAGAACAGAAGTCACCAGAATTTTGAATACACTACTCATGATCAAGACAAGGGTAAATCCCCTGAGACTGAAAGTGATAAAGAAGGAGAAGAGTTTGCAAGAACTCCATTGGTGGCCATGCAAGATCTTTCCAAAGAGATCAAAGAGATGAGGATGTATAGAATGAGGTAATATCTTGAGAGATTTCATCCAAGGGAAAGCTCTGACATGTCACATCAATGGACTGGTCAACCAGTGAACCAGCCACAAGCCCCACAAGCTCCACTATGCCTACCTTCTTGGCTTTGGAGAATGAAGGAACACAAGAGAAAGCATCCCTTGAAGACTAATTTGTGGAATATGAATCTTAGAATCAGATATTCAGAGACTACTTGAGTTTCCAAGAGTTTTGTCACCTCAAGGACAAAAGAAGACCAAGGCAGCAGTAGGGAGATGGTGGGTTCTTTCATAATCATGATAGACACCACTCTATGGGAAGAATTATTTTTCCTAAGTTTGATGGGTCATCCTCCAGTTATGCCAAGGCATGGGTAGAAAATAGGGATATCTACTTTGATTTGAACAAAGTCCCCGAGGTTGAAGGAATCAAGATTGCAGCGCTGCACTTTGAAGGTGAAGTGCACAATTGGTGGCTCCATGGGTTGTCTACATTGGGCCATGCCAATGTGACTTCCTACTCTGAGTTCACTAGAATAATGTTGGAGACATTTGACAGAAATGATCTAGAAGCTCCTTTCATGAGCCTTGCAAAGTTAAAGCAATCGAGAAATGCAGAAACTTATATCTCTGAGTTCCCGAGATTATCAATTATGGTTCCTAATATGTTTGCAGCAAAGAGGGTGCACATGTTCATCGATGGCTTAGATGAACCTTTGCATGGGTTGGTTAAATCTATCAAGCCAATGAATTTTCATGATGCCATTGAGAGGGCTAGAGACCTCCAAGATGCCTTGCCAAAAGCACAAGAAACTTTCCAGAGCAAGGCCCCTCACTTTTCTAAGGGGAAGGAAGGAAAAGTTGCACCCTCCAAGGAGAGCTCATTCAAGAATCCTGTTGATATTGAAATTAGGAGGGAACTAAGAAAGAAGAGACTATTTTTCACTTGCCAAGATTCATGGGCACCTGGACATAGATGTGATGCTGGGAAAGCACACTACATAGAGGTCTTCTCATATTTTGAGGAGGAAGATGAAGATGATGAACCAAGGAGGGGTCACAACGTTGATAATGATGAGGGAGATCCAACATTATCTAGGGATGTGGATGGAGCCTTTTCTCCAATAAGTGGAACTCTTGCATCTTTGAGAGGAGTGCCTAAGTACTTGACCCTAAGAGTACAAGGTTCAATCATGCATCGAAGGGTATCTGTACTGATTGACAGTGGGGCAACCCACAAATTTATTGATGTTCATCTTGTGCAGAGGAGAGAAATACCCACTGATACTTTTTAGGGATTATTTGTTTTGGTTCCAGGAGATAGGACAATGCAATGCATGCATTATGTCCCATCACTCTCAGTCACTATGGGGTCCTACACTTTGGTGGATCACTTCTTTGTAGTTTACATACCAGACACCAATATCATTTTGGGTGTCCAATGGTTGATTACATTGGGGAAAGTCACCACTGATTGGAAAGCTTTGCAGATGGAGTGGGTGGAATTGAAGAGTGGGAAACCACAAATTATTCAAGGTATGCACACTTATCCCTCACCTAGTACTTCCACACAAACAACAGAGATGGATTTGCACAGTGGAAGCAAGGATCTCACATTCCCTTCTCTTATGTTCATTAGAATGCTGCAAGGGACATTCCTATCTAGTGGAAAGCCACCTGGGATGCCACCAGATGTAGATCTTGTGGGGGAGGCCTCACAAATTTCTTCTCCAAATCTAAATCCAGGAGGGATTGGAGTAATGAGAGACCAAGTTACAGTGCTGCAGGGCTTGGGGTAGCTCAATAATGTGGGGGATCTTCTTCCTGCACCACTATCACCCTCTCTCTTTTATGAATCTGCGTTGTGGGAGGAGAAGGATGGGAGGATCAGCCTTCCAACACACAAATTTTGCATGAGAAGTGTCAAAGAAGAGATTAGCAACATGACAAGCACTTCCATGGATGTATCATTAGCACTGTCATTGTTGAACAGTGTGGATCTGTATTGGAAATCTCAACTGCTTGTAGAGTATTCCAAATATCTCCACACAGGTATGATCCTAGATGACATGCATCAAGAAGAGGGCTACTTAGTCCAAGGGGGAGTCATCTATCATCATGGTAGGGTATTTTTCACTAGAGCTTCCAAGCTCAAGAAAAAGATACTAGAAGGGGAACATAAAGAATTATCTCTTAGCCATATGCATTCAATGAAGATCTATACCCTGATCATGAGGAGCTTTTATTGGGAAGGCATGAGAGAGGAATTACATCAGCACTTTTAAGATTGAATTATCTATGGAGGATTGGGTCAGCCAATGGACTCTTTACAAGAGTCATTTCAGCCAGTTCTTCCTTTGCTTGAGAGGAAGGAAATTCTCATGCACAACTCCACGTGTATGAAGGAATATGATGGTAAAGGATCTGATCATGCCAAGCAAGTTTTATTTTCTGATTCTTTTGCAATGTTTTTGTAGGCTATGACTCCTAAAGTGAGTGAGAGATCATGTGGATCTCATGACTTTTGGTGGGCCAATAGAAATGTTGAACTTGGCCACTCCCTTATTGTGCAAAGGGAGATTCCTTCTCATGATGGGTGTTTTCTAAAGGCACCAAACTTATATAAAATCTTCAGCCATGTTAAGGTGACTCATGCAAAAAATGTGTGGTGGGAATGCCACTTACCACACCTTGATCTAATGCAGGTAGGAGTTGCATTGTGCTAGTATCACATGTGAGATTTTGACCCACCTCCTCAAGCTCAGATTTCTGCTCGCATATATGTAGTCTTTCTTCCATACTTGGATGATATAGTCGTACTGTTTATGGGATTGTATGGAGGGGGGATGGGAAGTTTGTATGTACCACATGGATTGTAACTTCTCCCTGTACCTCATGCTACATGTTTTAGATGAAGCATTGCTCTAGCCGTGTTTATTTCTATTGAATTCTTCACTTCTGATGGGATCGACTATGCACATCTTATGTTGAGCTTGGAGGAATAATTCATGATGTATTGGCTTGATGAGAACTTGGCTTATGATGAGAAATGGATCATTGATGATGCCATAAATGAAGGAGGGGAATTACTACAACTCTTACCCTATCAGTTTCTTGAGGACAAGAAACATTTTGGAGGGGAGGACTATAATATTTCTACTTAGCCTAAGCTAAGAGGAAAATATATTTTTTCTTTAATTTATGTTGCATGAATAAATGAATAAAGGAGGAAATGTTAAACTCCTGAAAAGAATGAATAAATCAATTCCCATGTGAACAAGGATAAATCACAGCCATGTAAATAAATCACTTGCAGGTGTGAAAGGGGTTTGAGTTGTGAGACTGGGTCAACCTTGACCAAATCTACAACGCTGTCTAGATTTAATGTACCTCATAAAGGGACAATACAGTTCTAGAAGGAGGCCCCTCATTTGAAAGGAACTAACTCATCAAGGTGGTTTAGGGTTTGCAAAGGCTCTCATCTTATAAAAGGATGGGGAAGGCAGCAAGAGAAGGTTGTTCATTTTCTATATATTTTTAGTATCTTTTCTATTTAGAGAAATACTATTCTCTGTTGCTTGGTGGAGAATTGTGTTGCTTAGCACTTGGAGTTCCTATGTAGGCATTTCACCTCTTCCATGGAGGATTCTTGGAGGATTTTTTTCTGGTTTGATCCACTATCAGGCTTGGGGCCAAGCTCTACTTCCAACTACAACGCATATACATTGAGAGTTTGTTTTCTTTTGTAGGATGCAGCAAGTGGAACTCTAGATCTGGAGAGATCTAGCTTGTATCGGAGCCTCTTTTCAGAGAGTGTGTCTTTTAACCTCCTAGAAGAGTGCATCCACTGTTTGGGCTTCAGATTTGTATCTTGGAATCAGGACATCATTTTTATTCAATCTACAGTGCAGTTTTCCTTGTGGAACTGCATTATTTTTAGTAGAGGGTTTGCAGGGTGTTTTGACCGCATTTTTTATGAGATATCTCTGGTGTTGGGCTTTGCCTTTCAATTTGGTGATCCATGCATTAGATTGTCGATACATGTTATGTTTAGATATGATCTATTTCAATTTAAATTCATCTTCAGAAATTTCTAAACAATATTTCAGATCTGCAAATTAAAACTCCGATGTACTCCCTGTAATGCACGATTTGGTCAAAACCTGAAGGGGATCTTGTAAATAAGTATTTCTAGTTTCTAGATTTGAAATGGATCTGATTTTTTTTCCACAGATATATCCTAGATATGAGACGTAATTTTCAGCTACTACAGCTCTTTAAAATAACTCTGTAAAGCTATTTTACAGTTTATACATGTGTTATCGCCTTCGTTTCTGAAGATTTCTTGCTCTATTGTCTCCTATATTCTACAATATATTGAAAGAGCTTCATTGTAATTTTTATTTGAGGTTGTATGTGATTAAGTTGATATTATTTGATGGCCTCCTACTCATGCTCTCCAAGACTGTGTTATTTCTGAAGCAGTTTGTTGTGCATAGCTGCAGCCCCTCTTGTAGGGTGTTTTTTAGCTAGACTAGGTGGTAGGAGATCTGTTTACCACACCTAGTTTGATTTTTTTTTTCTCCCATTTTAGATATAGACCCAGATATAATGATCTAAGGGATCCAAGGGTTGTAAAATCATTTCTATGCATCAATATCCCAAGAGTGTGTTATTTCAACAGGCTTGTTGTGTTGTTCCAGATTTGGAATATTACACACCGAAACGTGCCTTAGGGCCAAAATCAGGGGCAGTGCCTCGTCTCCACCACAAAAAATAAGTGAATAACATTAAAATTAGTGTTATTTCACTTGCACTGAAAATTTCTCCCACTTATTCTATGCCTCTCAAGTCATTTCACAAAGTCTGACTAGAGTCAACCTCAACAGGGTCTTCTTTCCCCATTGATTCTACCAATCTTGTTCCCTTGGTTATGGTTTCACTAGATAGTAGATAGGGATAGTGGAAATAGTGTTAACCCATTCATGCACATCACTAATTCCATGAAGATGCATTTTGATACCTTAAGAGTGTCATAGTTACTCTTGTTGTTTACCTGCGCTTGGTTGATTTTGTTCACTTTAACATTCAGAGCACTGGGTAGAAATCACATTTCGTCAGCATCCATGGGGACCATCGCAATTATTTGTTTTAATTAAACAGTTGGATTCCCTTTGTTTGTACCAATTCTGAGTCGACTGTTTTTCGCCTAGGGAAATGCCCCCACGAGGTGGAATTCTACGCCTGTTGCCCAATTGGTTCGCGACTGTCCACCCTCGTTGTGAGAGAAACTCAGGAAAAATGCCGACATCCCACAATTTGTGGGTGTAGACCCCTAGGCCCAGCCCTTAGAGCCAATCCTTTTCTCGAAGTTACGGATCCATTTTGCTGACTTCCGTTACCTACATTATTCTATTGACCAGATACTATTCACTTTGGAGACTTGATGAAGTTATGAGTATGACCAGGCTTGAACGGTACTTGGTCCTCCAGATTTTCAAATTCCACCGAGGGCGCATCGGACACTGCAATACGTACGGTGCTCTTCCAGTTTCTCGACCCTATCTCTAGATGAACCGATTCTAGGGTGGGAAAGCTATTAAAAATAAAATATAACTCTTCCCGGGTCCCTCGAAGACATCTTTGGATTTCCTAACATTTTTTCCTGTCACCATGTCCTAGTTCGAGAATATTAACCGAATTCCCTTTCAATGCTCATGAAAAGTGCACCCTTGATACAAGGCTTCCCCATCTCTTCGGATCGACTAACCCATGTCCAAGTGATGTTCACATGGAACCTTTCCCCACTTAAGTATTCAAAGTTCTCATTTGAATATTTTCTACTACCACCAAGATCTGCACCGGGGACTGATCCACCCAAGCTCATGCATGAAGTTCCTCAACAACCCCCATGTACTCCTACTCATTGAATCTGGGCAATTGCTCTGATGGTCAAGTATAGGTTTACACACTTCAGCGCCATCCATTTTCGGGGCTGATTGATTTGGTAGGAGATTTTTTACACACTCCTTAGCATATTTCAACTTCCATGACCATTGTCCTACTATCTTAATCAAACAACACACTTTGTGGGATCTAGGTTAACACGCAATTCGACACCGTAACTCTACTTTTTCTTAATCCTGCATCGCCAGTTATTCTTACCAAAAATGGCCCACTTAAACCTCTTGATTCCATGGCACTGCTCAATGGAGTAGCCTCACCCTCTTACCTATTTAAATTTTGAGAATAGGTCGAGGGAGTTACACCCCCAATGCCTCTAATCATTTTCTTTACCAGATAAAACTCATGCATGATCTCTAGTTACCCTGAGGGAGACTTCAGAGGAAACCAACTACTATATGGTTTGATTAGTCTTTCGCCCCTATGCCCAAGTAAGACGAATGATTTCCACATTAGTATCTGTATGAGCCTCCACCCAATTTTCCTTTGGCTTCACTCTGCTTAGACATAGTTCACTCTCTTTCAGGTCTCAACAGGTGTGCTTGCACTCGAACCCTTCACGTAAGCTCAAGTTCAGTCAATTATGCAACCCCCCAGGGAGGGGATCTCACCCATGAGCTTCCTTATGCCTCGTAGGTTTTCAAACCCTCCAACTCACACACATGTTAGACCCCTTCGTCTGTGTTTTAAGATGGGTCAATTGGAAAGAACACCAAACAACACCATAAGCATGCAGGTACACATGACCTACCACAAGCAGGAATGCTTCATTCCTTGACCGCCACAATGAAAAATCGATAGGTGGTACCCCACCCACACTTGAGAAAATGTAGCAACTTGTGTTGGTTTGCACCTCAAGTCAAGCAGCAGACTAGCTTGAGCCATTCCACATCTGACCGAGAGGCATCGACAACCTCCATCTGCTTCCCTCCTGAAAATTTCAAGCACTCTTTAACTCTATTTTCAAATTTATTTTCATAATTCCCTCGTGGTACTTGTTCACTATCGGTCTCTCACCCGTATTTAGCCTTGGACAAAATTTACCACCCAATTGGGGTTGCATTCCCAAACAACCAGACTCGCCAAGAATGCCTCATGATGGGGCAGTGTCCTGGCCTGACGGGGATGTCACCCTCTTAGGAACCCCATTCCAAGGCACTTTTCCCAGGTATTCTACTAAGGATGCTTCTACATACTACAATTGAGGTGACGCTGCCACCCAATTTTCATGCTGGGCTCCTCCCAGTTCGCTTGCTACTACTAGGGGAATCCTTGTAGGTTTTTTTTCCTCTACTTAATTATATACTTCAACTCAGCTGGTGTTGTTGCCTAAGCTGAGGTCGCAAGTTGGAGCTAAATCCGCCCAACCCAATGGGAGGAAAAGAGAGATAAAATCAAGTTCCGGGGATGCCACAGAAAGCCTGCATAAGCTAACGTTGACTTCCCAACCAAGGGGACCAGATCACTGCTTGCCGATGCATGCCACGAAACATCGCCTGCCACATTTCAGTCAACCACACCGCATTGGTCACGAATTACCACCTCCACTACTCCCTAACATATTGCAAGGAGCGCATTTGATTGGTATGTGACGCCTAGACAGACGTGCCCTTGACCGAAGCCTCGGGTGAAAATTTCCTTCAAAAACTCAACGATTCATGGGATTCTACAATTCACACTAAGTATCACATTTTGCTACGTTCTTCATCGTAACAAGAGAATAGATATCCATTGCCGAGATTCGTTTCCATATGTTACCAAAAAATCGCACCCCCACGAGAAATGGCTTAAATCCAACCCAACGTATAATGAATCGCAACAAGCAACAACCCCCTTCCCCCTCAAGAAAACTACACTCCATAACCCATTAACTAAAGGGAAGGCTCAAAAAAGCTCCCCATAACACATTCCTTCGAAAAAATGGAGGAAATCCAAGGAACGACGATCGAGAAGGACTAGGGTGGCCAACCCAGGAGCTCTCACTGGTTTTCATACTTCTTGAAGAAAAAACCGCAACAGTTCCCCCCTTTCTCCATAACACCAAGAGGAAGGGAAGTGGAAAAAAAACATATATGCATATAACATAAAATAAAGAGAAGGTGGCTTCCACCCCCTCAGAAGGGAAAGTGCAAGAAGACAAATATGAGGAGCATTCCAATCCATGTGCGTTTTCAAAAAGGTTAGAATTATAAAGAATGATGACCCAGAAGGACTACGGTGGCCACCCTAAAACTAACACTTCTTTTCATCCTTCAAGAACATAAAACCACTACAACTCCCCCTTTTTTCTACGTAAGCTAGGGGATGGAATGAGGAAAGCAATAGAAACACATGAATGACAGAGAAACAAAAATTTCCACCCGCTTAAAGGAGGAGGCTCAAATAGAGAACAAACTTCCTGAGCCCCACACCCTTGCAAAAGGGGGGAATTGCAAGGAATTACAATTGGGAAGGACTAGGTTTGTCACCCTGGGATCTTGCACTTCCTTTCATCCTTTTCAAATTCAAATCCTCAATGATTCACCCTTTTCTCTATAAAGCTAGTGGTCAGAAGGATTAAGGGTAGAAATCAATACGAAAAAATAAAAGAAAATAAAAAGAGAACCAAAACATGGCTCCCAACAGAGAAGATTAGTCTCAAACACAAAAAAATATTTCAAGGCCCCATGCCCTCGCAAAAATGGTGGAAACTGCATAGATCAGTGATCGTGAAGGACCAAAATGACTCATAAATGGAGGCTCAAACACAGTACAAGATTTCCAAGCACTATGCTTTACCAAAAAGGGGGAAAATTCAAGGAACGACAACCGACAAGGACTAGGGTAGTGAATCCATGAGTTCACACTGCTTTTCATCCTTCTCGGACACCGACCCATAACAATTCCCACTTTTCTCTATAAATATAGGGACTAAAAGGTAAGAAAATGACATGAAATAAAGAGAAACCAAACATCACCCACATAAAACTTGCAACAAAAATAAAATTGGGGAGAAAGGGGGGAAATTTTCAAGCAACACTAGCAAAATAGAGGGCCACCACCATGTGAGGAGATGTTTCCTTAACCAAAAATAAATAAAACAAGGCACCAAATCAAAAACATCCCACATTTTTGCACACTTCCACATAAATCATGGCACAACATCCTTTCTATCTACACAGCATAACAATCGGCACTCAAAAAACCAAGAAGACAAGTCACAACCTAAACTTGACCACTAGAAAAGCCGAAGGCCGAGACGAGAAGTGTCTAGAGAATTGTACTACTGAGAGGTAAACGAACCCCCAACCCACACAAGGCTTCAAACAAAAAATTCACTATTAGAAAAACCACCCCACTGTTGCACCCCTTTGTGTATATGACATCCAACAACCTTTCCAGCAAAAAATTCAAGTGGGGCCAAGCAACCAAACTCCAAAGAAGAGTTATCTCAGGCTAAAACTCAATGATGGATAAATCCAAGTGCCAAAAATACACTGGTGGTGCAATGTCACACCCTAAAAAGATGGAATCCCCCAAAGCACACACCACAATGCTATTGCAACAATCGACACATCCAAGAAATGAGAAAGTCGCGCAAAAAACCCACAATCCAAATGGAGAAATAAGGACATAAACTCCTCATAATTTACTTGGAAGGGGGAGTGGCTAAAGAAAGGATGAGAAATTCCCTCAACATCAAAGGCATGAGAAAATAATTCTACCTCATGCTAATTGACGGGAAACTTACAATTCTTGTGGAGCTCAGCCCAAGGGAGGGATTTTTCATTAACTAGAACCAACCCTTCCACGAGGGCATATCAAGGAACAATCGAGAGGACTAGGGTGGCTAGCCCAATGGATTGAAACACTCTTCATCCATCCCATATTGACCCCACCCCTACATTTTCCCCTCATGAAAGGGTTGAGGTAGCAAGAACACGTGCAACCACTCCCTTGAACCAACCACCAACAAAAAATCTTTCCCAAGAAACACATAAACCATAGTTGTTGCCTTTTGGAGAGAACCAACTATGGACACCCACATCTTCCAACATAAAAAATATCGAGCACCACTGCTAAGAATGACTTTGAATTTTTCCATCGTATTCCCCAAGCACCTCGACTACAACAACCATGCCCCACCGAACATACCGTTGGAGAGGGAGATGCGGAGCTACGAGCTTCTGAACCCCATACAAAAAACACATTAGGGAAAATAATAACAAAGGATGGGACAATTAAAAGCATTTCTTGCAACTACAAGAAACAACCAGTGTGAAATCAAGATAGGAAACTAACATTGTTGCAAGTCTCTTTCGCTAGAGGCACTACCCCGACAAGCATCAAACCCGCTCTCCTAGAGACAAACCATACGGGCCTAGATTACAATAGAAACCCACAGAGCCCAAACAAAAAAACAAAATCCCTACTATCAATGATCCTACAGCAGGTTCACCTACAGTAACCTTGTCATGACTTCTCCTTCCTCTAAATGATAAGGTTCAATTAACTTCTCACGACGTCGAAAACGACAAACCATCGTCGTTGATGCAATATGAACACTTCACTAGATCATTCAATCAGTTGGAGCGACATGTGGTGTGTACAAAGGGTAGGGACGTAGTCAAAAAGAGTTGATGACATGTGCTTACTATGAATTCCTTGTTGAAGAAAATAATTGCAATGGTCTATCCCCATCACAATGCAATTTGAGAATATTTCTCAATCCTCTCAAACAAGGAATTAAAACTTGTTGGCTGCATCAGTGTAGCACTCATGTAGCCCAGAACATCTAAGGGCATCATAGAATTGTTATTTCCTAAAACTTCCATAGCCTAAATGGACATAGCCCTTCTAAGAAGCTGGTCATGAAGAGGAACCTCAATGTATCTATTTAGCAGGCTAAGGTCTTGTTCGTTGTCGGAATTAACCAGATACATTTCTCTAGCAACTAAGAATGGCTATGCACCACCACCCATAGAATAGTATGTTTGGACCTGGTAATTTTCCCCATGTTGAGTCAAATTAAGCCGTAGGCTCCACTCCTGGTGGTGCCCTTCTATCAATTCCTTTGATTTTCAGCCTTGCCACCATACTCTACCAGAACCCAAACACTCTGATTTTTGAGAAGGTGCTGGCAAATTCCTTAGAGCAACATCCGCCGATCCCTGGTCAACATCGTTTATGGTTGAGACTAGGATGATATTTGATCGTTTTCAAGCACCCAACCTTCATTGTTTATTAATGAAAACATCCTTGGAATTTTCTTTCGCAGTGGTTCATCTTTCATAAATCCAAGAATTTCACCTCTGACAATGAAATATGATTTCCCCCAACAGTCCCTATTAATCATTACTACGGTCTTGAAGGCCAACACAATAGGACCAGACTCCTATCACGTTATTCCATGCTAATGTATTCAGAGCATAAGCTTTCTTTGAGCACTCATATTTTTTCAAAGTAACAATGTCAGAGTCGCGACCCAACCAGTTAAGGCCAGGAGCATGTCACCGACAAAAGGGACAGAAGGGCAAGTGCACACCAAGTAGGTGGACCAACCTTTATGACCCAAGATCCAAAAATGACCTTTTTAGCTAAAATAGATTAAATATACACTATTGGAGCTAGAATTAATGTGACTTTCAGCACCATACTTTCCCTCGAATGGATCCTCGTTAAGTGATTTAGATTGTACTCATTCTAATTACCAGAATTGATGAGCCTAGTATTTTTATTTATTATCACTACCTCCCCTTGTCAGGATTGGTTAATTTTCATGCTTGCTGTCTTCCTTGGATGTGGTAGTTGTTTCTTAGGCTCCCACTCTGGAATGGAACCCTAATTCTTCGTCACTCATCACCACCATGGTAGGCCTATATACTACCATCGAAAGTTGATCGAGAATAAATTTGAATGAAGCATCACCAGCACAAGGGCTATATGATCTGTCGAGTTATCATGATTTACCGGAGAAGCGAGAAAGACCGCACTGACCTTTTATATAAACAATGCATCCCTTCCAAAGAGTTGGGAATTGGTGCATGTATTAGCTCTAAAATTACTACAGTTATCCGAGTAGTAAGGTAACACCGTCCTGCTATCTTAATCAACCAACACCCTTTTTGGGATCTAGGTTAGCATGCAATTCATCATCGTAACTCAACTTTCGCTTCATCCCACATCGCTAGTTCTACTTACCAAAAATGGCCCACTTGGAGCTCTCGATTCAATGGCATGGCTCAATGGAGCAGATGCACCCTCTTACCTATTTAAAGTTTGAGAATAGGTCGAGGAAGTTATGCCCCCAATGCCTCTAATCATTTGCTTTACCTGATAAAACTCACACATGAGCTCCAGCTATCTCAAGGGAAACTTCAGAGGAAACTAGCTATTAGATGGTTCGATTAGTATTTTTCCCATATACCCAAGTTAGACGAATTATTTTCATGTCAGTATCACTATGAGCCTCCACCAGAATTTCCTCTGGCTTCGCCCTGCTCATGCATAGTTCACCATATTTCAGGTCCCAACAGGTGTGCTTGCATTCAAACCCTTCACATAAGCGTAAGGTCAGTCGACGATGAACCCATGCCAGAGAGGGGATATTGCCCGTCAGCTTCCTTGCACCTCATACCTTTTCAAATCCAACGACTCGCACACATGTTAGACTCCTTGGTTTGTGTTTCAAGACGGGTTGAATGGAAAGCCCGCCAACCAACACCACAAGCATGCATGTGCACATGGCCTGCCACAAGGGCACGCACTTCGTTCCTCGACCGCCGTAATGGAAAACCAATAGGTGGTACTCCACCCATGCTTGTGACGATGTAGCAGCTCATGTTGGTATTCACCTCAACTCAAGTGGCAGACCAGCCTGAGTCGTTCCACATCCGACTGAGATGCATACTCCATCTACTTCCTTCCTAGAAATTTCAAGCACTCTTTATCTCTCTTTTCAAATTCCTTTTCATATTTATCTCATGGTACTTTTTCGCTATCGGTCTTTCACCCTTATTTAGCCTTGGATGGAATTTACCACCCAATTAGGGTTGCATTGCAAAACAACCTGAATCACCGACAATGCTTCGTGATGCAGCAAGGTCTTGACCTGACGAGCCTATCACCCTCTCAGGCGCCCCCTTCCAAGGGACTTGGCCTAGGTCCACCACAAAGGAAGCTTCTACAAACTACAATTCAGGTGACGATGCCACCCGATTTTCATGTTGGGCTCTTCCCAGTTCGCTCACCACTACTAGGGGAATCCTTGTAAGTTTCTTTTCCTCTGCTTAATTATATGCCTAACTCAGTGGGTGTTCTTGCATGTGTTGAGTTCACAAGTTGGAGCTAAATATGCCCTACCAATGGGAGGACAAGAGAGAGAAAATCATGTTCCAGGGATGCCACACAAAGCTCGCATCGACTAACACCGACTACCCAAGCAAGGGGACGAGATCATCGCTTGCCGACGCATGCCACAAAACATCGCCTACCACATTTCATCCAACTGCAACACATTGGGCATGGATGACCACTTCTATTTCTCCCTAACATATTTCAAGGAGCACATTTGATTGGTATGTGATGCCCATACAAACGTGCCCTCGATCGAAGCCTTAGGCGCAAATTGCGTACAAAAACTAGATGATTCACGTGATTCTGCAATTCACACTAAGTATCTCATTTGGCTATGTTCTTCATCATAATAAGAGCCAAGATATCCATTGCTAATAGTCATTTCCATGTGTTAATAAAAAAATCAGAAACAGGTTATTCCTTCTCTTCTAAGAACTATTTCCATGTGTTGCCAAAAAATCCCACCCCCACGATAAATGGCTAAAATACAAACCAACATACAATGCATCGCAAAAAGAAAAAATTCCCCTTCCCCCTCAAGACAACTGAACTCCATAACCCACTCACTGAAGGGAAGGCTCAAACAAGCTCCTCGGACCCCATGCCTTTGCAAAAAGGTGGGAACTACAAGGAATGATGATCGAGAGGTACTAGGGTGGCCAACCCAGGAGCTCCTTCTGCTTTTCATCCTTCTCAAAGACCCAACTGCGTTGCCCCCTTTCTCCATAATGCTTCTCGGGGTCGAAAAGAGGAAGGTAATGTGGAAAAAAACATATATGCATATAACAGAAAAGAAAGAGGAGGTGGATCCCACCCCATCACAAGGGAAAGCTCAAATAGAAAAATAGGATGAGATTTCTAAATGTCGTGCCTTCTCAAAAAGAGTAGAATTTTAAAGAGAAACGATCGAGAAGGACTAGGATGGCCACCCTGAAACTCGTGCTTATTTTCGTCCTTCACGAACATCAAACCACTAGAACTCCCCCTTTTTTCTCCATAAGGCTAGGGGTTGGAATGAGGATAGTAAGAAAAACACGTGAAAGAAAGAGAAACAAAATTTTCCGCCTACTCAAAGGACGAGGCTCAAACAAAGTACAAACTTCCTAAGCCTCACGCCATCGTAAAATGAGGTCAATCGCAAGGAATTATGATTAGGAAGGACTAGGGTGGCCACCTTGTGAGCTTGCACTTCCTTTCATACTATGCGAATTCCAATCATCAATGATTCACTCTTTTCTCTGTAAAGCTAGGGGCCAGAAGGAGGAAGGGAAAAAAGCACCGCGAAAAAAGAAAAAAGAAATGAAAAAGAGAACCAAAACATGGCTTCCAGCAAAGAATATGAGGCTCAAACACAAAATATGCTTTCATGGCCTAATGCCCTCGCAAAGAGGGTTGAAGCTGCACATATAGGTGATTGAGAAGGACTAGTGTGGCCACCCCAGGAGCTTGCAATTATTTTCCATCCTTCTAAAAATGCCAATCCATAGAAATTCCCATTTTTCCCTGTAAATCTAGGGACTAAAACATCTCAAAAGGGGAGGCTCTAACACAGTACAAGATTTCCAAGCCCTGTGCCTTAGCAAAAATTAGGGAACTGCAAGGAACAACGACCGATAAGGAGTAGGGTGGCCAACCCAGGAGTTCCCATTACTTTTCATCCTTCTCGGACATCGACCCACAACAATTCCCACTTTTCTCCATAAATATAGGGACCAAAAGCGAAGAAAATGACATGAAAGAAAGAGAAACGAAACATCACCCAAATAACACTCGCGACAAAAATCCAATTTGGGAGAAAGGGGGCCAAATTTCAAGAAATGATAGTAAAACAGAGGGCCACCCAATTGAAACCATCCCACCTTTTTGCACCCTTCCACATACATGATGGCACAACATAATTTCTATCTACACAACATAACAAGTGTAGATTCAAGGGCCACAACGAGACGAGTGTCTGGAGCACGGTACTACTGAAAGGTAAACAACCCCCCAAAACACACAAGGCTTAAAAAAAAATCGCTAATATAAAACCCACCCTTCTATTGCACCCCTTCGTGTACAGGACACCCAAAAAACTTTCCAGCCAAAAATTCAATGGGGGCCAAAAAACTGAACTCCAAAGAAGAGTTATCGTAGGGTGACGCTCAATGATGGATAAATCCAAGGGACATAAATAAATTTTTGGTGCAATGTCACACCCAAAAATGAGGGAAGCCCCCAAAGCACATGCCACAACGCTATTGCAAGAATCAACACATCCAAGAAATGACCAATTCGCGTAAAAAACCCACAATCCAAATGGGGAAAGAAGGACATAAAATGCTCCTACATTCCTTGGAAGGTGGAGTGGTTCAAGAAAGGATGAGGAATTCCATCAACACCAAAGTCACCAGAAAATAATACTACCTCATGCTCATTGATGGGTAAACTTGCAATTCTAATGGAGCTCGGCCTAAGGGAGGGATTTTTCATCAACTAGACCCAACCCTTCCGCGAGGGCATATCAAGGAATAGTTGAGAGGAATAGGGTGGCCAAACCAATAGATTACACTACTCTTCATCCATACCATATTGTCCCCAACCTAAAATTTTCCCCTCACGAAATGGTTGAGGTAACAAGCACACGTGCAACTACTCACTTGTACCAACAAGCAACAACAAAGCTCGCCCAAGCAACACATAAACCACTTCTACCACCTTTTGGGGAGAACCAATTATGGAGGCCCACATCTTCCAATGAACAAAATACCGAGCACCATCACTACGAATGAGTTTGAATTTTTCCATCGTATTTCCCTAGCACCTTGACTGGAGCAACCATGCCCCACCGAACATACCATTGGAGAGGGGGCTCCCAAGCAACAAGTTTCTAAACCCCATACAAAAGACACATTAGGGGAAATAATAACAAAATATGGGAAAAGCACAAGCATCGCTTGCAAGTACAGGAAACAAAAACCGTGAACTAAAGATAGGAGACAAACAATGTTGCAAGTCTCTTTCAGAAGAGGCACCACCCCGACAAGCATCAAACTCGCTCTCCTAGAGACACACCACACAGGCCTATATTACAATCAAAACCCACAAAACCCATATGAAAAAACAAAAGCCCTTCTATCAATGATCCTACCGTAGTTTCACCTATGGTAAACTTATTACAACTTCTCCTTCCTCTAAATTATAATATTCAATGAACTTCTCATGATGTTGATAGTAGAGAACCACTATCGTCGATGCAATATGAACACTTCATCGGATAGTTAAATCGGTAGGAGAAATGTGCGGTGTGAGCAAAGGGCAAGGACATTGTCAAAATGACTTGATGAAACACGCTTAATAGGAATTCCTTGTTGAAGACCAATAATTGCAATGCTTTATCCCCATCACAATGAAATTTGAGAATATTTCCTGATCCTCTTAAACCAAGAATAAAAACTTGTTACTTTCATCAATGTAGCGTGCGTGTGGCCCAGAACATATAAGGGCATCAGAGACCTTTTATTGCTTCCAACTTCCATGGCCTAAATGGCCATAGTCCCTCTAAAAATTTGGCCGTGAAGGGGACCTCCACATAGCAGGTTAGCAAGTTGAGGTCTCGTTCCTTATTGGAATTAACCAGGAAAATCGCTCCACCAACTAAGAATGCCCATGCACTACCACCCATAGAATCAAGAAAGAGCTCTCAATCTTTCAATGCTTACTTGCCTAGACTGGGAAATTTTCCCCGTGTTGAGTCAAATTAAGCTGTAAGCTCCACTCCAGGTGGCGCCCTTCGATTAATTCCTTTAAGTTTTAGCCTTGCGACCATACTCCCTCTAGAGCCTAAACACTCTGATTTTTCATAACGTGTTAGTAAATTACTTAGAGTAGCATATGCCAATCCCTGGTCGGCATCATTTATGGTTGATTCTAGGATGGTATCTGATCATCTTCTAGCCCCCAAATTTCATTCTTGATTAATGAAAACATCCTTGGAAAATTCTCTTTCAATGTTGCATCTTTCATAAATCTAGTAATTTCACCTCTTACAATGAAATACGATTGCCCCTGAAAGCCCTTATTAACCATTACTTCGGTCCTGAAGGCTAACAAAATAGGACCAAACTCCTATCACGTTATTCCATGCTAATGTATTCAGAGCATAAGCTTGCTTTGAGCACTCTAATTTTTTCAAAGTAACAACATCAAAGCCATGACCCAGCTACTTAAGGCTAGGAGCATGTTGCCGACAAAAGGGATAGAATGGAAGGTGCACACCAAGTAGGTGGACCAACCTTTACGAGCGAAGATCCAACTATGAGATTTTTAACCGCAACAACTTAAATATACGCTGTCAGAGTTGGAATTACTAGGGTTGTTGGAACCATACTTTCCCTCCAATGGATCCTCGTTAAGGGATTTAGATTATACTCATTCCAATTACAAGACTCGATAAGCCCAATATTGTTATTTATTGTCACTACTTCCCCATGTCAGGATTGGGTAATTTGCGTGTCTGCTGCCTTCTTTGGATGTGATAGTCATTTCTTAGGCTCCCTCTCTGGAATCAAAACCTAATTCTCCGTCACCTATCACCACCATGGTAGGCCTCTATCCTACGATCGAAAGTTGATAGGGTAGAAATTTGAAGGAAGCATTGCCAACACAAGGGTTGTGCAATCCATCAAGTTATCATGATTCACCAGAGAAGTGGGCAAGCCTGCACCAAAATTTTATCTAAGAAATGTATCCCTTCCAAATATTCGAGACTTTGTTCACATATTATCTCTAGAATTACTACAGTTATCCGATTAGTATGGTACCATCAAAAAACTATAATTTATTTAATGAGCCATCCGTATTTTCATAGTATGAATTAGTTCATACATAAACATACATGGCTTAATATTTGAGACATACACATGATTGCTGGCAGAATCATACAGGTAGAACCCTCCCATTTCAAAGGGTATTCAAAGCTCTCTCTTACCAAGAGCCACCCTGAAGACCCATCAAGTCAAAGAGAGGTCAAAATATCATGTAAAGCTCTTATACCTTGCATCTCTTACATCCCCAAGAATGGATTAGAGCACACATGCACTACATGCCAAGGACATGAAAAATAAATGGTGACATCAAATGCAATGGACGATGGATGCGAGATCAACAAAGAGAAAAAATGGGTCACCTCAACAAGTCACATTGCATCGAGGATGCCTAGGAGTTGGAAACCACCCCCCAACCAACAAGAATGGAAAAATCCTTTTCACCCATGCCAACCACAGTGAACAGACAAAGGGGAGAAAACAAAAAAAAACTCTCATAGAAGTTCCTCGCAAACCATCCCTGCCCTGCACAAAGGACACCTAGGATTCCACCCACACAGTGGCAATAGTGGACCTCGAGTGGCTACGACGGACTTAATGAAAATGCAAACAAAGGAAACAAATGGAGAATGACCAACCCCACAAAATCTCTCTCTAAAATGCCTCCCAACCATCACCACCCTCCACCAAGGCCACCTAGGAGTCCACCCAGACATCAGCAACGATGGACCTCAATGACCTGATCACCTATGGTGACCTCGATGCAAAGGAAAAGTAAGGAAATAAAGGGAGAACAACCGACCCAAAAGAATCTCTTAAAAAATCTCTCCAACCCTTCCCACGCAGCAACAAAGCCACCTAGGAGTCCACTAAGACAGCAGCAACAGTGGACATCGATCACTTTATCACCTGCGGCAACCTCACCATAAAGGAAGAAGAAGTAGAAGTAGAATGACCAAGTTGACAACCTCTGTTATAAATTCCACCCAGACCCTCCTCGCCTCACACCAAGGCCACCTAGGATCGCACCTAGTCAATAGAAACAGTGGGCCTTGATCATTTCATCATCTGCGGCACCCTCAATGAAAAATGAAAAGGAAGGAAATAAAACAAGGATGACCTAGCCTGAAACCTCTCTTTAAAAGTCCCCTCCAATAGCCTCCCCACCCAGCACTGAGGCCACCTAGGAGTCCACCTAGAAAACAAAAACGATGGATCTCGATCGCTTGATCACCCATGACAACCTGGATGCGAAGGAAAAGGAAGAAAATAATTTCAAATCAGGAGGCTCACTACAAAAGGAATGAACATATCTAAATAGGAGGATGGATCAGGCAACCCCGCACCCCACACACCCTATGTACAAGAAACCTAGGAGATTTCCCCACTGACTTACCAACTAGAAAATGAATACGTTTCACTTGCATCCACCTCCACATAGACGAGGGAGGTCGAAGTGTTCCACCTTGAATTCCTCCCTCCAAATATATCCCCCACCATCAACGTAGCAAGCCTCCTCCCAATTGGACCACAATTGCATATGTGATCAAAAGAAGAAATACCCATCACCTTATGTCTGAACATTCTAAGCCACAAAATTCTACTGTGCACACAATATGCAAGGAAAAATATGACCACTCGATCAAACATATGGACCACCACATTTATCAAAACCTAAAATACAACACAGGGACAAACAACTTGCACTCTGAAAGGAATTCCAAACCTTAATTTTACAATAAGGATAATTTCTCCTCACATCGCCCAATGGAAAAAGAAAGCCAGAGGAGCAACTTACAACCAAAACTCTTCCACATTACTCTTAAATGTATGTATCTCAACCCACAAAGCTGACATAGAAAGAGTAGAAGCACAAGAAACCGACACCATAAATAGCCAAACAATAAAGAGGACAATCATCTCAAGGAGCCACACACAACAACTCATGCAATTCTGAGAACACGGAGGGAAAGGGGAATTGTTCACATATGCCTCCAAGGATGAGCATGGCACACATTACTGCTCATGTGTTACAAATAGGGGATAGAGAGAATATGAAAGTCAGCCACCCTACAAATGACCCAAGGCCATTCTTCAGGAAAAACCGAACAATAAATTCAATTACCATCCCACCTTTCACATGAAAATCCAACCCCTCCCCCCACAAAAAGGGGAGGAGGTGAAAAATATATCAAATATCCGACTTCAGAGAGCCAATGAGAGAAAATCCAACCTCTCCTATCCACCAAAAAGGTAGGAGGTGAACAATATAGAAAAGAGAAAATTTCAATAGAGCCAACGAGCAACTAAGGGGCATGAGAGCGACATAGACGGGTGGCCAGTCATCTCAAGGAGCCACACACAGCTACCTCATTTAAATCTAATTACATAGAGTGAAAGGGTAACTCTTTTCACATATGCCTCCCAAAACAAGCATGGCCAAAATTACCACTCATGTGCTACCAAGTGGGGATGGAGAGAATATTAGAGTTGGAGATGCTACAAATGACCCAAGGACATTCTATAGGCATACCCAAATAAATAACTCAATTACCAACCCATCTTTTGCATGAAAACTCAACCCCCTCCCCCCAACCAAAATACAAGGAGGAACACACTATAGCCGAGAGACGATTTCAATGAAGCCAATGAGCAACCAAGGGGCATGAGAGTGACATAGGCAGCTCTCTAATCAGCTTAAGGAGCCACACAAAGCAACCTCATTTGACTTTGAGAACACAGAGTGGAAGGGGAACTTTCTTCACATATGCCTCCCAGGACAACCATCACCAAAATAACCACTCATGTGCTACCGAGTGGGGATGGAGAGAAGATGAAAATTAGCAAACCTAAAAATGACCAAAGGTCATTCTTCAGGTGCACCTGAACAAAAAACTCAATTACCAACCCACCTTTCACATGAAAATCCAACCCCTGCCCCCACACCAAAAAGGGAGGAGGTGAAAAATATAGCAAAGATACGATTTCAACAAAGAAAAAGACTAACCAAGTAGCAAAATGAGCTGATTTAAATGAATTCAAAGAGTGACCAAGCAGCATGAGAGCGACATAGAGAAGAACTGATTTCAACGGAGAAAATGAGCAACCAAAGGAAATGAGAGGGACATAGCGAAGAGCCAATTCAAATGGAGCGAATGAGTGACCAAGTGGCATGAGAGAGACATAGGCAGGGGACCAGTCATCTCAAGGATCCACACACAACAACCCCATCCAACTCCAAGAACACATAGAAAAAGGGGAATTTTTTTGACATATGCCTCCCCGAACGAGAATGGCCAAAACATTACCACTCATATTCTACCGAGTGGGGATGGAGAGAAGAAATTCAGCGAACTAAAAATGACCCAAGGCCATTCTTAAGGCACATGTGAACAAAAAAACTCAATTACCAACCCACCTTTCACATGAAAAGCCAACCCCTACCCCATACCAGAAAGGGGATAGCTGAATGATCGAACGAAGACACAAGAATGTGCATAATGCACCTAGGCAGTCACAACTTAGAAAATTTGATGTAGCTGCCCTAAAATGAAATGACCCAACCCGAACGCGTTTCATCGGGCCCCTCAAATGAAATGACCCGAGCCGAACCTATTTCATCGGGTTCCCTAACACAATGCGACATGGCGTGCCCAACCGAATGAAGGCAGAAGGGATAAAATGAAAATCAGGTCGCATGAACGTGCATAAGGCATCTAGAATTCCGCAGCTTAGAAAATTTGATATGGCTGCCCTCAAACGAAAAGACCAGACCCAAACATGTTTCATCGGGCACCCTAACACAGTGCAACAAGGAATGCCTGATCGAACAAAGGCATAGGGGAGAAAACAGAAAATGGATCACATGAACAGGCACAAGGCACCTGGGCAGTCATAACTTAGAAAATTTTATATGACCTCCCTTAAACAAAATGAGCCGACTTGAATGCATTTCATCGGGCATCATCAGACGGCATGACATGGCGCGCCTGACCAAACAAAGGCACGAGAGAGAAAATGGAAAGAAAGCCACACGAACATGCACAAGGAAGTCGAGTGGTCACAACTTAGAAAACTTGATACGGCCACTATCAAAGGAAACGACCTGACCCAAACACGTTTCATCAGGTGCCTGCACATGGCACGACAGGGTGCGCCCAATCGAACGAAGGCACAAGTGTAATATCCCAAAATGGATAATGCCGTAATACTGAAACACAATATAAGAACTGAAACTAAGTAAAAAATAAATCTAAATACAAAATTAGAATATATAGAGAAGTTGAGCCATTTTATTATATGGAGAGGATTTGGATACACAATGTACAAAAGATGAGGGAATCTAGCCAAAGAGATGGCCTAGAATCACCCTGCAAACATGCTATAACTAGCACTGTGTAAATGGTGAGATTAAAAAAATTAATACGTCATTGTACCTTTCATTGCTGCTGTATATGAAGCTGCTAAAAAATTAAATGTAGATCTATGGAGCTCAGGAGCTCTGATGATGCCAACATTCAAGATCTGACCAATGTGATGGGAACCCAAGATAACCCAGAAAGGATTTTCCATATCTACAACTTTGGAAAATCACCCTCCTAGGGTTTTATCCTTTGAATGCTAGGTTATGTAGATATTAATCTAGGTATGATCAAAATATGGCTACAATATGTTATACAAACAGATCTAATCTTGAAGGGCTGATTTCTCCTCCAAACCTACAAGCTAAGAGCTTGAGATATTGCATCCTCTTCTTCGTCCTTCAAGTTGCAGAAACTGAATATGTCGCTGATATAGAAAATGAATTATAAAATATGGAGAGGCTTTATTCCTACTAAAATATGCTACAATAAGCTCCAGGATGATGGAAATGGTGATGCAAGGTGAGGGGATGATCCCTCATAGGATTACTAGCTGAAATACTGGTAACTTCCTTCCTCCTTTAGATCTGCAATGATGGACTACGCAATCCTTGATGGGAATTGTTAGTGTTAGCCTTTTTAGCTTTCCTTCAGTGATCAAACATTCTCTTACAAAGTGATTTTAAGGTGTCAAGGTCAAATTTTGTCATTTCAATGAGTCTTCAAGCAAAATTTGGTCACTAAGCATTAGGTCTAGGTTTTGTTTTCACGCTTTTCAAATTTTTCCAAATGTCGTTCCATGTCACCATTCAGCTGAGTTTATCATCATTCAAAGGGTTTTCATCATCATGTCAAGTTCCATTGGGTCATTTTACAACTTGTTCATGCTTCAGTTGTGCCTAGGTAAGGTCCATTTCCCTCTCCTAGGGTTTTGGAGGTAATTTCTCTTGGATGGTCAAATCATTAGAAAAACTTGTATCATGATGTTCATACACCTTCCCCTATCATTAATGTACCTTATTAAACACTTCCCATCACTGAGATCCCCCAAATTCCTCATTTTTGCACAAACCCTAGTTTCTTGCCACAACTTGGCAATTTTCTCGGCTAGGCCCATGTTTTGCCCTTTTCGACCCCTTCCCCTCACTCAATCTCTGATATTCCACTTTCCCCTACTTCCTAACATCCCTCCATACTTCCCAAAATTTCCCCAATAATTTAGAATCCCCTTATCCCCTTCATTTCGCTTCATTTTGACAAATCCCTTGTTTCACACATTGGGATAGGTTTCACTCAAATGAAGTTTCAGAGAAATAAAGATGAATTTTGGAAAAATGAGAGTTTTTGTACATAGCATGCCAAGGAAGAAAAACCTCCTTCACTTTTTACACAGGTGTAATGGCTTTGGAGAAATGTTAAGAATACCGTTGCCTGAGGAGAATTGATGCACCTGCAGGAAGTAGTGTTGGGAGATTTATTTTTGACAGGGTAAATGAACTCAAAATTGTAAAATTTTACTTGGGTTGGAAATCAGACTCCAAGAGCTTTCCAACGAGCTATCACACGCTCAATTTGGACACCGAGAAGGCCTTCAAAAGCCTCCTGCAAAATTCACTATGTAGCGCGCGGCGCATAGAAAAGTGGGCGCGGCGCATTGGGCCAGAACACTAATTTTTGTCATTTTCTCTACAAAAGCTCAAATAAACTCAATCTTTAATGTTTCAAGAAGGTTTGTTCAACTTTTTCATAGCTATTTAACCCATTTTCAACAAGAGATATGCTCAAAATCAGAGCAGAGATCAAATTGAAAGGTTGAAGGACGAATTTTTGTTTTGAGGCCGGAATTGTGCTGACATTCAGCGCGTGGCGCACTGGGCATCAATAGCCAGTGTATTTTTGCACACGCACGATGCATACATAGTGCACGGTGCATAGAGCCCTAAGGCTAGAAAACAACATTTCATCACCCAATTTCGCATCAAATTGCCTCATTTGCCTGCAAGTAAGTTATTCATGCTTGCTCAGTGATTAATGAACATGTTATGGTGTTGAAAATGAGGAAAAAACGAGTGTTTGATATAGTGAACATTAAACCCTATATTCATTGTCAAATTCACTCCATAGGGTTTTGAAACAAATGATGGTGATATTGTTGGGTTTCAAATATTTTTTTATTGACATATATACTCATGCCATCTATTGTCATTAGTGTCACTGTTTATTATTTACCATAGCCTCACGCTCTCTTTGCTATTCCATCATCGTTGTCATTGCTATTACCATATCATTGTCTCACTGTTTATCATTTATCTTATAAAACAATCCCATATTCACTATCCCACATCCTTCATTGACAAAGTCTAATTGTCATTGCAAGGGCTATTTTCATTTTTGTTCCTAATAATTATTTCCGCCAACATTACACTCCTTCCTACTCACTTGTAAAATCCCCATGTAGTCAAGCAGTGGCTGTTTTCCATTCAAACTCATTTTATAGTACCTTTATCATTGTGGTTTTCCTATAGCACCTTGATACACATGTGACACATTTGGGATTAGAGCATACACTGAACTCTTGTTTTTCACCATACCTACATCAGCATATATTTGTCAAACATCTTGATTTCAACGCCATGTCAGAAACAGATTCAGTATGTGAGCAGGGGTATGACAGTGATTCCACAGCAGAGGTTAATGTGTCAAGGAGATCTCATAAAATTGGTCGTTACATATCAGAGAGGCGCCAGAGCCTTGTTTGCAGCATCACGACGAGTACTATCTCCACCCGGGGTGGAAGGGGTCTCGTTGACTTCATCAGCGGAGAGAGTACTATCTCCACATGGTGTGGAAGGGGTCTCACCTTCTTCATCAGCATAGGTACAGATTCAGGATGGAGGCAAGAGGCCTATGCATGATGAGGACCCCTCAGGAGGCCAAGATACTGAGTTTACATTGATTGATGTTGATGCGAGATCTCCCAGCTCAAAGCTGAGGGAGGCCATCTAGGAGTAGAAAGCCGAGATTAGCACATTGACCAAGAGAGTTTTAGAGAGCACAGTGGGTGATAAACTACTTGGAGCAGTGGAACAAACAGCTAGAGGACCAGCATACACTTGTAGAGTTGCGGCAAATCCGGGAAGACCGTGCATTGGCCCGGAAGAGACCAGGTGACATGACACCGGCTGATCGAGAGACCTGCCTCACACATGTTAACATTCATCTAGAGAAATTGTTGGTGAAGGCCAATAGAGACAAAGACATGCTCCGTCACATGAAAAATCATTATTGGGCCCGTAATCACGTTTGCCGAGCTAAAATGAAGATCCTGAAGGCAAGGTTGAGCAAAGCACTAAAACGGCGAAAGAGGCCTGATCCACTCCGTATCTTGGCCGAGGCTTCATTGGCTGAGCATGAGGCATGATGAGGGATCTTCGCTCCGAATTTCAGCAAATTTGGAGAAGTTTTTGTCATTTTGGAAAATTTTGGTCTCAAAACAGGTTCTTCCGCCCAACGTGTAGCGCGTCACGACGCGCGCTTATGATTGGGACACTTGCTGGAGGAAAAATTTATATTTTTGGATTTGTCATGGTAAGTTATGCATGCTTAGAAATGGCCGAAGCATTTCATCAAGTTCTGGATGATCAAAAGGGCCAAAAACACCATGAAAATCACCTTTCTGCCACCTTTTGCACCAGCAGGAAGTACTTGTGGGAGAATGAATTTTTGGAGGGGAAAATGAGCTCAAAATTGGGAAATTCCACTTGGGTTGGATAGCATACATCCGGATCTTTCCAAAAAGCTATCATGAGCTTGATTTTGATGCTAGGAAGTGCCCCAAAAATATTCTGAAAGGCGCGCGATGCATAGAGCTTAGGCGCGCGACGCATAGAGCTCAGGCGCGCGACGCATAGAGATTTTGGCTAATTTTTCATCTTCCAGCTCAAAATTTTGGCCAGTTGGACCAGTTTTGATTGTGGATGTAATTTTTGAGTTATCTTGATGTAATTTTGTGGTTTTAATGTAATTTTGATTCACTTTTACCTATTCTAGAAGATTCACTCACAAAAAAGTGAAAATCATGTAAATGAATCAGTTTCCTTCCTCTTAGAGGCAAGTGGTTTGACTACCTAGATTTTAGCTCCTTGTTTAGAATTGGTTGAAACTGCTCCTAGAAGGAGGAATTCGACCCCTAGAGGCATGGGAATGGGTTAGGATGGTCTATATGATGTAATTTCTGAGACATTCTAGGGGTTGGACTGGTTGGACTCCTGGGAAAAGTTTGGCACACTATTGTACATATTTTCTACATTTTGGCCAAGGAAAGATCAGAGGTTTTGCAGCACCTGTTGGGATTCTTGTGGCTTTCAGTTTTGATGGTGTGTTCTCTCAGTTATTTGTAATTTATTTAATGTTTAATGTATGTCATTCCCTTATTTTTCTTCTAAAACTAAATGAATGAGTAAATAAGGTATAATCCATTGATTCCAGTGCTCTGCCTTTGAATTTGTTTATTTTGTATGTTTTCGCCAGTTTGAAAAGGATCCTTGTTCTCCCTTGTCCTCTTTAGCTCCTTTTCATTCTGATACATCCATACACATAATCAAATAGCATCAATACTACTGCCTACCTTGTCCCAACTCGAATTCTGCAAAGTTCTGGCCTCATCCCCGAGCCCAAAATTGTTTTTCCCTTTTTTCCAACAAAAACCCAAAAAATTTAAATCAAACCTTCCTATCTATTTACTAGCCTAAAATCAGTATCCATTATAAGTCATCTCAGCCCCTTTGAAGACCTTTTGCCGAGATAGACCTGGAGAGAGCCCTCTCCTATCCTCGTAGGGCTAGCTATGAGGCTGAGCGTGGTTTGATGTTGCCTTGAGTTTTACCTTATTTCAGCCTAAGGTAGATTCGAGCGCTAACAGGATTGTTGCTGATAGGAGTTCAATAATGTTTGACCTGATGCCATATCTGAAATGAAACCCTAGTAATGTTGATCTTCAAGCCCTAGATGATAGGAATTATCCTACAACAGTTCTCTAGCTGAAATACTGAAGACAACCTCCACCTCCCAAACTAAACTTCAAAAATTGCATAATTCTTGAAGGTAGGTGTTCTGCAAAGAATGTAAATATGCGTGGCACCAATTCCTGATGATGAATAAAGTTCAAGCCTCTTCCAATAGCTACTCAATGAAAGAGGTGGGATTCTTGACCAGGAACACCCAGTGCTAAACAACACTTGCAATATTAGCTAAACAACCAAAGAAAGCATGGAATGTTAAATGACAATTCCAGATCTAAACATACCTTTACATGAATAATCAAAAATCATCCCTCCATTTTTTTCTTCATCTCCTTTATATAGTTTATAAGCCTTATCATGCCTTGGCCCACCTCTAAACTGCACTGTGCATGTGGACATAATCCTCCATGTTTGACTGCGCTGTCTCTCCAATTCATCCATCATGTCTACATGCAATGTACACCCAATCCATCATGTGTGCATTAATTGCACTACTTCCTCCATCACTTCATCATGAATTCTCTATGATCTTACATTAATATGCACTCCATGACCTCAGTTAACTACTCCAACCTCCATGATCTATCTCATCAATGAGACATGATCTCTACTCCATTCACATTAGTAGTTGCTCCACTACTGTTACACTGAAAACTGTCACCTTGACATTTTACCATGAGTATGAGCTCATTATTACTCATACTTCCTCCTTTTGCAAGTCCAATATATTAGCTCCTCATGTCAAGCTTCAAAATTAGAGAAAAATCCCTAAAATCCCCTAAGAATTGGTATCGCACTTTCTCTATGCATTCCCTGCGGTCCCGCACCTAAATCTCAGCCTGCCTGCGGAACCATACCGCACGTTCTTTGTGTACTGGGTGCGGACCTCTGTAAAACATAAAAAGGCGAGAAAATGAAGATAAAAAGTGAATTCCAGGTGAATTCTAGAAGATTCTAGATGGGAATTTTCGGGAATGGATATGCTTTGAGAAGGTTCATGCATCCCTCACTTGATGGAGCTAACCCCTTGAGGTAAGGAGCTTATCCCTTTGAAGGAGGATTCTATCCCTTCATATTTGGAACAAGAAACCTCCTCTTTTCCACTATAAAAAGAGGCCTTGGGTAGCCTCGAAGGGATTTCAAGCTTAAGAGATTTGAAGTTAAAATGCTGTTGAGATTCAGTCTCAAATAACTAAGACTTTCTGTGAGGTTAAATCACTCTTTTCTAGTTGTCTTGGTTCAAAGAGTGCAATGCTTGTCATACTAGAAGAGATTCCTACTTCGGACCCCGGGAGGACCTGCACAACATCAAGGCACAGGTTGTAAAGGTTTTCTACATTTGAAGTTAATACAAATATACTCATTTCTCTCATTAAACTGTCTATTAATGGTTTATTTCATAAATTCCTTGATTATTATGATAAGTATGATTTATAATAATGTCTATATAGGTGCTGCTTAATATTTTTGCTTGTTTGTGACTGCAGATTCATGAAGAACGTTCTTTCAGTGCACGGGAAGGACTTCAACAAAATCAAGCAAGCGTTGGACATAAAGTAGGCTTCACACCTATATAGTGTTTTTATGAATCTTATATGCTTAGAGAGAGATTAGTATAATTGGCTGTTTGTTGCTAGTTACCTTTTGTACTAGAGAGATCGGTCTTGTCCGCAAGACGGATTAATCTACACAACAACTACCCCATTATGTAGATCTAGGCTTAATCAATCCACATTCACACATTAAAAGTGGATATTTATTCATCTTGAGGATTATGGGTCCCTCCACCCTTTTATTTACTTAATTCATAAAGAAAATCAAGAACTTTAATATTCCAAATATCATGTGAAAATTTGGGAATATTACAGTCCTCCTTGGCAAAATATTTCTTGTCTTCAAGAAACTGCAAAATTATATGAAAATCCATCCATTCCCCTCCAAATTGAATCCACATAAGGAAGGCCTCCCCCATTTGCTGCAAATTGTTATGCATGTTTGGTTCCAAAGCTGTCTCTCAAAATTGCATAGAATGACCTCAAACTGTATGGTTATATGTCCTCCTTTCACCATGAAGTACCAAGTGACAACCACATGATGTCCAACATCATCATCCATACATGAGAAACATAAAATAAAGTGGTTCTTCTCAAAAAGGAAAATTCCCATCTCACAAATAATTTCTTCATCCCATGTTTCATGAAGTACATTGAGCATTGACATGCCCTCATCTTTAGCCCTCCAGGCCTTGTTGGTTCCAAGCATCATTCCAACATCATGAAAAAGAATAAATAGATATATATTCATGGAAAAATATGTCAAACCATATTCTACCAATAGTAACCACCTTAGTAAGGCCCTTTGCTTCCATCCTCCATCTCCCCCATGTAAGATGGGCAAGACAAACTCCCCCAAAAGCAACCAAAGAAAAAATATATCTTGTTGCTTCCTCTCATCTTCATGTGCATCATGGAGTAAAAAAATCTTGATAGACATCTGGAATGTCACATAAACCCAATACAATAAAACACCATCAATACACATCATGAGAGCATCATGCCAAGTTCTACCCAATACAAAACACATAGACATGAGAGATGTCATGTGATGGCCAAAATCTCTAAAGGGAAACCAAAATGAACATGCCTTGTTTTTCTACATTCCATCATTGATACAAAAGGCATGAATCAAAAAAATATGAGCTATTGGGTAGTATCCATACTCACCCAAGAGTAGCTAGCAAAGCCATTCCTCCTTCTTCAGTACATGAATGTTATTCAAGGCATGGATAAAAGAAATAGGAGCTTTTGGGTAGTAACCAAACTCACCCAAGAGCCAGCAGCGTAACCAAGATTCTTTCTGGCCCATATCATGTATATGTAAGTGGTCATGCAATCCCTTTCTTATCATCCTCAACCACTCATCCCAATGTGGATTATGAATGATGTACTTCATAAACATGGTATCCTTCATTTGTAGAATATCATCTTCCACAAACTGATGAAGAACCTTGCACCCCATGAAATGTTGAAGTGCAACTCCAATGAAATCTCTTAATGAGACCTTCTTCTCATAAATGGCCCTCCAAAACCAGTGAGGTTCTGGATCTACTACAGGTACAAGTTTCTCGTTGAGCTGTGAGATTCTCATTGAGAAACTTTCATATAGAAATAAGAAAATATTCCTCATCTCAAGATGTCTACCATCTATCATATTAACCACCATTAATTTATGAGTGAAGCTACCCTCATAATTCTCTAATAATAATGGGGCCCTTTCATTATCACTGTTACTAAGTGATAACATTGTAGATCTACATGGTGGTACATATGTTGTCTCAAAGCAAGGCATAATGTTGATCTCATAACCAACCATTGTACATAGGATCATGCTCATCCCATCTTCTGAAACTCTACACTTCGACTCAAAGGGTTGAATGTTGCTCAACAATGATGAAATTGGATAGCTCTTATTCTCCTCCTTGATCAAATAAAGGGTCCTCTGTGCTGTGATAGGTTGCTGCTCCAAATAAACATTTTGTTCTAACCCTTGGTTATGCATTTATCCCTAATGGAATGTCCCCATAATTTTGAATAAGAGGTATTGAAACAATATGTGATGAAGATGTATGCATAACTTGGATCAAATAATGTCTGGGAACCTCTTGCAAGACCACAAGAGTTCCCCCAATCGGGGCAATGGTGTCTCCAACTATTGGTAAGAGTGATGGATGCTCAGTGTACCAATGTTGGAATCTACCTCCTCTTCCTCATGCATCTCCTGAATCATGCATGTGACTCTATATGTCAACAACTCAAGAATATCTTGAAAATATGAAAATTTCTCTTCTTCCTCATGCATTTCTTGAATCATGCATGTGACTCTATATGTTAAGAGATCAAGACTATCTTCCAAATATGCAAGTTTTTCTTCTCTGGATGCAAGTACTTTTGTAGCTAGTGGTGAATGTAGTGACCCCTAGTCGAGACTGAAAAGAATGACATCCTCCCTTGTTTCCTTAGGAAATGTCTCTTTGCGACACATCTCTGGTTTTCTCACATCAAACTTCCTTCTCAACTTGTGAAAGAAATGTGAATAGTTAGTCACCTTTGCATACTCCATGTTACCAAGCCACCAATCATTGGATTCACCATAAATATGAAGTGCTATAATATGAACAACCTCTCTTTCAGCTACAGGATGTAGCCTAAAGAATTCATATAACTTTTTCCTCCAAGACTTAACAATGCTTAAGGAATATCCATAAAATGTAGTAAAATAAAATCTATTGGGCCTCTTTCTTCTATTTTCTCTATAGGATCTTCTTTCTTCTTTGAGTTCAAAGAATTCTTGGAGAATTAGACTCTCTTTGAATGCTCTAGATTGTGCTTTGTACTCTTCAAGATACATAATGAGAGTCTCATGAGTCTCAGGTTCTCTTCTTCCTTCATTTCTATACCTTTCACACTCTTTAGAGAATTTGGGCATAGTAGATCTATGAGGAGATCTATGATTCTCTTGTCGTCTTTGTTGCTGATCAGAAGTGCTTGGACCTTCCTCGTCAAATATTTTTCTTGGATCCATATTTTTCCTTTCCCTCTTCATTTTATTGACCTCTTTGGAGAGATCTTACATGTATCTAAAGAGAGGAGTGGAAAAACTACAATCCTCCTTCATGATTTATCTCATCTATTTTATTCTTCTTTTGATGCAAAAGATGAAGTGTCCACAAGATGAGCCAAAGATCATGCTCTGATACCACTGTGATATCCCAAAAGGTAGAATGCAGTAATACTGAAACACAATATAAGAATTGCAACTAAGTAAACAATAAATCTAAATACAACATCACAGTGTACATAGAATTTGAGCCTTTTTATTATACGGAGAGGATTCAGTTACAAAATGTACAAAAGATGAGGGAATCTAGCCAAAGAGATGGCCTAGAATCACCCTGCAAACATTATATAACTAGCACTACGTAACTGGTGAGCTTACAGGAAGAAATAATGTGTTGTCCATTTTTATGCCGGTGTACATGAAGCTGCTACAAAATGAAATGCAAATCTATGGAGATCAGGAGATTTTATGATGCTAAGATTCAAGATCTGACCAATGCGATGGGAACCCAAGATAACCTAGAAAGGATTTTCCAGATCTACAACTTTGGAAAATCACCCTCCTAGGGTTTGATCCTTTAACTGCTGGGTTATGAAGATCCAAAAATATATTTGATCCAAAGATGGCTGCAATATGTTATACAAACAAATCTAAGCTTGAGGGGTTGATCCCTCCTTCACAAGTATAAGCTAAGAGCTTGATAAATTGCCTCCTCTTCTTCCTCCTTCAAGTTGTAGCAACTGAATATGCAGCTGCTACAGAAACTATGTTGTACAAGAGGGAGTGGCTCTATGCCTATTGAAATTCACTTCAATAAGCTCCAGGATGATTGAAAAGGTGATGGAAAGGTGAGGGGATGATCCCTCATAGGATTAATAGCTAAAATAGTAGTAACTTCCTTCCTCCTTTGGATATACAATGATGGACTAAGTAATCCTTGATGGGAATACTGATGATAGGAGGTAAATAATGTTTGGCGTAATGCCAGATCTAAAATTAATCACTGGGAATGTTGATCTTCAAGCCCTAGGTGATAGGAGTAATCCTACACTGGTTCTCCAACTAAAATACTGAAGAGAACTTCCACCTCCCAAATTGATCTTTATAAATTGTGTAATTCTTGAAGGTAGGTGTTCTGCAAAGAATGGAAATATGTGTGGCACCAATGCCTAATTACGAATGAAGTACAACTCTCTTCCAAGAGCTACTCAATAAAAGAGGTGGTATTCATGACCAGGAACACCCAGTGATAAACAACACTTGCAATTTTAGCTAAACAACCAAAAAAAGCATGGAATGCCAAATGAAAATTCCAGATCTAAACAAACCTTTACATGAATAATAAAAAAGAATCCCTTCATTGTTGCTTTCATCTCCTTTATATAGTTTATAAGCCTTCCAATGCATTGGACCACCTCTAAACTACACTGCGCATGTGGACATAATCCTCTATGTTTGACTGCGCTATCTCTCCAAGTCATCCATCATGTCTACATGCAATGTACACCGAATCCATTATGTGTGCATTAATTGCACTACTTCCTCCATCACTTCATCATGAATTCTCTATGATCTTACATTAGATTCACTCCATGATCTTAGTTGACTACTTCAACCTCCATGATCTATCTCATCAATGATATATGATCTCCACCCCATTCACATTAGTAGTTTCTCCAGTACCCTATTATGTGGATCTAGGATTAATCAATCCAAATTCACATAAAAAGTGGATATTTATTCATATTAAGGATTATGGGTCCCTCCACCCTTTTATTTACTTAATTCATTAAGAAAATAAAGAACTCTAATATTCCAAATATCATGTGAAAAAATGGGAATATTACAATAGGGGAGAAAATGGAAAACGGGCCACACGAACGTGCACAAGGAACCCAGGTGGTCACAACTTAGCAAATTTTATACGTCCGCCCTCAAATTAAATGACTTGACTCAAATGCATTTCATCAGGCACCCTCACATGGGGCGACATGGTGGACCCGGCCGAACGAAGGCACAAGAGAGCAAACGGCAAACAGGTTGCACGAACGTACACAAGGCACCCGGGCAGTCACAACTTAGAAAATTTGATATGTGTTGTGCTAGAATTTTGAATTACAAATAAATCATGCTTCCCTAGATAGGTGCTATTCTATAACAATAGGTGAAAGACTATACGACTATTTTTCCTAACTCAAAAGAGATACACAAAGAGGATTGGAGTGTTACTTGATTAGTCGCTTCAAAATGGTTCCTTCTGTCGCTTCTGTTGCAGCTTCAAATTAAAGAGGTTTTGTACTAAATACTTCCTGCAAGAAAGAACATTGAAAGAATAGAATATGCAATAATATAGATATTTATTCAAGACGGTTCGCTAAATCAGTAAATCATAAACCATATACATCAACCAATATCTTGCAATATGGAAAATCAAAGCCAATACAGATGCATATAGGGAAAAATAAGTAGTATTATTTATTGATGATAGAAGGAGAGGTTACAACCAAATGACTGATTTGAAGTGACCCTTCCAGCAACGTCCCCAAGCCTCATCACAATATAAATCTCTCCAGCAGCAGCTATACAAATCTAGCTCTCAATTGAAAATTCTCCAACATTTCTCTACTCAAGTTATTCCTTCTCAAGCACTTATATTTGTGCTAAATTTATATATGAACTGTAGGTGGTTTTGCAATCAAATACTTTCCAATAATAGGCAAGACATGTTTCTAGTCATGTAGATTTCAAATGGAAACTTAGATCCGAAGCTTGACACATGTGAACTATTCTAGAAGATACTGGCCAAGTGGAGATTCCGGAACAATGAGAATTTCACTCCCAATGTGATCAATGCACCTGTGAATGTCGGGAAGTGGTTTGTAGAGCAGCCTTGCATGGTGCTACCTGCATATGCAACGCACTTAGGCCCCTTAGAGCCTGTGTTGGTGAGCTCTTATATGCTATATAATAAGCTTCAAACCTTGGAAACCTGTGCTTGATGAAAGTCTTGCTTGATTTGTCTTGTTCTTGTCTTAGGTCATGTAGCAACCAAAATGATAGGGAATGATAGACCCTTGATAATTGATTCTAGAGATGATGCATAGTTTACCAGGTCATTGGGAATGATGCCCAAATTTACCTATAACAATTTCCCCCTAAAGCATGAGATCTAAATAATAAAAACATTTGATTGAGATGCTTTACACTGTGATGAGCCTGGAAACGAAGCGGAGTGGTCACCTGCATCAATATTACAATACATTACATCATGATATATCCTCTTTGATCATAATTTCTAAGGGTAGGAATTCCCATGTTCAGCACATAAACAATCTAATAACATGTACATAATTTAGAAATTCATCTTCATTGGAATGTTGCCCAGATGCAGACATGCCTACAGATATAGGCCCATGTTTGGATGACAAACTGTATGTAAGGTTACCATATAGATGATGTGTATAACAATCCTGAAATCACAACCTGGATGGATGAAACTAGATCTGGGTCTTATTATTTCGTTCATTTGATCATTCAGGTACAAGTCTAGCCATGTGAATATATGATTTCTAGTCAGACATGGAGAGAAATCATTTGATTACTAGCCAATGATGTGAGCTGTTAAAAAATGTGAGAGAACCACCATTAATTTCAATGGCCCTGAAGGTACTATAGTACATTTCGTAAGGCGTGAATATATGATTTGATGTCGAACGCCAAACAAAATCTTTCGGTCAAAGGTCCAGAAGCGAGGATCTTGTCAATGCTATAACAAGCCTCATGGTACTGGAATCTGATGTTTCTAAGTGAACTTCCTGGATATTGATTTGTTGTCTACAAGAAGTCACCTTATTGCAAAATAGGAGTTATTGATTTTGGAGACAAGGGTATGACTTGATATAGCAATTTTTAGGGATTACGATCATGAAAATGAATGTTTATGAGTATTGCAGAAGGATGAGTTTTAAATCACTGGATGACTTCTTTTGAACATATCGACGACACTATGATGAGTTGGAAGCATTGACCCAAAACTGAAGTGAATGCATGATGAACCATAGGTGTGAATGAACCATCAAGATGATTACCCAACCCAAACAATCACGAACATGGAGTGAAAGAAGTGTCATGTTCAAGAGCGACTTGCTACCAAAAATAAATTTTCTCACTTTTCCCAAATTTTCCCTAGTCATTTTTCGACCAGTGCCTATTTATTTTTTAACAAGCTTGAGGAGGATAACATTTTATTGATCTATAATACAACCCTTCGAGCAAATAAAGTATCACTATTTAATAATTTAACGAGTCTAGCAATGAATGAAACTCGATTCTTTCCATGATCGACAAGCCTATTCCTATTTTATGTTTTAATGAGCTTAATGAAAATGATAGCCCAGTCATTTTTCATATTTAAAGAGTTTGAAAAAGAGGACAAAAGAAAAATTCATAAGTACTTTTTCGTAAATTTGTCTCTCAGACCTGAAAAAGTGTAAAATAATATTTGAAAGAACCTCTTTGGTCACGTTTAACCAAGGTATTCATTTTTCGTAAATAATATATCTTAGTCTGGAAAAGAGTTAAACTTATACTGAGTAGATATCAATTCATTTATTTTAACGAGCTCGAAAAGACAAGTGCTTGACAATATTTTCACATTATCAGAGTCTGAAAAGAGCTAAAAGAAGACTACAAGGGTTATTTTTTCGCTATTATCGAAGCTCGAAAAAGAGATAGAAGTGCACTTCAAATCATTTTTCTTTTTTATCAAAGCTCGAAAAATAAGGAGGAAAAGTATGCTTTCTGGTCAAGTCATTCTTTGAATAAATTTTTCACAAGTAATCTCTTCATCAGTTTTATGTCCTGTTTCAGAGCAACATCAAATGGATTAAAAATACCTATTTCATGATAAAAAAAATAATAAAACCATATTCATAGCAATAAATTCAATTTGAAAATAATTAAATGACTATAAAAAGTAGTTTCGCTATTCATTTTTACCATTCCATAGTTACCATTTTCATTTTGGAGCTTTGAACATGATTTTTCGCCCGAACTTCAGTCGTCGATTACGGTCATTTCTATGGATGGATTTCATCACAGTTTGATCCAGTTTAGTACCATGAACCTCCTCTTCCCTTTGGTATTCATTTCATTTCCAATTTCTGCAAATTTTTAGGGTTTTAAGACCCCTAGGGTAATTTTTTCCCAAATGAGGGAAACACACCCCTGAATGTCGAAACCTGCGTTGCATAGAAAGTACAGTGAAGGGTACCTACATATGCAATGCAATGTATCAACCCAGGGAGTGCGTTGGGTGCAGTTCAAGTTTTTGGTTTACATGTTGTGCCCAAAATTTTCCTAGTTTTTTGCAATGAATGGAATCTAATGGATCTCATGGTTGTATTTCAGGTTTCCATTGGATTGTAATGATGATTACATGGAGGGAAAGAGAACATGAAGAAAAAGATATGATTTCCTTGAATGATCTGGGTACTGTAAGAGCCTTAAGATATTTTGGACTACTTAAGTACTTCAAATTGTTGGGAATGAAGCAATAGATAGAACTCTTGGAGTTCTTAGTTTGAGAATGGGATCGAGCGATAGAAGAATTTCACATTAAAAATCAAGTGGTTCCCATAACAGTTCAGGACATGTATTTTATCATAGGTTTGTCGAGGAGAGGTTTGCCCATTTCTCTCACAGGGTCTACCGTTGGACGAGAGACAGTGAGGGATTATGTTATGCAATATTGCTATCTAGGGGCAGATCCTAGCAAAGATGGAAAAATAAACATCTGGAATGTTAGGGATATTCCTTTTAGAACCATCCTTTTCATGATCGCTAAACTTTCTAGCACTGTTATACTGCATGTAGTGAACATATCATATATGTAGTATGTGCTAGAGTTTTTAGAGCCAACAATATTCAACTGGTCTAAAGTTGTTCTATCTCAGAAAAAGGAACAACTAAACAAAGAAAAGGGAGGAAGGAAGAATAATTTCAGTTATGGTTCAATCCTTATCTTCTTTGCTTTGGAACGACTTCCATTAATGCAGCCACAACATGTAATAGTGGATATATCTAGTCCTAGATATTCTCGAATGCAGAGATGGGTAGAACTCAGGGGTCGGCATGCAGGCCAATCGACCGTTGTGTCCTCTACTGCATTCTTTGCCTGGTTCCAACGAAAAATCATCGCCATCGATGAATATGCATACACAGGCGTTAACTTCCGAGGAGATCGAGATTTAGTATTACCAGAAGGCGCTCACTGGGGTGCAATGGGTAAGAATGTTTTGACCATGTTTTTTTATTTTTTCTAATTTTTATACAATGTTTTTGTGTTTTGATTTCTTTCCAAGACTAGACTAAATGTTTGACGTAATGGAGATATCGTTCGTGTTCAACCAGTAAAGGAACCAGAGCACGAAGTAGATGCGCTAGTAGAGAGGGCTGTCGAGAGAGCAGTCCTTCAGGACCTTGATATGGATGAGACTCTGGATGAGCTTTAGCAGCACATACAGGGTTTAACCTTCAGAATTTTGAATTTCTGACTCAAAGAGTTACCCATGTGACTGCAACGACACACTATTGGGGTTCCTAACCATTGGATGTGGTTGCTTCATAGGATTGCTAGATCTATACCATGTTACCATGAGCACCACTAGTTTACTTGTGACATTTTGCATAAATTTTGAGATCAAATGACCAATGTGTCTTGAGCACAAATTTTGTAAAAACCTATAACTATCTATCTATATGATTTCAGAGTTTTTTCTATGTTTATTGTGAAATCATATTCCATGATGTGAATATTTTCTTCACATATGTTGAAAGTGTCTATCTAAAACTTGATTAGCTAATGAATCAGTCAATGTGTTCAAATTTATGGAAATATTTTGATATTGAATTAAATCAAAATGTCTTTCCAAAAGTCAAACTCTTAGGAAAAATCTAATAAGTGTTGGATTTCTAACAGTATAAACACTATTAAGCTATAATACCACAAGTTGTGGGTATAACCTTATGATTATGCAGTTAATACCAAATGAAATGGCATCCGAGAGAAGTTCAATAAACATGCTATACTCAACGATATTGTTCATCAATATACCAATACAAATCCCTTGAAAACTCACTAACTCGTCGTTCGGAGCGAAAATGGCCCACGCTGCAGAGGATAGATTCTGTGTACTATGACTAGCACCATTAGCATATCTAAAAAATGGTTGCAAAGATTCAAAAATATGCGATGAAATTGTAAAGTGGATTACTAACGTCAAGAAAAACTCGAAAAACAAATTAAGATAGTGAATTCAAATCAACAACATATATATAATATAATACAAAAAATTACTACGCTCATGATTAAGCATAGTAATGCTTCAAATAAAACCCATTTGTATGTTGTGCCAATGGAATTCCATCGTAATCAACTAACTTGTAGGCACCCTTAGAAAGAACTCTTTTGACAATATAGGGGCCATGCCACAATGGCTTGAATTTCCCAGTACCTATTACATTAGCTTCTTGATCATAAATAAGGACCAAGTCACCCTCTGAGTAGATGCGAGGCTAGAAATTTTTGTTTTATTGAGCCTTTATACATCTCTTATGTGCTTCATTGGCCAATTTGGCTTCACGATGCATTTCATCAAGATGGATGAGGTTAAGGATATGCACTTCTTCTTCTGAGGTGTTAGGTAACAAGTCTATCGTGAGTTTTAATGATGATATTTCACATTGCATTGGTAAGATAGCTTCCAGACCATACACCAATTGAAAAAGAGTAAATCTGGTTGCGTTTCTCACCGAGGTTCAATACACCCACAAGGCCAAGTACAGGATCAAATTCCAGTTCCTTTTACGGACTCCTATCATTCATTGAAGCATTCGTTTAAGAATTTTGTTAATATCTTCAACTTGTCCATTTGATTGTGGATAATAAGGAGTACAATTATCATGTGACAATCCTAACTTAAAAGTCAATTCAGGCATCATGTGGTTGTGAAAATGCTTCCCATGATCTGTAACTATGGCCTGTGGGACCCCAAACCGTGCAATAACGTGGTTAAAGAAAAACAATGCAGTTGTTTGTCCTATTTTGTTGAATGTAGGCATCACTTCAGCCCATTTGGTAAAATAGTCAATTTGGACAATAATATAGCCATGCCCCCCAGACGAAGGAGGGTTACAGGTCATAAATTCAATACCTCATTTCGTAAATGGTACAGTAGAGACAATAGGATGCATTGGCACTGGAGGTTTGCAGATTTTACGATAAAAAATCTGGCACGCATGACAACTTCTGATGCGAGGATGCAATCTCAAAAAATAGTAGGCCAAAAGTAACAAGCGCGGAGTATCTTCTACGCAGTAGCATATCCAAATACGTTTCCACCATAAGCCCCAACATGACAATCATTTAACACTTTTTTAGCCTCCTCATGGGTGAGGCACCTTCTTAAAATTGTATTGACACCACGAAAATAAAGTGTATCGCCAACGATCATATAATATTTGGCTTGCTATCAAATAAATCGTTGTTCAGAGCAAGAGGTATTTGGTCGAAAATTTTGGGTTTGGAGATAAATGATGAAATCCCCATACCAAGGATTAGATGATCCGATTAGAAACAGAGACTCATTAGGAATTGATGGTTTTGACATAGGTGTAGTCACAGAAAAGCTCAGCGAAAACTAAAGACTTCTTTGACTTGGATTTGATGAATTCCAAATTAAATTCCTACAAAATGACAATCCATTTTGAATATTTTCCCCCCAGTAATTGACATGATAAGATATAAGTCACGGGGTTGCAATCCAAAACTATTGTTGTTTTTTGGAGTAGGAAATAATGATGAAATCTTTGGACAGGTTGAACAACTGCCAAGGGAAGATTTTCCACGTACGAGTACTTAACTTCCATATCATTGAAATTACGACTCAGATAATAGATTGGATGTTCAATTCCATCTTCTACTTGGACCAAAACCATAGCGATGGTTGTTTCAGCAGCGACGATATATAGGAAATAATAATTTTGATAATTAGGAGGATACATTAATGATGCTTGGACAAGAGTGTCCCTGACAGCATCAAAATAAGTTTGCACAACATGATCCAAATGGAAGGGAACCCCCTTTTTCAATAATTGGGTAAATCCTTTAGCCATTTCTGCATAGTTTCGAATGAACCTTTTTAGGAAGTTAGACTTTCCTTTAAGTTTCTGTATCTGAAGTAAATTTGATGGTGCAGGGAAATGAAGAATTGCCTGTACCTTGAGTGGATCTATTCGAATTCCTTCTTTTGAGACTACGAATCTGAGAAATTGACCAGAACTAACATAAAACACACATTTATGTGGATTGAGGCGTATTTTTTAGTGTCGGTAGTGTAATAAAATGGCCCTTAAATGTATTGGGTTATTAGTCCGATTTTTTGAATGAGATGGTAAATCATCTAGATATGGTTTAACAATGTCCATTTCTCTCTGAAAAGTTTCCCCAGTGTTCTTTAAAACAAACGGAAGTTTCCTATATGCGAATGTGCCCTAGGGATAGATGAATGTTGTCTTATGTTGGTCATCTGGGCGGATATTGATTTGATTGTAGCTGGAAAATCCATCCATGAACGAGAATATTTCACATCCAGCACAATCATCAATAATCTGTTCAATAAAGGGAGTAGGATAGTTGTCATTTGTACAAGCATGATTAACATCCCGATAATCGACACAAACTCTAATGGTTACTTTTTTATTCATGACAAGAACGATATTGGAAACCCACTCAGTTAGCGGAACAGGGTGAATGAAACTAACACGCAAAAGTTTTTCAACTTCTACTTTAGTGGTAGTGGCTTTCTTCGGATGAACAGGACGAAGCCATTGACGCACCGGTTTGACATTAGGACACATATTAATAGTGTGTTCAACAATAGTAGTATCTATGCATATCATTTCCTCATAATACCAAGCCAATACGTCATGAAATTCAGGAAATAAAGAGCGATATGAATCAATTTATGATGGGGAAAAAGATACACTGACATGAATATTTTCTACAATGCCCGGTTTGGTCGAAATATCAATAGAAATTGTTTCTTTGATATTTGATAATTTTTTCTCAGAATTGATTGCATTAATCGATAAATAATTCGAAAAGAAAGTTTTGATGGATGGGCGATATAGTTTTCTAAGATTGTTTTCTTCATAATTAGGAAGATGGGAATGATGATGATAATCTTCCCATGGTTCTCGTTCTAAAATCATAGCTTCCAAATTATTTTCATCTGTCAAAAAATTTGAGGAAAATGGATTAGATGGAGTACGAAAATCTAAGGAACGATCAACACAAACACTCACCGACGTTGATTTCATATTTTCCACCCAAGCTAAATATATTTATTGCTATGCCAGCTCAATAGGGTTGGGCAGTAAAAATCCATCCAACATAGAAATATCAGAATCACCCGTACTCTACCTTAAGCCAGATAGAGTGGAAGAGATTATGTACCAGGTCTCTATATTTGAAATTTCTGCCAACTTCATGGGCGGCACTAATGAAAAGGTTCCCATAAGAGTGGAATCCTTTAAAATTCCTATACCAATGTTCTAAATTTCTAGTTGAGGTAAGTGAACAAATGGAATGCTTCTGGTTATCTGTGAAGTGGAGGAAAAAAGGGATAACTGATTAATGACTATGATTGTACCTTTATGTGGAAGGGAAATCATTCTAAAGCATGTAGAAAAAATTACAGTCATTACACATACCCATGGTCTTCCAAGTAAAATATTATAGTCAATGGGTTTGTCAACAACCTCAACATCAATATTAACTATTTTTCCCCCTAGTTCAACATGCAGATTATTGATAATACCACAAGGTTTATATTTTCTTCCATCAAAAGCCTTCAACGTCGTTGATGATTGTGATAATTGTGGTGAGCCAAGTGACTTCCAATATTTTAGAGACATAATGCACGTATATGCTCCCTCATCAATAATAGTGCAATGAACAAGGTGATTGAGAACATTTACTTGTATGGAGAATGCCAATTCTACTGGTAGTTGCAGTACTGATCCAGATTTATGCAGGAACGCAACAGAATAAACATATAACCCTAAATATAGAGATGTAGTGGAAATAACACTTCATTTCAATAATATCAAAGAACTGAAATTTGCTTACAAACATAATGGAAATAAAACTAGCTAGGGCGCTAGTAGCTATCTCTGAGAAGAGATGTGGCGGCTACAGGCCTCTAAACTGAGTTTCCATGAGGCTCGAGGGCCTATTTATTATTTATAAACAATGGGAAATCCTAAACAGCAAAAACCCTAACCCTAGGAGATGAAGCGCCAAAACTATGGACCCCGTTTGGGTAAATTGGTGTTTCAACTTCCCAGGGGCATAACTTTGGCATACGATCTCTGTTTGATGTGTAACATACCTCGTTAGAAAGATCTATCCGAGGACTAAAAATTTGAAACGAGAAAAATCGGTCCATAGACCCATGTTTCTCTCCTTTTTCCCAAAAAAATGTCATTTAGGGCCTCAAAATGGCTCCGGAAGTTTAGGACCCGAAAAACTGCTAAAAATAGTAAACTGTGCTGAAACTGAAAAACTGAAATAGAAAATGGTGGAGCCCCAAGTGGAATAGGTGGGTGACCACCTATATCCGCCTAGATCATTCCTCCCCCCTTAGGAAGCAATGGTCCCCATTGCGGTAATTTCCTCCATGAGATGAGGAAATTTCTGCTGAACTTGGTCCCTGGTGAACCACTTTCCTTGGTGGAGGAGTTGGCTAGCTTTGACAACTCGATATAGTCGGATCTTTTGCTGGCGAGTGTTCTTGATTTTCATGTCCATGATACAATCTATGGTGGCCCATTCCATGCAGTCTGGATTGTTCTGCGATTGGTGTGAGTTGTTCATGTCGAAGTGTCCACTAGAGGTGGGAAGCGTGGGGTGAAGGTGATATCCACATTGAATACTAGGTGCAGACCAAGGAATGGTGGAATACTGAGCTTGAAGGCATTGTTCCCTACAGCCTTGGTGATGGTTTACGGCTCATATCGGAGCAGGCGAAGCTTGTGGTGGGGTCCAGTGAGGCGCTCCTTCTGCAAATGTAGCCATACTTTGTCGCCCACCTGGAAGTTGTGTGACACCCGGTGTTGATCATGGTGTTTCTTGTACTTAGCATTGGCTCTGTCCAATATGTCATGAACCTATTGGCAGATGTGTTGAATGCACTCGATGAAGCTATTTTCTTTGTCGACTTCAGACTGGACATGAGCCGAATCGGCCTGAGTAGCTGCAAATGGCATGGCTACGTCAATGGGACATAGTGGCTGGAATCCCAAGCCCACACGAGAAGGGGCTATGGTCGATTGAAATATGGAGAGCCCGATTATAAATATGTTGTACATAGGGGAGGCTCTCGTCTCATGTGCGTGGATGCTTTGGATTGTACATGCGTAGAATGTGTCTGATCATTCGGTGACAACCTCGTCGGCCATCTGTTTGGGGATGGAAAGTTGTGGACTTGGTGAGCTTGGTATCCAGCATCGTGTTTGGACCAAAAGATCTTCGAGGAACTGGTATCCCGATCGATATGATAGGCTGTGGGATCCCAAATTTTACATACTCATTCAAAAAGAAGAGTTTAGCGATCGCTTTTCTTTGTGATATTCTTCTTGCAGGCCGCCATAATGGCCATCTTCGAGAATCTGTCGACGACCACAAAAACACAATCATTTCCCTGCTTAGTAGAAGGCAAGCCTGACATGTAATCCATGGAGATGGATTCCCAAGGTTGAATAGGGGTAGGTAGAGGAGTATATAGGCCTCGATTCTTGATGGTCATCTTGGAAATGGCACAAGTAGTGCAGGATCTGATGTGCTTCTCGACATCCTTTCAAAGGTTCGGCCAATAGAAATACTTCTACAGGATTGCTACTATTTTCTCAACCCAGAAATGCCCAGTGACTCGACTATAGTGTGCTTCCCTTATCATCTTGGCATGCTCGCTTGAAGGAACACAAAGGTGTCCCATGTGACATATAAGTGCATCTTGGAGGTGAAAATTTGGAACTTGCGTACCCCCCAAGAGTGCCTTGTAAGTTTGGTCGAATTCTGGGTCACTCTCATAGAGAAGTGGCCAATCAGAAGTCTGATGCCCACAAGAGTTGAGCCCAGTGGTGAGTGCCACGATCGGTGGTCGGCTGAGGCAGTCTGCAACATGATTGGTGCTACCCTTCTTGTACTTGATGTTCAAATTAAATTGTTTCAGATATGTGTACCACTTCTGATGGCGATCATTCTGCAACTTCCCTTGTGTTTGTATGAACTGCAGGGGCCTGTGGTCTGTGTGGATGATTTTTTCCTTCCCCAAAATGTAATGCTTCCATTGTCGACAAGCTTGCACAATGGAGTACATTTCTTTATCATATGTGGGGTACTTGCGAACTGTGTCAGACAATGTCTCACTGTGAAATGCCACTAGATGTCCCTGTTAAGTAAGAACTGCCCCAATAGCATAGTCATAGGCATTTGTCTCGATCTCAAATGGATATTGCAAGTATAGTAAAGTGAGAACTGGGGCAGAACAGAGGCGATTTTTCAATTTTGTTAACGCCTTCTGTTGAGGTTCCGACCAAAATTTTTTTGCTCTCGCTCCTCCCTTGGTGACTTGACTCAAGGGCCAAGTGATATGAGAGAATCCCAACACAAACCTCCGGTAGAAATTAGCAAGACCCAGAAAGTTGCAAAGCTCTGTTATAGTGGTTGGGGCTGGGCAATCCCGAATGACTTGGATCTTGGCTGGATCCACATGCACCCCCCTTTCATCAATAATGTATCCCAGATATTGAACCTGGGTCATGCCAAAAGTGCACTTCTCCAAATTGGCACACAACTTGTGTTTCCGTAGTGTTTGGAGGACTTGTCAGATGTGGTGAAGGTGCTCTTCCCAAGTCTGGCTAAAGATCAGAATGTCATCCAAGTACACCACTACAAATGAGTTGGTGAATGGCTGCAAGATGCCATCCATCATTCTCATGAAGGTGGAGGGAGCATTTGTCAACCTGAAAGGCATGACCAGCCATTCGAAAAGGCCTTCCTTGGCTTTGAAGGCAGTCTTCCACACATCAGAGGGTTCAATTGGTACCTGGTGATACCCAGACTTTAGGTTAATCTTGCTGAAGTATTTTGCACCTTTGAGTTGGTCCAGAAGATCATCAATCCGTGGGATTGGGTACCTATTCCGGATAGTGATCTTGTTCAGCACTCGATAGTCAATACAGAGTTTCCACGTCCCATCCTTCTTCTGTACCAACACGATTGGGTTTTGCCAGGCGATGAATTTGGTCCGATGTGAAATTTCGCAACAACTCCTAAATCTGCTTCTTAATTTCACTATTTCCTCCGTAACAAGAGCACCGACAGATCGGTCCATTAGGCAGCGGCACTCGGGCCGACCGAATCGGTGCTTGACCCGACAGTGCGAGGAACCCCGTGTGAGGTAATATGTCTCCGTACCTCCACAACCTTATCCATTTGTTGTTGTTGGGGCAGAGAGCTCGTCCTGGAGTGTCAAGCACATTCTTCTTGCCCTTCGAAGTGATCATCAGAAAACAAATTTCCCTACTTTGGAAATGAGCGATCGTATTGTTTTAAAGAACTAAAGAGATAGTAAGGTGAGGTACCCTCCGGTATCCTCGTTTAAACTTATTTCCCAAAGTAACAATAACAGCATGAGGTCGAGACTCATACACAACATGACGCTTCCACAAGTATGGTTGTCCTAATAATAAATCAGAAACATCAATAGGAGCAACGTCACATAATACCTCATCCGTGAAGAGCTTCATGCTATAGGGAAGGCGACACTGCCGGCTGACGCAGAGATCTCGTCCTTGGTGAAGCCACCCGATGGTGTATAGATGTGGGTGAGATGTGGTCGGCAATCCCAACCGCTTCACGGCGTCTACTGGAATGAGGTTCTTTTGGCTTCCATTGTTGAAAATGAACTGTACCGGGGAGCCCTTTACCCACATCTGGGAGTGGAAGAGACGTTCCTCCTCCTCTGGATCTTCCGGTTCCTCCTTTTGGATCTTTGTAGTGGCAACAGTGGCATTGGGCTTCGCATCAATAATATGTTTCCCTTTTTCATTCACCTTTTCAAGTTCTGATTTGGAGTCAGAGCATGCATCTGACTCAGAAGCCCTCATCTCGGCCACTAGCGACTGCTTGGCTCGACACTCACTTGTGTTGTGAGTGGAGCTCTTATGGAACTCACACCACTTTCTCGTGTCCTTCTTTGGCTTTGCGGTGCTATTATTTTCTTGTGGCTTCGATGAGTTGTCTTTAGCCACCATGACTTGGCTCTGTCCTTTGTTCTACAGTTTGGAAGCACCTTTCCCTTACTTTTGATTCACAGATCCAAAGTCTCGCTTCTTCTGCTTGAATTTCTGCTCAATCTTAGCAGCATACCAGTATGCCGTACCAAGCGAGGAGATGTCGAGGAAATCCATTTCCTTCTGAATATATCTATGTAGAAAGTTGTGATAGTTTAGCACCAGATATTTCTCTGAATCTTTGATACCCAACTTTGTGCGCAGGGTATGGAACAGATTCGTTATCTCATGCACATCTTGATTCTTTTGTTGTCGCAGTGTGGTCCATTGTATGTACTTGTCCTCATAGCTCCCCAATGGATAGTACTACTTCTTGAAGATGTCTCGGAAAGAATTCCAAGTTGGTATGGCCGAGAACAAAGAGGGTTCTATCTGGTCCTTGTTCTCACAGTAGGTTTCCCACCAGTCCTTAACATGGGGGGTAGCTTTGAGGAGTGAAAAAATAATCTTCTCCCGGTCTAAAAAGTCATGAACCGAGAAATATCCTTCTAATAGATTCAACCATCTATCTACGACATCTGTGTCTATTTGACCCTCAAATATGGGAATGTCAAAATTTACTTGTACCTTAAAAGGAGTCGCGCCTCCAAAGTGGCTGCTGGATGCAGATGCACCGCCGATGGGTAGCCGTTGAAGGATATGAGCAAAGTTATCCATCATCACATTCCTTTGTTTTTCAACGGCCTCATCGAGTAATATTTTGATAGGATCTCCTGCTCCCTCATCTTTCTTTTCGTCCCCCATGGGCGTCCGTCGAGGTTTGTGAGGCTGATCTTGCAAAGGTTCCACCAGATCAAGCCCTAGCTCCTTATACCCCGACCTCGTTGGGGACATGCAAAGAAGGATCGAGAAAAAGCAGACCGCTCTGATACCACTGATCCGGATTTATGCAGGAACGCAACATAATAAACATATAACCATAAATACAGAGATGCAGTGGAAATAACACTTCATTTCATTAATATCAAAGAACTGAAATTTTCTTACAGACAGAATGGAAATAAAACTAGCTAGGGCGCTGGTAGCTATCTCTGAGAAGAGATGTGGCGGCTACAGGCCTCTGAAATGAGTTACAATGAGGCTTGAGGGCCTATTTATCATTTAGAAACAATGGGGAATCCTAAACAGCCAAAACCCTAACCCTAGAAGATGAAGCGCCAAAACTATGGGCCCCGTTTGGGTAAATTGGTGTTTCAACTTCCCAGGGGCGTAACTTTGGCATACGATCTCCGTTTGATGTGTACCATACCTTGTTAGAAAGATCTATTCGAGGAATACGAATTTGGAATGAGAAACATCAACTCATGGACCCATGTTGCCCTCCATTTTCCCAAAAAAACGTCGTTTAGGGCCTCAAAACGGCTCCGGAAGTTCAGGACCCGAAAAACTGCTAAAAATAGTAAACTGTGCTGAAACTGAAAAACTGAAATAGAAAATGGTGGAGCCCCAAGTGGAATAGGTGGGTGACCACCTATATCCGCCTGGATCAAGTACATAGCCTGTATGATTAAATATGACAAGATTAGAATCAGTCAGATCAATTCCAGCAATGGCCGACAATAAAGCTTGCTTCTGGGAGGGACAATTTTGTAATACCTCAAGAGTATACATAGTTGAAGGGGATTGAGCCAAATATTCAACTATATTAAAAAATTTTGCAGCTATTTCTCGAGGATTATATGTCGATTTATGAATTACTCCCTTTGGTGGCTTAATTTTAAATTCAGGAATAACTGTAGGTGGTACTGATTTAGTAGATGGATTTTTTGTTGAGGTAGTAGGTTGATGAATGGCCAAATACCATAGTATTTATTGTGTGTTGACACCAAAATATCTTGTGAAGGTTTTTTGGTGGATAACATTAACACTTGGGAACTAGGAGCTGGATCCATAGCAACCAAATTAGTGTCTGGATTTGGAAATGGGTCTGTCAACACAGCTGATGCACGGGAAGTCTTGATGATTTTTGAGACTTCAGCACAGTGAGGAAAATCCCTAGAAAAGTGTTCCTTGTTACAGATTATGCATGGATAACAAGGTTTCCATGGTCCATATGGTTGATCATATGATCTTTCCTGCAGGTTAGAAGATTTCTTTTTCTTTGATTTCCCCCTTTTCTTACATCGTGGTTTCTTGTCACTTTTTCCTTTGTCAAATTACACAGCATTAATTTATGAAGTAGGAGCAGGATCAGATGTAGTAGTGCAGTGTGTGTTTTCAGTGCCTATCAAGCCGTCTCTGGCATGAGAGCCCTATATTCGAGGAGGAACATTGAAATTATATCACGATGCATTAGGAATTTTTTTATGGAGCCTGCCAGACTGAGTATAAATCAAGTCTAAATATTGGGCACAAGCGATAACCTGCTCTTTTATGAAAATTCCACCCTTAGCCACATCCTCAGCTATATATGGTAATAGGGACTTAATGAACCATTCAACAAGGAGTTGATCTGAAACAAATGTCTTAACCATTTGTCGACGGCAATGCCACTCATGAATATGGTCAGAAATGTGAGTAGCATTAGTCTGTTTGAAGTTGGTCACGAGTTCTATTCCAGTTTCTTATCTGATTGGTAAATGGAAATGGGTCAAAAAGATAGTAGCTAGGGTAGTTAAATTTTCAAAAGAAGCTCTAGGTAACTCAATGTACCATTTAGAAACTAGACCTGTAAGCGTACGTTGGAAAAGATGTAGTCGAACAGAATCATCATTCAGGGAATTTTACCAACACCATAAATGATAAGTCATCACATGAGTCGACGAATCTTCTCTAGGGTTTCCATTACATTTAGGAATATCAGAGGGTAATTTATGAGGTATCACCGACCAGCAAGGAGCATAATTTATAGGATCATTGGTTAACCGGTTTAAATATGGTAATTCTAAGGTTGCAACAAAATGTAACTGTCGATTAAGTTTAGGCTGAGCATAGCTAGGGTAAGATGGAATTACTTAAGCAATAGGCATTTTACCACCAACATACGAAATCTGTCGTTTGTAACCCAGATAGGGGTTGTTTTTCATAGCAAACACTTGAGGATTATGTTGACCAAAACCTAGATATGATAATTGCTGAAATGAAGTTTAAGGTATTTGCACCTGTGCCTGCCAAGGGGTATGTCCACCAATGTTAGAAACCAAATTAGTATAACTTGGATTCGGTTGATATGTATAACCAGGTTGTGGTTGTGACATCCCATAAAATGGTACACCAGCTTGTAAATAAATGATGCCCGATACAGGTGGTTGTAAATTAACCAAAGGATTTGGATTCTGTGAACCCAAAATTTGATGATATTGAGTCGAAGAACATCTTGATAAGGTTGATGTACAATATTTTGATTTTGTAATAGGGGTATATATGTATTAACAAGTGGTAATGAAGTGGGTGTAACAGGTTGAACTAGCTGATACAAATGTACAACCGTTTGTGGTTGCATAGGCAGAGTGGGCTACCATTTACAAACATTCATGTCAACATTAGTTTTACCAAAAAGTGATGAAGTACTGTCATATTGGGTGACCAAATGTTTTCCCCCAGCATAAGGAGGATAATAAGATGGAAAATATTGTTCCTCAAATGCTGGGAGTCCAGTTGATATGGTATTTAAAGGAATTGACCTAAAAGGACCGAATTGATATTTCCCTGATGATGTATGTAATGAATCAAGTCGTTCAGTACTAATGATAGGAATATCGGTTGAAATATCAGATGATGACATTGGAAAAGATCATGGTCTTGAATATGCACCAGAGAAAGTGCCAGATGATGATTTGTAACCTGTTGGGACCGTAGGGCCACCTTGAAAATATGACTCTGGTGCAGTTGTGAACATTGACGAAGTAGCAAGGGTATGAGCTGACGTAATTGGAACAATAGACCCAACCGAAGATGTTGGTTTAGACATGGTTGTTTCACCAAATGTATACCCTCAATAATCGGCATGAGATTGAATGGGAACAAGATCAACAAAATTAGATGGAAACGATTGAGGAAAAAAATGGTACAGGTAAAGGTCCTCCCCAAAATGGGTTGGAGTTAAAGGTGTATCGTCCTGTGGAATTTCTTCAATTCCAATTAAACCAGGTGGAAAAACTTCACCGTCAGGCCCAAAATATATTTCAGATGGTTGACTGTGTGATATAGGAGTTTCAATGGCTACAGAATTTTTTAGGATGACCAAGGTAGGAACAAATTATGGTTGTTCGACTTCAGGATTCAGATGTTCTGGCAAAGAAGAGACAGGATCTGGATCAATTTGTGATTGAAAAACATCGGGTCCAGGAGGTATGGTCTCATTGATCAAATGGATCATGACCACGGGTAGCTATGAAGACTCTGTTTCGACAACAGTAGATGAACCGGGATGTGTGGAAAAAAATTGAGCTAACTTTGGATTATTGGGAAATGATGTTTCACTGGAGGTACAAATTGTACTTGATTTGGCAGATCGTGATTGCCTTCACCTACCAGAAGTAACTTCTAGCGATAAAGGTGGTTTTAAAGCTAATCTACACGATCAACAGGGATATGATTTTGTTCTTCCACGATTAATAATTTATTTTAACCAAAAATGAAATAAAGAAAAAGAGGGTAATGCTAGGCAAAAAGGTTTACCAAGAAACTGTGAACTGCAGAATACCTCCTGGCAAACCAAGAAGTACGTGTAGGAAATCTTCCCAAATGTTGTGTTCAGTGTATCACAATTTCAAGGTGACTAACTTGGTTCACTATGGATGGATAGCACCTAAATTGTTTCCTCCCAAATATACCCGAAGGTACGTGGAGGCCCAAGTCTGTATTAACGTTGTCTAATGTGAAACCGCATAGTGAGAGCAGCCCTTTATACTTATCGTACCGTAACACCACCTGATATACTCGGAGGTACGTGGAAAAGCTATGATATACTTACGTATGTGGAGTGAGGTATCACACTCAGAATGTATCGCAAACAAGTTAACGACAGTTGGTATGTTTTACGATGCCAGAACACATCTCTAGCCTAGACCTTATAAATATTCTTGTTATGGTTCCAATTATTTGTTAGGTAAATTGAGATTAATTTTATGTTTATCTTGCTTATAGTTTTCCTTTCAAAGGTTCACTACGATGATGTGTATGAATTTTCTAAAATTCAAGCTAAGAATGATAAAAAAATCTTTCACTTTCAACTTTTTCAATGAAAAACCTAGCTACTAAGGGAAGAGAGCAAATAATTTGTGAGAAAAAAAATCAATGAACAAAGAAAATCAATGAGCACAAACTAAATGTAGATTTCCTGATGTTCCTTTTGCAAAACACACATTATTCTACATGCAAATGCAAGTTTTTCTTTTCATTTTATTTAATGTTATGAATGCAGAAAAGAAACTAGGTGCACTAAATCAACAATTCAAATTCTTTTTACTTTCAAGAAATGAATAATACAAACAACAATTTCTCTTTTGAAGGAAAAATGACGACTTCAACAACAATTTCTCTTATCAAGGACATGAAGATTTTACGACAATTTCCTATTTCGAAAGCAAATGATTCTTAATGCGACCATAAAAATTACCTCGAAATCAACCTGTAAATGATAAAGAAACACTTTTTAAACAAAAATTGAACATATTTTCAGTCAAAGGAGGAAGAAGTATATAGAGTCACTGGTCAATATGAGAAGAAAATTTTTCAAAACACAGTAGAAAATAAACTGAAGCAAATTGCATAGGAAAATTCAATGGAATTTGGGTGTTTTCAGGAGTCAACACAGTCTACAAAGGGAGACAATGCTCTACAAAGCACTGTGTCCTCTCTAAGGGTGCGTTGGGCGTAGTATAGAAAGAAAAATACTACTATTTAACTCATTGTATTTGATAATTTGGCTTTGAAAAAGTTTAATCTTGATAAGTAACAACTACTAGGTGGATAAACAAGGAAAATCAAAGGCTTAAACACCTAGAACTAAGAGAAATTGTCCCTAGTGGAGTCACTAGTTTGCTGGGCTAGAATTGTGAATTACAGATAAATCACGCTTCCCTAGAGAGGTGCTAGTCTATAAAAATAGGTGAAAGAATATACAAATATTTTTCCTCACTTAGAATAGATACACAGAGAGGATTGGAGGCTTACCTTATCAGTCTCTTCCAAATGGCTCCTTCTCTCACTTCTGTTGCAGCTTTGAATTCAAGCGGTTTTGTGCTAAATGCTTCCTGCAAGAAAGAAAACTAAAACAATAGAAGATGCAATAATATAGATATCTGTTCAAGCTAGTTAGCTAAATCAGTAAAGCATAAACCATATACAACAACCAAGATCTTGTAATATTGAAAATCAAAGCCAATACAGATGAACATAGGGAAAAATAACCAGTACTCTTTATTGATGATAGAAGGAGAGGTTACAATAAAATGACTGATTTGAAGTGACCCTTCCAGCAATGTCCCCAGGCCTCATCACAGTATAAATCTCTCCAGCAGAAGCTATACAAATCTAGCTCTTAATTGAAAATTCCCCAGCATTTATCTACTCAAATTATTCCTTCTCAAGCACTTAGATTTGTTCTCAATTTATAGATGAAATATAGGTTGTTTTGCAATCAATGACTTTCCAATAATAGGCAAGACATGTTTCCAGTTATGTAGATGTCAAATGGACACTTCGATTTGAAGCTTCACTCATGTGAACTCTTCTAGAAGGCACTGGCCAAGTGGAGATTCCAAAAAAATGAGAATTTCGCTCCCAATGTGACCAACACACCTGTGAATGTCGGGAATTGCTTTGCAGAGAAGAATTGCATGGGGCTACATGCATCTGCAATGAACTTAGGCCCCTTAGACCCTACGTTGGTGAGCTCTCATATGCTATATAATAAGCTTCAAACCTTGGAAACCTTTTCTTGATGAAAGTCTTTCTTGATTTGTCTTCTTCTTGTCTTAGGGCATGTAGCAATTCAAATGATAGGGAATGATAGACCCTTTATCATTGGTCCTGGAGATGATGCCCAGTTAACTAGGTCACTGGGAATGGTGCCCTAATTGACCTATAAAAATATGGCCACCCTCAAATGAAACGAACCGACCCAAACATGTTTCATCGAGTGCCATCACACGACGTGACATGGTGCACCTGACCGAACGAAGGTACAAGGGATCAAAAGGAAAACATTTCACACGAATGATCAGAAGGCACCCAGGAGATCACAACTTATAAAATTTGATACTACCACCCTAAAATGAAATGACCTGACCTGAACACGTTTCATCAGGCACCCTCACATGGTGCAACATGACGCACCCAACCAAATGAAGGCACAAGGGAGAAAATGGAAAACGGGTTGCATGAATGTGCGCAAGGCACCCGGGTGGTCAGAACATAGAAAATTTGATACGGCCGCCCTCAAACGAAACAACCAGACCTGAATGCATTTCATTGAGCACCCTCACATGGCGTGACACGACACACTTGATCGAACGAAGGCACAAGGGATAAAACAAAAAATGGGCCACATGAACATGCACAAGGCATCCAGGCGGTCACAACTTAGCAAAATTGATACAACCACCCCCAAACTGTGATATTCCCAAATGGGGAATGCAACAATAGAATGCATAATAACAGAAGAATAAATCAGTTCATCATAGATAAAGAAGGAGTCCAACATGGAGAGCTTTCAAATGTATTTCATGCAGCAAAATAGATGTACAAGATGGTCCATGAGATGCATAATAGGAAATAAAAGTCTCCAATAGAAGAAAATCCTCAAAAAGAGGTGTTGCAACCATGTATTAAGACTGGAAAAAGCCTCACAATGTTATTTTATTAGTCTGCAACGTGTTTTATATTACACATTAGATCTAGAGTAGATAAGTTCATGAAAATTCAGATCTATAAGATATCCATACACTATATAGGCTCCTCTAACAATTCCCCTTGGGGATTTCAGCAATACACCATGTACAAGAAGTAGATCTGAGATCTAAGTCTGCGGATCTGTAGAAATATTCAGATATTAAAAAATATTCATATTTTATCTGATATGAAAAAGAAATAGATCTCCTCCAATTGATCTCCAAAGTAAAGGGCAGATCCCCAACACTTGAAAACCAACTCTCGAAATGGTGTGCCAAAACACCCTGCAATTGTATCTACAGGAATACCGCAAATATGGAAGTAAAACTGTGTTGTAGGGTTTAGAATGTGGTTGGCCACATGCCAAGATATGAAAATGAAGCTCCAATCATTGAATACTCTCCTCCCAATGGAATAGAAGCCTCCTCCATTGAAAAGGAGCACTGAAATGGCATTGATCTGAAGAGATCTAGCCCCCACTTGCTGCAGCTTGTAAAGACAACCAAACCCTCAACAGGATCTGCATTGTAGTTGAAAGAAGAAGCTTGGCCTTTAGCCAGATAGTGGACAATACAATGCAAAATCTCCTAAGAGCTACGCAATGGGAAGAGGTGGGATTCTCAACCAAGAACACCCAATGCTAAAAAAAAATAATTCTCAGCTAAAAAGTAAGAGAATGAGATATGTCTAAAAAGACCATATACTCAGAAAAATATAAAATTATCAACAACCTTCTAATGCTGCCATGCTCTTCCTTTTATAAGTTAAGATATTTCAAACCCTAAACCACTTCCAATGAGATCACTCCTTTCACACAAAGCATCTCCATATAAAACTGCGATGTGCCTCATTGATGGCCACCCCTCCATGAAAACACTGTAGATTTGGTCAAGGTTGACCCAGTCAAAATATCCAGCCCCTTACACACCTAAGGGTGCTTGTTTTAACATCCAAGATTTAGCCTTTTTCACATTTGGCATTGATTTATTCTTTATTAAGGAGTATTATGGACCTCCTTTTACAATTGTATTCTTTAAACAAAGAAATAAAACAAAAATGAATATTCCAAATAGCTTAGGAATAATTGGGAATATTATAGTTCTCCCCTCCCAAATGTCGGTTGTCCTTAAGCAACTGATAAGGTGAGTGCTGCAACTCTTCTCCTCCTCCATTGGTGACACCCACATGTGATAAGCCTCTTCCATAAGCTAACTTTTCACCAATCCAACACTCCATGAATTTCTCCTCCAAAGTTCTCATGAGATGTAAATAGTCCATCCCGTAAGGAGACAATAGCTCAAATGAAAAAAACATGGTTTTCCCAATATTCTCCCTGAAAAATGTAACATAAGATACATGGAGAATCTCCATCCCATACGGCACATACATACCTCCCATCCTCCCTCCATACATTCCAATAAATATTACAAGTACATCATCAATGTATGGGAGAAAAATCAAATACATAAAAACGTAAATTTGTGCATATGGAGGTAGGTCATAGTGTTACAGGTCAGAATACCTCCTCATAAGCTCAGAGGAGAAGATAAATATGGAAGGAATACCAAGACCTAAACTAAACCTATTTCTGCCAAGGTAACGCTTCACTATAACAACACAAGAGCATTATAATGCACGCGCTCAGTGAATAGGCCGCGTTAGTGGCTAGGGAAACACTTTGTTTACACTAGAGGGTAGCGTTACCCGTGTTTGGAGTTTGAAACGGGGAAAACCCGCGGAGAATGATTTTAATCTCCAGCTTTTTCTCACAAGAGAGTCAGTACAAAAATGAAACTACAAAGCAGTAATCTCTTATTGGGCCTTGCCATAAACAACTGAACTCTCAAAGAAGGAAAAATCATGGAGGTTGAGGAAACATCTTGGATTTTTCTATTCAGAACTGGTGGAAAGAGAAGGGCAATGATTTCTCTCTCCATCTCCTATAAAATGGAGTTGAAGGGTCTTGGTTCAAGGTCAAAGGATTGTCAAAGTTTTGAATAATTGTGAAGTAGAGATCATTGTTGTAGTGTGAAGGTCAAAGGTCAAAGAGGTTCATTGAGAACTTTTTGGTCAAGACATCACCACTTTGAGAGATAGAGAGATTGGAAGGTTGAGGAGGGCTTGGTACAACCAATGGTTGTAATCCTTCTTTTTATAAATCAATAGAACTATATATTTTTTGTCCATTCTATGCATTGATATTGTCATTATAATTTAATCACTTAGATGTGCATAGTTTAAATGTTTATTATACATTGTCTTAACTGATGGGAAATATATGTTATGGTAGAGATTACACGGGTGCTTTAATTTATTGCAGAGCCAAGATTTGGAGCTGGTGAAGGAGAAATCTTGCTTCGCTGCCTAGTGCTCTCCAAGGGACTTCAAGATAATTAAAGAGGTAATCTTCCATCTTATTCTATCGAGTTTCTTTAAGTTAATATGAATATGCATGTGCCATATTTGTGAACTATACAACTAATATTAATGTCTTCCTCGGGCACCGTAAAGCCCTGAGAGGGATATTTGATAACCAAAAACCTGAGAATTTTACCCTATAGCAGAATTGGCGACTCCGTTGGGGATTTCCCCATAGTTTCTAAACCATTTCTTTCCTCCTTTCATCTTTCCTCCATTCATAGACCCTTCCAACCAGTATTTATACCTAGTAGACATTTCAAAATCTCACAGATTCAATCCTGTTTCTGTTTGACCATCTGAAGAATTTTACCCTGGCTAACACTAATTCTGAAAATTTTCCAGTGCATCATAATGCTGGCTATACTTAAATACAGTGTGTTAGTCTCTGGATTAATGTTGTCTTCACTCAGAGACAGTTCATGTTACTAAGCCAAAATTTTTGTTCACCCCTGTGATTCTGTTTGGTTGCAGTGTTTTTTGGCCATCAATATCTCTCCTTGACTGAATCCCTCTGCTTTTTTACTAAGCTGGAATTTTTGTTTGTTTGCTCTTGTTTGAAAAGTTAGTGTCAAAAGAATTTACTTTTTAGAGAAGAAATTTTTTTTTTTAGTTTTTCTGCATCTAGCTGAGTTAATTCTGAAAACTTTAGTTCATAGACTATTAAGAAGAGGTAGATATAAGTGTGAATATTTAAAGTTGAACTGTGTTATTTGAATGTTAGTGCATGGATGTTGAAAAGAAACCTGTCCTTGTAGAAATCCTCTTCATCGAATTGAATATTTAGAGCATATTTTTGCATGGTTTCTTGAGTCAAAGTCTCATTACATTTCATACGTCCACTCCCCCTCCGCAATACTAATAATCAAGTACACTAAGAATCAAGCGATAATAAAATCATTCACGTTACTCTTTTTGAGCTCACACCAACAGCAGTTCAAGCTAGGATCTTGGGTTAGGAAAAGTGAGAAAATCACCCAAGATCTCAAAACTTGAAACTAGAGTCATTAACGAGCGAAATCCTATTGAACTCATATTATCAGGACCGTTCCTTTACCGGAGCTCAGTGCGAGACAAAAATTGGGTGCACAAGAAGGTAGCCCACCTTTGACTGTAACCGGTCGGTGTGATATATATTGGGGTTCCCTTCAGGGATGTTGAAACTAGATCGGGGATCTAGGTATTCTTCCCATATAGCATGTCGTCCTTGACCGTGCACCCCCCTGATGTTGTCTATGATTTGAGGTATCTTTAGTGGCCATACTTCTTAGGGACTTACACAAGGTGACTCGGATGGGCTATCCTGGTACCTGAAACAGACAGAACCACTCTATCTTCAGTCTTTAGGAGGGTAATCATCTTCACGAGAGTGCTTACACCTATCGTCTAAGTTTTGGGCGAAGCTCTAGAGTGACCATAATTGTACTTTCAACCAAACCTCTTTGTATACTATTGTGATACTGGATTTAATCACCAGAAAATGGTAGTACTCAGACAGGGAACACTATTCTGGCTGTTGCTGATTGATTTTAGAGAGTCCTTTTTTCTTTTTTCTTTTTTAGCTGTGTGGTTACTATCATTCAAACTTTATAATACATAAAAATTTATTAAAATTTGTTAAAAATAATAAAGTCACCGTGGCATCATCCGACCCACGTCATTTGTCTTGAAGACAGCAAGGTATACCTCCTCTGCCTCTTGAGGAACAACTAAACCTTGTTGAACCCATGCCTTCTACAGAAGAGCAATCTCCATTGAAAAACACTAATTTACACGTAGCCTCATATCATACGGAATTTTCGGAGGATGATTTCACGGAAGGTGTCGTACCTCATTACAATCCTCCACTCACTGATCCATTGGGACCTGTGATAGTTTAGATTCCACCACGCCAAGATATGTCTTCAACTGCACAAACATCCATTTCACCACCGGCATCCACAGGGTCGATGCCAATGGAAACCATCCCAGGTTCGCCACCATCCTCCCCGCCGGTTTTCAGTTCCATGCCATCACTTGGTAACCCCAGTAGTCAAAATATACCTAATCCCAACCCTACTGTCATCACAATTGTCAGTAGCTTACCAAATCCTTCGAGATCTACTCCTACCATGGCCACACTAGAACCCATGGTTTCTCCTCCCATGAGTGTGACTACTTCGGTTCCTTTTATCAACCCTTTCGGTTGGAGCCCTTTGCTAAGTTCAAACCCCTTGGCCACTATACTAGGGGGAAGTGTCACCAGCATGCAATTAGTAGGGAAAATTTCACTTCCCCTGCAATCCTTAGGACAAGAGGGACAACCTATTGTTAATACTATTCCCTTAAGTGGTTCAAATATAAGTGTAGGGTCTATGTCGTTGCCGAACTATGCAAGTAGTAGCATGCCTCCGGTAAAATCTATTGCATCCATATGGAATAACCCACCCCAACCTCCATCTAGAATGGGAGGGTACTTTTATACTGGGGGCAACCAACCGTTTTCCCCGCAATACAATATTCCCTATGGACAGCAACCATATGTCCCTACCCCTCCACCTATAGGAAATTTTTATCTAAGTCCTACTTATCCTCCTGGTAACACATTGATGGGTAGACCCTATGGTCTAAACAGTCAGCCCATACTTCCTTGGTTAGATTCAGGGGAAAATCCACAATTGCCATTTTTGGCACCTCTGGATATCCCCAACATCCATAAAATGACTAATGATCCCATCAATCACAACCCGCTCTGGCCTCCAGTACCGCACAAGATTCCTTCTGACATCCCAAAGTTCGATTGGAAACAAGGGGACGACCCAGCCACACACATCAATACCTTTCATCTATGGTCTATATCTAATTCCATGGTGGATGATAGTGTCCGACTTCAACTGTTTCCCCGCACCCTTATAGAAAATTCCGCCAAGTGGTATATTGAATTGCCATGCGCCGCCATCAACACTTTTGGCTCTTTAGCGACGGAGTTTCTAAAGAACTTCCAATTACCAATCAGATTTGAAACTGGAATAGAAATTTTAACCTCGATGTGCCAAGACACCACCACCCACATCTCCGATCACATTCATGAATGGAGACGTAGGAGGCTAGTCAAAGCGCCAATCCCGGATCATGTCTTAGCTAATTGGTTTTGTAAGTCTCTCTTACCCCACATCTCTAAAGACATTGGCCTTTCCAGTGCAGTTACAGAATATCAATGCCTTCATTGTGCCCAACATTTGGATTTAATCTATTCATAATCTGGCACGCTATATGATTTTCTCCCCAATGCCCCTGGTAACCCAAATCCTCCAGCTACTCAGAAAATCAGAGCCCACGCCGACAGTCTCGTTGGCACAATATTTGGTATAGGCACAAAACAGTCTTGGGGGCAAGCCTCCCAGCCATCCTCGGCTACCACTGCCCCTCACCAAATCACTACTCTTCCTACTGCTGAGGTAAATTCTATGCAAACTTCACAAAAACCTAGTGGGAAAAATAAGAACAAGAAAAATACATCTTCTTCAGAAGAGCAGTCAGACAATCAGAATAACCCTAATAAGAAAAACGCTACCAAAATTAACAAAGCGAAGGATAAACCCATGAAATTTCCTTGCAAGATCTGTTCGGAGGACCACTTGACATACAAATGTCCTCGGTTGCAGGAATGCACCGATTTTATCGCAAACAAGGATTCTAGGCAAACACCTTCCGTTCTTCATAATCCTTTCCCTCATCAACAATAGCAACATCAACACATGGTTGAAAACCCACCATAACCCTAGCAACATGCAATGGTTGTTCACATCCTTCTGGTGAAGGGCCATCTTCCATTTATGGCATTAAGAGTGTTGAACTTCAAACACGAGCCAACCTTTATGGAAATCCTACCATAGATGCTAAAGAACCTAGTACTAGTTCAAATCCACCGTCACCCAATGATTTTCATATTGAACGGCCTACTGCTGACCCCGTGATTCATCCCCCCAAAGGGACACTTCGACGCACGAATCATAACACCTCTGCACATGCAACCCAAAACTACAACATTGTAGAAGATTTGGCGCAGGCACCGTTAGCTATGTCTACTCTCGAAGTATTGCAAACTTGTCCAACAAAAAGGAAAGCCTTTCTTTTAGCCATTGGTGGAATAGACCCCAAGGATTCCATGCTATCTATATTTGATATGGAAAAATATAAACCTCACCTTTCATACCAACTCACATTCCAGGTGCAGGTTGTGTCGAAAGGGAGACCAATCCATCGTACTGTCATAGACGAAGGTGCTTCAAACTGCGTTATGTCACAAGCTTGCTGGCTCAACTTAGGTTCTCCTACCTTAACACTGTCATCGAATTCCCTCAAAGCTTTCGATGGCCACACGTTCCTCCCAAAAGGATACTTTGCTAGCTTTCCCATCACTCTCCGTGGGAAAATGGTAATCGTGGAGGTTGAAGTCGTAGAGCGCCATCTCGACTATAATATATTGCTTGGTCGTATTTTTTCTTATGCCATGACTGCCATTGTTTCATCGGTCTTTCGACTCATCCTATTTCCATTGGATGGGAAAATAGTCATAGTGGATCAGTTATCCTTATACACCCCTGATTATGCCACGTTACCAAGTAGCACTGTACCCCTAATAGGAGGCTTTCCTCACTCTTACGTCAGTATCGGTACCAGTCTTCTGATGACATGTTTCCTACTGGGTTTTTTTCCTCTCCCACTGCCACAGATCCCAAACATGGTTTCAATGATATCCACCACTTTTGATGGCTCTATCGACCCATGGATCATCCCGGCACCTTCATACATCACTTCCTACAGAGATTAGATGCCTCTCTCACCAGCCGAGTTGGCCTACCAAGCCATCCAAATCACATTTGAACCCTCCACTGCTATAGTTTTTACCAAAGGTACAAACCTCCCACCCATCACAATTATCTCTAAGGATCTCCTCAATGAAGTCTTGCCTACAGACGAAGCTATTCGAGAGATCATGTCTCTAGAAGAACGACCTTGGGGAGAGTTTCAACATCGCGCTTCGATGATTGACTCAGACGTGATACAAACTGAAATCCCATCCTTTGACCCCCTTGAGATGGTTCCCTCTGCTTACACGACTGTTCAAACTATCGATTCAGAATGGAGCATGGGTAATATTTCTAAGATAATGCTCATTGATATCTTGGTAAAAAAGAGTATCATGGAAAATGTTCAAATTGGAGCCGATTTCAATCCTAAGGAAATTGCATGCTTCACATCCCTTTTCAAGGAATTCCGCGATGTGTTTGCTTGGTCTTATGATGAAATGCCCAGCATAGATCCATCTATAGTCGAGCATGAAATCAAGATTTATGACAATGCCAAACCAATTCGGCAGCGATTTAGACCTCTCCACCCATGCAAAGTAGTCGCCATCAAAATGGAGGTAGAAAAAATTTTAAATGCTTATTTCATCTATCTCGTTCCTTTGACAGAATGGGTTTCTAGTCCGGTTCCCGTCGATAAAAAACAAGGCACCATTCGCATTTGTGTTGAATATCGCGATCTGAATGTCACTTGTCCCAAAGACAATTATCGTACACTATTCATAGATCATATTCTCTATGATTGTGTCAGATGTGAATATTTTTCCTCCATGGATGGATTCTCGGGCTATAACCAGATTGCAATTAAAAAAGATGAGCAGCATAAAACTGCCTTCATCTATCCTTGGGGGACATTTGTGTATTGTAAACTCCCATTTGGTCTGAAGAATGCTAGAGAAACTTTTCAGTGGGCTATGGACTATGCTTTTCATGAAATTTTACATATTGTATAGGCTTACTTGGATGACCTTCTGACCTATTCCAAGAGACGACCTGATCACCTCGCTTATCTGAAAGAAATTTTTGCTAGGTGTAGATTCTAAAATATACGTCTGAATCCTCATAAGTGCATATTTATGGTCGAGTCTAAGCATCTGTTAGGTTTCATTATCTCCAAGCATGGGATTAGTATTGATCTCGATAAGGTTAAGGTGATTGTTGAATTGTTGGCACCACAATCCATTCTTCAACTCCAACGTTTGCAAGGGAAGGAAAAATTTTTACGTCGATTCATCGTTAACTATGTCGAGCTGATGAAAGGATTTATGCGATTATTGAAGAAAGGAACACTATAATTGTGGGATGGCCAAGCTCAATGGTCATTTGATGCTTTAAAACATGCACTTGTTTCAGCCCCACTCCTTAGTGCCCCCGACTACTCACACGACTTTCTCCTCTACCTGGCAGCCTCAACATCCTCACTTGGAATGGTTCTGATTCAAGTTCACAATGACGATAGTGAACATGTGATATAATATTTTTCCAAAGGTCTAATCAGACCTGAACTACGTTATTCACATGTGGAGAAACTTTCTCTGGTAGTAGTTTTTGCTGTCACCCAACTCCGACACTATATATTGATATGACAGACTATGATTATTGCTTTGGAGAACCCCATGTGACACATCCTGTCTCGAAAAATTATTGGAGGAAAATATTCCAAATGGATCCTAATCCTCCAAAAATTAGATTTGGTCTTCACAAATACCAAAGCAAAAAATCCCTCGTCTTCACTGAATTATTATCGAACCTTCCTAGAATTGACCCAGGAGAAGTAGCTCAGGATCCATTTCCTGATGAACCTGTATACTTGGTTGATTCTTTAGACCCATGGTATGGAGACATTTCAGTCCACCTACAAACCCAACTCTTCTGCCCAACTCTCACGTTTGATGACCATCGTTTTATCCGCCACCATGCAAAGCACTACCTCGTGCTGAATGATATGCTATATCACCGTGGCATCAATACTATTCTCTGGCGTTCTCTCACTTTCGATGAGGCACAACGCGTTTTAAATGACTGCCACGTAGGGGCATGCGGTGGTGATCTCTCGGGCATAGCTACTGCCCAAAAAATCCTCCACGCTAGTTACTGTTGGCCCACTTTCTTTAAAGATTGCATTGCAGCGGTCCAGAAGTGCCATCCACGTCAAATTTTCAGAAAGAAGATGCGTTCTCATCCTGCCCCCCTTCATCCAGTTATCTCCATTGGTCCTTTTGCTAAATGGGGAATTGACTTCGTCACCTGAAATCCCACTTCGGAAAATGGACACAACTACATCGTGGTTGCGGTCGACTATTTTACGAAATGGGCGGAAGCCATTCCCACTTTTAAGGCCGTTGGCGAAACCACCGCTCTCTTCTTATTCAATTAGGTAATCTGTCAGTTCGGCGTACCCCTATCTATTTTCACAGATCATGGATCCCATTTTCATAATCATATGATGAATGAATTAACATCCATGCTAGGTTTCCGTCAAGGTTAATCTTCGTATTATTATCCTCAAGCTAATGGTCAAGTCGAAGCTGTAAATGGCGTCCTCAAAACCATGATTCTTCGACTGGTCGGAAATCATAAAACCACATGGCATTGGAAGTTGTATTTTGCATTATGGGCATACCGAACGTCAGTCAAAACTGCCACAGGCTTCACACCATTCCAACTTGCATTCGACCTGGAGGAAGTACTTCCAATCGAGTGCAAAATTCCATCACTCAAACTCGCGGTTGAACTCCTGCCTGGCACCACCGCCACAAAAGAGCGCTTGCTCTCACTCGATCATTTGGAAAAAACTCGTCGAGATGCTACACTAGCACTTGAAGCTCACCAGCACCAAGTCAAATCTCAATACGAAAAATTTGTCAAGTCTCATTCTTTCCAAGAGGGCGATCTTGTTCTACTCTATGATCAGAACATGACCTCTTGGGGGCAGGAACACTCCAACCATTATGGCTTTGTCCTTACATCGTCACTAAATTCATTTCAAAAGGGGCTTACAAACTTTAGGACTGTAATGGAATTCCACTCACGGAGCCCCGCAACATGCTCTATATAAAGAAATATTTTTCTTAGCTTCGCACTAGGCATATTCTTTGTAATTTTATGTATATAAGTTTTGCCTATTTTTTTCATGTTTCTGGATATTTTTTTGGTTTTTTAGGTGTTTTTCTCATGTATACTATTTTTCCTTCACACAGTTGCTGTCATCCTCATCATATGCCGGATATGTGAATGGTGCTAGTCTTCACACTAGATGCATTGCTTCAGCTGCTTGGGTTCTCTATACTCCTAAGTCAGAACTTCTTGGTTCTGGGGGAATTTTCCTCGGTAGTTCCACCAATAACATTGCCGAGTATATGTCAGTGATACAACTCCTCATGGAGGAGGCATCTCATGACATCTCCAATATAGTGGTCAGGTTAGATTCCCAACTCGTCATTATGAAGTTAAACAATCATTACCGTGTCTGTCATCCAGTCTTGTTACGTTATTTTTTAAGGGTGCAACTTTTAGAACGTCAATTTCAAACTATCACATTTGAGCACGTTCCTAGAGAATTTAATGAATTTGTAGATTCTTTGGCAAACTATGTGTTAGATTGGAATTTGTCACATTTATTATAAAATAATTATACATGAAAATATATATTTTCATCCCATTGAAAAATACATAAAACATCACAAAACATAAAATCACCAAAAAGTATGTATATATATATATATATATATATATGTCGTTTCCAGTACAATAGTTACATCAAAAAATCTTCCAAAACTTGGGTGTTTTACAAAAATTTGGCTATACTAAGCCACGCTCTGACACTAATACATCTGCTCCACCAGCTAGGCCTGATGATCATGGTAACATACAATTGCTCTGGCTATCCTCCTCAAAGGCACCAGGTATCTCTCTAGCACACGTATGGTATGCCGCTGCAAATGCACTGGAATATCCCGCATAGGAAGGGTTGGTATGCCCATACTCAAACCCTCCAGATTTCTAGAGAGTTCATGTTAAACCTGGGCATCCTCATCCTCCACGGCTTCCGCATCCTATGCTGGTGTGCCAGCCCTAGGTAGCTGTAGTCCTCACCATGCATAGCGAGGGGCCCTAACCGGATGAACAGGTTCCACATCTATGTCAAGCAAACAATGCTTCATGTCAAAACATAATTTTCACCCTATTTCAACAAAAAAAAATTTGCATAAACATTCAAAAGACAAAAAACAAAGTACTTCCTTGAAATACACTGATCATTTCCTTCTTACCATTGAGTCCCCACTGGGTTCCAGGGGGCAGCGCTAACTCCGGATTGCCTGTGAATTTCATCCTTGCATAGGGATAATCCTCAATCATAATAATATGGGAGTTCAGCCAATCAAAAAATCCATCATAAAAACAGTGGCGGACAAGACCCTCTTCAGTCTGCAGAAGCAAGGCTACCCACCGAGCCTGCCTCGGCTCGCGTGGGCCCAATGGCACTGTAATGATCCTGGGCCTCATCAATGGTACCCGCTCTAGTAAGAAAAATAAAATCAGTGTACCTTACCCAAACTCTCTCTGCGTACGGGTTTTACATGTGGTAAGCTCTTCTTGGACCCGACGGACAACTCCGTTGCACCAATAAAAAACCTAAGGCTACATACAGTCCAAGGCTAGTAGCATCTGGGCCTTGGTGGCCACATGCTGACTCTTGGCACCTACCAAGCAAAAAATAATCCATAATATAGACCTCAGTGGTCTCAAAGTCACCTGTGCGATCGGTACCCAGTTTTTCACAACCTGAGTGTCACGTATGCAATGCTCAAGAATCAGATCAGCAATGGAACGTGGGTCAGCTCTAGACCCCGTCAATTTTGGCCTCGGTCCACGAAATGATAGGCCTGTCAAAAATTACACATCATCCTTCTCGATTGAGAGCTCATTGCCCCCAATCCGAAATACATGGTGCCGCTCGTCCCATTGATGGATTAGCCACGTCATGAGGTCCTCTTAACCCCTCATCAGTTCTAAGTGGGCATATTTTAGAAATCCACATCTATGGAGAGCCATAAAACTTGCATTATCCATCATCATCTCTTGTTATTCCCGTTCATGTTCTCTCTCTCGCCAGATACTCATGATTAACAGCTAAATACCTGCAAATGAAACATTTTCATCTGATTAAAAATTTCCTAGACCACTTCAAAACAATGGGAAATGAGTTGCTAAAAAATATGGTGCGCCTAACGCTGGCCATAGTGTGAAATAGAATGCGCTAATGTGGCATCCCTTCATGGGAAGTGCACTTAACGCGACTCTAACACTATTCACCCACGTTAGCCGCAAACATTTTTTAGGGCCTCACAAATTTTCCATTTTGAACCAGCAAAACTTAACAAAAAGACAATTAAATGATAGCAGGAGGTTCTAGCTCCTACCTAGATCTTGCGGAAAGGAAAACCTTTGCCCGGATTGACCGCAATCATCAGCTGAAGATTTCATCCCTTTTCACCTCATAGCTCTTTCATAGCACTCAGAACAGTGAAAATGAAGGTCTTCTGACATTATTATTGCCAATTCTGGGGCATGACTCTCTTAAGCTAGTTGGAAAAAGTCGTGAATTCTTGCTGCATATGTGTCGCAACTATTGAGATTTGTTACTGATGTTCTGATGAGTGATCATGATTCATATGCAGACATACAAATGTTTGGTCGAGCATTATTTTTACGATATTTTTCTTACTCGTTAATCCGAAAAACCTCGAGTTTCCTTCTTCATACTCGTTAAACTTATATGAAGTTGATGTCAAGCGTTCTTTTTATGGTATTTTTCTTGCTCGTTAATCCGAAAAACCTGGCGTTCTCTTCTTCAGACTCATTAAAACTGATATGAAGAAGCACTGAGCTTTATTTTTAGGGACATTTTTCTCGCTCATAAAACTGGAAAACCCCAAGTTGACTTTGTCGGGCTCGCTAAACTACCACGACAGAGAGTAAGGAGCCATTCTTTTCCTCTTTTTTCAAAGCTCTTTAAACTAAAAAAGTGACTAAGTTTTCTCCACGTGACTTGTTAAAATTTCACGGAGGGCACCGAGTTTTTCTTTGTTGGACTCGTTAAAATTTCACAAAGAGTAGCGAGTTTACTCCGTCTCCTCGTACTCATAACAAAATGAGGTAGACGTCCATCAAACATAGATTTCTCACTTTTCGGGCTTCGCTGGAATAAATCATGGAAAATCAACTATTTCAGGCTTACTATTCTCCATTTTCCATGCCCGGTTATCAAGACATGACAAAGGTACCCCAACGGAGTTGTCTTTTATGATATTTTTCAGACACTCGAAATATGAAAAATTCACCGAGTTTACTCATCTGGACTCATTAAACCTAATCAGACAGGGCACAAAGTTATCTTTTATGATATTTTTTAGACTCTCTAAATATGAAAAAATCACCGAGTTTACTCGTCTGGACTCGTTAAAATTAATCAGATGGGGAAAATTTTGGACAAAATGGATACTACCTCTGTTACATTTCAGAAAGGTCGATTTGGCAGTAAAAATCTTGAACATGGCACTTCCCAGAAAACTCTTTCGTAGTTAGCCGAACCCTACCATCTATGAGTATTAGCCTTCGTTTCCCGGTGTTCCTATACTGGTCAAAATCCTAACACACTCTTTGGTGTTCATCAAGTCTCAGCTACCTAGTACCCTGTTACAGTGCCTTCTATTGTTCAAGAAGATCTTGCTATATACTGCTCCTCTTATCAAGCAAACCACTCATTATGCCAGAAATTATTTGTCGTCTAACATACCCATTTACTCTTCATTATATCCATCGCAAATAAAATCAGTTGGTTTCCATTTCATGTTGACTGATGTAGGACGCCTCAGTGCCTACCCTTCAACAGATCTCTTCCTATCGACTTCAACATCTTATCTAGGAAGATGATCCAGAAACTCATCAGTACCTGGATGCTTGCAGACATTAGTGGCAGGTATTCTTGTGTTTGATCAGGATTCTTCATCATTGGCTCCTGGTCGAATGATTCTATGAGTGTTTGACTTCAACTCTTTTTATTCACACTCGCTATATTGTACAGTGCATCTTAGGGACCATCATCATTATTGGTGGCCACCTTCGCGTCTGTTAATAGTTTTCATTATTGACTAGTAATTAGATGATTTTTCACATGTTCGAAAATAGCTCCTTCATTCACATGTTGATAAATATGCAGTTTAAGTGAATCGGCGGTCAAGACCTTGGGGCAAAGGTTACATCATTAAAGTTGTGTTCCCTTCCCCAAGTTGCGATATTGTTTATGGAAACAGCTTCTTCAGCCTGATCCTGTTATGATAGACACTTCCACATTGTGCTTATCAGTGGACAGATTCTTCATATCTTTATTCTAGAGAAATCATGTTGTTGAAGCTATTGAGCATGGGAATGCCCGACTCAAGGAAGATACTATATTTTCTGACATATGTTGTTGTTTCAAGCTTTCCTCAATGACGCAACAAAACTGAAGGTCACCCCTAATGAGAGCTGGTTTGCTACAATTGCTTATTTCACCTCCACGTGGTCTTCTTTATTTTTAATTGAATTATCAATTAAATATATTCACAACTTTTGAATGTTAATTTATACCTCCCGGCTTATATATTTATCTCCGAACCTTTATAATCAAAGTTTAACCCTTCGAATGTGTATTAATGCCGACGCTCTGTTTTAACCAATTGACTGTATAATAAACCTGTGGCTTCGGGCCCCACCTCTACGATCAATAGCCCAATAAAACACATGCACCGTACCTCGTTATCCTCCGCGCATCTATAGCTAGCGACCACCATCTGGTGGCCACTTCCCAGATCAACAGCATACCATGATATCGCTTGGCGTCCGGATACGAACTTTATCGCACGATGGCACGCAGCAACGGTGGGTTTCCATGGGTCTACCTCGCCACATGTCGTCGGACCTATGGAATCGCTCCCCAACTAAAAAATACCACTTACTCACCAAAAGCGGTGTGATATGGGAAATCTGCCTTTGTAAATCCACTCATGGTTTTTGAAAAGTGACTAACCAAGGTTCATTCGAGGTCGCGTGATCCTTCGTATACTCTCCGTTTGTTAACTCAAGTTCTGACCCCAGTTAGGAATTTCAAATTAACAATGAAAAAATGTAATTTTCTTTATTAAGCGGGATTTCTATTACCATTAAACAGAGTTCAACGACCAGGGTTTACGCAAACTTCTTCTATGAGTGGATATTTATTTGACAGAGCCTGTTCGAACAAATTTGAGGGAATCAATAGACAGGGGAATGCAGAATCTACACAATATTTCAACTCAGTAATTATATATGCACAGAATTCAATCTCTTCACAATTAAACAATCTCTTCACAAATAAAGGTTTGAGTCAATCCAATGGAAAATAGGCTTTGAAATAATTTAACTGGAAATTTTTTTTAACACACAGAGTTTATTGCAGAAATCTCTCTTCCTCTTCCTCCCTCCGTCTTTTTATATACATCCGATGGATTAAATTTATATATATAAACATTTATCTATTCGGTTCCTCTGCGAGGACTGTTTAGGAAAACCAAAAGCCTAATTACAATTATTCAATTAACTGAAACAAGACAGATAGATTGAATCCAAACCTATTCAACTTATATGGACTCTAACTAGTCTAAATGAAACAGTCAGTTGAGGTATTGACACCTAGCTATTACAATTTGATGAATTCAAACTTTATTAGCCACAACATGTGGAAAAAACCTCCTACATTGCTGGCTAGTGTCTAATGCCCCTGCATCAGACTCCTGAGGGCAAATTTTTTCATGGGCTCCTGTCCATGAGCTCTTCCACTAATATGCCTATCTTCTGCAACATTCCTTCAGTCATCCAAGTGGCACCTTCTTCTGGCTTTTCCTTCCATTTGATTAAGTACTGAAAGTACTCCTATCCTCTGGTCTTTCTGAACACTATTTTGTCCAATATCCTCTCTAGTTGCAATGGTTGTGCTGGAGGTAGTTGTTCCTTCCACTAAATCTATTCCTTGTCTGCTAGTCCTTCTTCTGCACCATCATCTTCATACTTGTACAAATCCGTAACATTAAAAATGGGAAATATTCCAACATCAGGGGGTAATTCAATCTCATAAGCATTTGCAGAAAATTTTCTAAGTATCTCGCATGGCCCAATATTTTTTAACTTCAGTTTGTTATATTGCTTCTTTGGGAATCTCTCCTTTCTCAAGTGTTCCAAAACCTGATCCCCTACTTCAAAATGAACTTATTTTCTGCTCAAGTCTACTTTGCTTTTGTATTTTATGCTACTACCTTGTAGTTGTTGTTTCACTTGTTCATGTATGGCCTGGATCTCTGAAGAAAATTCCTCACCATCTGCACTCCTCAGTTCTGCCCTTCCCAGATTTCTCAACTCTGATATTCCTCTGGGGTGCATTCCATAAACAATATGGAATCGGCTCTACCCTGTGCTCCTATTTGGTGAGTCAATATATGCATATTCTGCCTGGGGAAAAATATGGTCCCATTGCTTGGGATGCTCTCCTGCAAGACTTCTCAACAAATTTCCCAAACTCCTATTCACTACCTCAGTTTTTCCATCAGTCTGGGGATGGTAAGCTGAGTTGAAACTCAGTTTGTTACCAAGTTTCTTGCACAATGTCCTCCAAAAGTGACCCACAAATCTAGTGTCTCTGTCTAAAGAAATACTCTTGGGCAACCCATGCAATCTAACAACTTATTTGAAAAACAAGTTAGCAACATCGGTGGCATCACTAGTTTTATATCATGGAATAAAATGTGCCATTTTGGAGAATCTGTCCACCACAAAAAAGACTGCATCATTCCCTCTCTGATTCTTGGGCAATCCTAGAACAAACTCCATGCTCACCATGTCCCAAAGCCTGTCTGGAATAGGGAAGGGAGTGTACAATCCTGCATTCTGGCTCCTTCCTTTAGCATACTGACAGATTTTGCAATTCTTCACATACTTGTCCACTTCTGCTCTCATCTTGGGCTAGTAATAGAAGTGACTCAGCTAATCATAAGTCTTATCAGTACCAAAGTGTCCAGCAAGTCCACCACTATGCTTCTCTTTGATCAAATTTTCTCTCATGGAACATATTGGTACACACAGTTGGCTTCTTCTGAATAACAAGTCCTCCTGCAGGAAATAATCCAACCACTAGCTTCTATCTATTAAAACAGGGTTAATACATGCCTCAAATGATTCTTTCAAATCTGGATCTGTTTTATACAATTCTTTGAGAAAATCAAATCCTACAACTTCAAAATTTGTTTCTTGAACAAGCATGTGCCTCCTACTCAAAGCATCAACTACTTTATTGGCTTGGTCACTTATATGTTTCAAAAAAAAATTAAAACCTTAGAGATACTCAACCCATTTGGCATGCTTATGCTTCAACTTGGTCTACTGTACAATATACTGCAAAGCATGATTTTCAGAACATAATACAAATTCCCTGGACATCAAATAATGTCTCCACTTCTTCAGTGCTTGAACAATTGCATAGAATTCCTTCTCATAAGAGGAATACTTTCTCCTGGTGTCATTTAGCTTTTCACTGAAATAGGCTACAGACCTATCATCCTGACTCAACACAGCTCCAATGGCCTTTCCACTGGCATCACACTTTACTTGAAATGGTTTAGTAAAATCAGGCAGAATCAAAACAGGCTTCTCCATTACATTTTTCTTCAAAAATTTAAAGTTTCTTTCTGCTTCAGCAATCCATTTAAATGGTTTTATGCTCTTATTTATTGTCTCAATTATGGGTGCATTGATCTTACTAAAGTTTCTCATAAATTTTCTGTAAAAACTAGCAAGTCCATGGAAAATTCTTACCTCAAAAACATTCCTGGGTGAAGGCCACTCCATAATTGCCTTAACCTTTTCTGGGTCCATCTTCAATCCTTCTGCAGAAAAAACAAAACCCAAATACACCAAATCCTCTTTCATGAATGAGAATTTCCTTAAATTTATTAGCAGTTTCTCTTGGTGCAGCTTCTTCAAGACATGATTAAGATGCCTTAAATGTTCTTTAGTTCTGCTGAAAACTAATATATCATCCAGATACACTATCACAAATTTACCAAAGAATTATTTCAATACTTCATTCATAAGTCTCATAAAGGTACTAGGTGCATTTGACAACCCGAAAGGCATTACCATCCATTCAAATAATCATTCATTTGTTTTAAAGCCAATTTTCCACTCATCACCCTCTCTTATTCTAATCTGATGGTATCCACTTTTCAAATCTATCTTCGAAAAATATTTAGCACCACTCAAACAGTCCATCAAATCCTCAATTATAGGAAAAGGGAATTTGTACCTGATTGTGATCTTATTGATTGCTCTGGAATCAGTACACATCCTCCAGCCTCCATCCTTCTTTGGGCTCAATACTGCTGGTACTGCACATGGACTCAAACTTTCTTTGATCAGCCCCTTCTCCACCAATTCCTATACTTGTCTTCTGATTTCCTAATTCTCTTTAGGAGTCATTCTATAGGCTTCCTTATTTGGTAGATTTGAACCAGGGATAAAATCTATCTGATGGCTGATCTTTCTCACAGGTGGCAGCTCATCAGGTAAATCATCCACAAAAATGTCATAATAATTTTCTAACATCTCTTGGATTTCTATTGGAAAATTAGAAATATTTGTAGAAGTAAGAACTACCTTAGGTTTGAAAACTAAAGCAAATATTACCTCTTCTTCTTCTATCTGATGCAGATATTCCTTCCCTCTCAGCAACAAGGTCTTTGGATCAATCACTCTGCTGGATGGCTCTCCTTCTTCGATGGGTATAAATGTATGATGCACCCCATCCTTGAAGAAATTTTAAGTGTTCTTCTTGCCATCATGCATTTTTGCTTTGTCAAATTTCCAAGGTCTACCCAGCAGTGTATGACACACATCCATGGGCATTACATCACACAGGACCTTATCTTTGTATTTTCCCATTTGCAGCTCTATCTCACACTTCTCTTTTAGAACAAGCTGGTGCCCTTTGTGCAGCCAGGACACCCTGTAGGGAGTTGGATGTTCCCTTGTCTTCAACTTCAGCTTCTATATCAACTTCAGCTACCACTATCAACGACTAGCTGGCAACATTTCCCTTGGACTTTGCATATGCTCCTAAACAAAGTATTCCTTTGTGTAGGGTCAGTGGCCTCTTTAGCTTGCTTCAAAAGGACCTTATTAACCACCAGGGACTCTCCCCTCTCTATAATAATTTCTTCTTCAATTTCTGCCTCTTCTCCAGCCTGGGCAACAACAGCATTTCTTGGTCCAGCACCCACATTCTCTGGACACTCATAGTGCTTATGTCCCACTTGCTGACATCTATAACACCTCAACTCTCTACCTCTGCCTCTGTCTTTGCCTCCTCTTCCTTTTCCTCTTTAAGGATCCCTTCTTCCCCTTTCATCGTCCTCTGTAGATGAATTCTGATGTGAGCTACTGTTAGCTCCATCCTTGGGTGTAGTAGGCTTTCCTCTACCACCCTGACTTCCCTTTCCACAGAAAGTACCTCTCTTCTTGGCAGACTATTTCCTAAATAGTTTCTCCTCTGATTTCAAGGCCATATGGTAGGCCTCTTCCACTATCTTAGGAGAAATAAGACCAATCTCATCTTGGATCTCCAGCTTGATACCATTCACATATCTGGTAGTCTTCTCTGGTGTGTCTTGGAATTGCCCAGCCCTTATGTTTACTTTGTAGAATTCCCCTGTGTATTCTTTTACTATCAGCAACCTCTGTCTCAAGTTCTGCATTTGCTTATACAATGTCAGCTGATAATCACTATTTGGTATCAACCTAGTCTCCTAAATTGAGGTCATTTAATTTTCAACCAGGGTTGGTAAACTTATGAAGTGAAGTGCACTGTATGTGCCTAGGTGTTTGTTTCTTAATGCATTGTGTTTAGTGTTTTATGATGTTTTTGGTCTTTTGATGGTTTTATGTTCACAAGGAAAAGAACTAAATGCTGGTGGAAAGAAGCTACTAGTTAAAAACAGAGTGAAGCCTAATTTGTTGATGACAAATGATAAATGAAAAGGACAATACTGAAACAGAATCAAACCTAAACTATGACTAAGTAGAATACAAATCTTGATAATGACTTCAATAAAATGAATCAAAACATAAACTTAACTTGCCCAATTCTTTCATTAAAGGTATTTTGGAAGAGCTTGAGAAATGAGCAGCTAAGTATACAAATTCTCCTAACTAAACAATTAAACAATCAGCTTATAATGATACAACATCTTATCCATGATTAAAGGTTTGTTGAAGCATATTTGGAGAAGAATATTGGTAACATCATAAGATCTCTACTCTAATACTAGCTCCTGACTCTATTCTGCAACTCAGTTTAACACCACTAAACTTCACTCAAAGGTTATAGATTTTTAGAATAGTCTTTTGAGGAAAGGTTTGTTTGTGAGATGGTAAAGAAGTTGCAAAAGTACTTCAGGCCTTGGGCTGATACTTTCTTCTATCCATATGGTTATGAGTCAATTATAGAATTGGAACAAAAGAGGTTTTGTAAATAATGAAGGCCGTGGTATTTAAGTTTAACAACTAATGTAATTTAAAATGAAATGGATGGAAACTAATCATGGAATGTAAACACAGTGAGCTAAGCTGGAACTGAACTAAAGACAGTGCTAAACTAACAAGCCATTATCAAACTTAAAACGAAATAACAGAGCATGAATTGAATGCAATTTGACTCCGGAGTGCCCTAATGAAGTTATCATGCAATTAATCTATGGGATTCTACAGCCTATTTTGTCCATCATGAATGGTGTTTTGGAAGAGCTTCTTAGAACAATCCTGGCTGTACAATTCAATGCAAATGCAAATATGAAAACTGAAATCAATTGCCATTAATAACTAAGTCATCATAGCTATTTCCTACCCATTGTTATGATGTTTTGGAAGAGCGTTTTAAGAGTAAGATCAACTATGCTACTTAGTGTAAACAAGAAAATGAAACCTTCAGTATCACAGTCATGCCTTAGCCATCATAATGATTTTTTTGGAAGAGTTTACTAGAATAAGTTCAACTGTGATAATAAACAAAAGAAATTACAAATAAAACCTACAACACTACATCCATTTCCCATTCATTATCATGATCTTTTGGAAGAGTTTCTTAGAACAAGTATAGCTATAGTGACTAATGAAATTAACTATAAACTCAAACTTCAAAAAAACATGAAAAAAAACTAAGATGCTTATCTAAATTACGAAAGTAAAGCCATGCAGGAGGCAGGGGCTCTCTACCACTAGACGGAATCTAACTCTAGATCAACTCAACATGTTCAAAGAAATGTTGTCTTCTTCATTAAATGAAAATAACTTGAAACAGAGTATTCTCGGTCTTCATAAATATAGCAGAATCTAATAAAAAATCTAAACAAAATCTAGAGCCTGTCTCTCGGTTTCCCGAGTTCTTTTATAACAAATCTACATAACAGAACTTGCAACAATACGGGGATCATTGTCTTTCCTTCTTAAAATCGTACTAGGACTCTAAATATGGCAGCGTAAAGGGAAAAAGGACATCTGGACTGTCCTAGTCCTATTAGAAGTCTTCCTCCTTGAATGAGTTCCCACGTACCAAAACCACGTCCAGAATTCAGGTCATTATTCATGGTGAGCAACGAATGATGAGGACATGATGTGGAATATACCCATGTGTGGCTTTTCCTGAGAAGACACCTGGAACATGCTTGAACGTGAAGACAACTGCAGAATTGGCGGTTAGCTACGGAATTTCTGCATTCTGTAGCTAGTTTCAGTTCACAATGCATTACAATGACAAAATCACAAAACTTAGCAAGTTAGCCATGTTATTCATTCTAAAAGTAATTTTAACTAATTTCATTGATCAATTAGGCCTGGGATAACAATGGAAAAAGGAAAATGGGGTAAAGTAAGATGAAATAAAGAACAATCTTAGGGCTCAACATACCCCCACTACTGACTTCTTGCATGTCCTCATGCAACTTATTCCATAAACTCAGAGACTTCTGCAAGAACATCCAACCCTCTTCTTCTTCTCTGCCTGGAAGTTAAAGGTCTTCTGGGTTTCCTAATGCCTAACTTGAACCTTAAGTTGATAAGTGCCCTGATTAGCTTCTTGTTCCTCTTTTTCAACTTCTCATTAGCCTTTTCCACTTTGTCCATTTGTAGAGATAAGGTTGAGTTCATACTGGTTTTGAGTTTGAATTATTCCTTGAGAATATCATTCTCAGTTCTACTATGTCTATTAAGTACTTCCAGCTCATACCTATCTCTTCTTAACACATGTATTTCGGAAAGTGGAGGACTAGGTGTTCTATCTCTATTCTCTGAAGCTTTCCTTTCCAATGTTTCAACATAGTCATAAACTTCTTGCTGTGCAGGGTCAATTTCAGGGATTTCTTCATTAAAATCTTCTTCAACATCTTCTTCAATAGATGTTTCCTCATCTTCTATGTTTATCACCCATGTTTGTTTGATCTGTTTTTTCCTTAGTTTCCCCTTGAGTCTATGGCTTCTTCTTGGCTGGGATGATCCCTCTCCTTTTTCTGTGGTAGATTTTCTGATTACCCTCTCTTTCTTAAGTTGTCTCTTAATCTGAGTCAACTTCTCAGAGATTATTTCTTCACTACTTTTCTGTACTGTTTTGTCAATTTCAATTTTAGGGGCTCTCCATTTTCTGCTTCTCCTTGTAGGCTGATGTTCAGGTAAAGGCTCTTTTGGTTCCTCAAAGTGATTTCTTACCAAGAAATTATCCCAAGTATCTTTTGTTTTGGCTAAATGGTGTTCAATTAAAATCTTAACCAAGCCATGATGGTATAGAGTTGTCTCTAGGAATTGGACTCTCCTTTGGACACTAAAAGCCATCTTTTTTCAAACTTTGAAGCAAGAAATAGGTCAAATTTAGCTCTTCCTCTAGAAAATGCATTATCAATCTAATATGGTAAACATAAAATGTGTCATATCTACCTTCACAAGTGATAATTTTTTGTAGAATAAGAAATATATTTCTCCATTTATTTTTTAATGCAGAGCTTGGAATTCCCTTTTTAAACACAGTGACATCCATACCTGGTGATTTTAGGATTTTCTTCCATGATTCATTATGAAATTCTCTGTTTTTAAACCATATTTCTCCATGTCTAAGCAATCATGTTGCTTCTGCAATAAAAACCTCTGTGATAGTGAATTTAACATCTCCAACTTCAACCTCGGCTCCTTTGAATGACCTTGCAAATGTTTTAGTAACTTCTTTGTGGAAGCCATTAAATTTCTCAAGAAATTGTAGCCATCCTACCTGTTGCAACATTTCTCTGCTTTGAGGGTATCCTTCCAGGTATTTTGTGCCCAATGGTTCAGTTCTTACAATGAGGCCCATAATTTCTTCTTCAATCTTCAGATTAGTACTCTTTCTGCTCACAGAGACAATGACTTCAACCCTCAAACTGATATTCCTCTTCTTCACTGTATTAGTGCTTCAATCTTCAAACTAATATACCTCTGCTCATGGAGACAATGGCTTCAAATTCTGAACTGATATATCTTTGCTTCACGATGACAGAGATACCTCTGTTTTGCAGAATGAAATGATGAAGGGCTGGCTACAGAATGGAATAATAGGAAGTGGTTACGGAACGAGTTAATGAAGTGAGGTGAGGAAAACAAATCAATGAGTGAAAAGGCTGCGGAGATTTTTACAACGGATTCAAAAATCATCACTAAATGATTTGGCTGGGTGACGTAAGAAAATCAAACACTTCAGCCTTTTAACCGCTTAAATGATGTTCGGGTATAGAATTTGAAATGAAAGATTTTTATCCAAAGTTTGTGTAGGGTATATTTGGCATGATCAATAAAAATAATCAAAACAACTTTTTGAATGATTCATAACTAAAACTATACTAAAGTTTATGACATGCCATTATAATCAAAACTTGTTACCTTTGCTTTTCATCTGCTTTTTTTTTTTTGTGTGTGGTCTTCATATACTTTGTTCTCCTCTGGAAAAGTCTTCATAATCCTCCTTCATTTTACTTGTTCATGGATATACAAGATCATCTTGTTGCAATTCAAATGTATGCTGATTAGTGCCTTCAAGATTTGTAGCTGTAGAATGACTGTCTGGCTGCGGAAAGTCTGATCAGCTGCAGAATGTCTATTTAGCTGCAAAATGTACCTGTAGAGAATTTTAATCATGGAATGGAGTGGTTCGGAATATAAGTGAAATGTTATATGGCATGAATGAAGATGGATGATGAAACATGATATAATGGGATATGTATGAAGTTAATGATGGAATGGGATGAACTACAATTCATGAAATGGAGTGGAAGAATATAAGAAATGGCCTGCAATCCATGACATGTGTTATTCATTTGCTAAAAGACATCAAACTTTAAATTTTGACATGGAAATGAGGTGGATGAAGTATGGAATGAGATGAATGAAATATGGAATGAAGTGAAATATAAATGAATGAATAAAATGGAGTATGGATGGATAAGTAAATGTAATGAAATAAAATGAGATGGATCATAAGTGCAATGGATCTGAACTTATGATTTTATAACAGCTGCTTGCAGAAACAAAATGGAAAAGTTAGTGTCAGAAAGACTCTGATTTTCACCCTATATTTTCTGTATAAAGATGCCAATCAGTGATTGGTGTTCATGTTTATACTTTTATTTTTTATTTTTATTTTATTTTATAAAAGAAATGCTTCAGAAAATTCGATCAAGTTGATGAAGAAGAAAAAATCTTCTTCATTAACTTCACATCACTGTTTTCGTGGAACTTCTTGACAAATTCTTCTCTTGAGAGTGGTTTGTGATATAGCTTCAATCTATGACCATTCACAATAAAAGTGACCTCTTCTTCATCTATTGTCCTGATTTTTATTGCTTCATTGTCAAAAATTTCAACAATTTCATATGGCCCAAGCCAATGTGTTTGAAATTTACCTTGAAAATCCTCGAATTTTTTGAATCAAAACAAGTAGGAGCCAATAACTTCTTTTGAATTTCTTCTTCTTTGATGTGTACTTGTCATGCCATTCAGTCCTTTGTTGTTGGACCAGACTTGTTTCTTTCAATCGCATCTTGTCTCGATCTCATCCACCTTTCTAACTGCCCAATTCCATGTCAGCTTCCGTTAAATCAAGTTCCAGCGAATCGGCTATTTTGAAAGTTTTCGAATTGAAAACCTCCCAGGAAACAAACTGTTTACAAACAAGTTCATAAGGAGTATGACCTGTTGTGTTTCTCCATGTAGTTCTATAGGCCCACAAGGCTTCAGGAAGCCTATCTACCCAATCTCTTCTATGTAAATGAACAGTATTTGTTAGGATTCCTTCAATGACCTTATTAGTAGATTCGACTTGACCATTTGCTTGTGGATGATAAGAAGTAGATTTTCTATGCCTAATTTTGTACCTCTCCAACATTTGCTCCACTAACCTTGATGTAAATTGAGCTCCTTGATCTGTAAAAATTTTCCTTGGGACACCAAAATGAGTAAAAATATACTCAAAAAGAAAAGTAACTACAGATGCTTCATTAGCAAAAAGTAATGTCTTGGCCTCTACCCATTTGGTAACATAATCAGTGCAAACTAATATATATCTCTTTTGTCTTGATGGATGACTAATAGGTCCTACAAAATCCAAAGCCCATTTTTCAAAAGGTTCAATATGTACCTGAGGTTGTAATGGCATCTCACCTAAAGGAGAAGGTTTCCCTACCCTTTGGCAACTGTCACACCTTTTGACATACTCTTTAGCATCTTTAAAAAGGGATGGCCAATAGTATCCTAAATGAAGGACCTTATAAGCTGTCCTTTTATCAGCAAAGTGTCTGCCACAAGGTTCATCATGACATGCCTTGAGGATCTCAGGCATCTCATCTTCCCTAACACATCTCCTAATGATAAAATCTGGACCTGTTTTGTATAACTCATTAGCAACCCATGAATATTTTGCACTGTCATAAATGATCTTTCTTTTGTCTCTTGCATTCATTATTGAAGGAAATTTCCCTGAAACTAAATAATTAGCAATGTCAGCAAACCAAGGAGTTTGAGTAGAAATTGCAAAAATATATTCATCAGGGAATTGATCTTCAACTGGAGTATTGTCTTTGATGTTTTGGAGTCTAGATAGGAAATCAGCTACTGTGTTTTGTTTTCTAGGCCTATCTAGAATGGTAATGTTGAATTCTTGTAAAAGTAATAACCATCTTATGACTCTGCCATTAGTAATTGATTTGTTCATTAAGTATCTAATTGTAGAATGATCAGTGTGAACAAAAGTTTCATAGCCTGTTATATAGTGTCTAAATTTGTTTATGGCATGAACAACAGCTAAAAACTCTTTTTCAGTTACAGTATAGTTTAACTCTGCAGGAGTCAAATTTTTACTGGTATAGTAGATGGCATAAGGAATCAAGTCTTTTTGTCCCAATACTGCTCCTAGAGCTGTATCAGAAGCATCTGTTGAGATATGAAAAGGTAACTTCCGGTTAGGTCCCCTTAAAATAGGTGCTTCAGAAAAAAAAAATTTCAGGGTTTCAAAGGCTAACTGGCAATCAGAATTCCATTTGAATTCACAATCTTTGGTAAGTAATTTGAAGAGTGGAGATGCTATCTTGGTGAAGTTTTCTATAAAACTCCGATAATATCCTGTAAATCCTAGAAAACTCCTAACATCTTTTTGACAACTTGGAATAGATAAGTTAGAGATGACTTCAACTTTTGACTCATCAACTCTAATCCCATCCCCTGAAATGTGATGCCTCAAAACAATACCTTCAGTAAACATCATGAAACATTTCTCATGACTAAGTGAAAGATTTGCTTCCTGACATCTCTTTAAAACTTTTTCCAAGTTTGCTAAAGCTTCTGCAAATGTGTTTCCATAAACTGTGAAATCATCCATGTATACCTCTACACAATCATGTATTAGATCTGAAAAAATTCCTAATACTGCCCTTTGGAATGTTGCAGGTGCATTGCATAATCCAAATGGCAATACTCGGTAAGCATAGGTACCCCAAGGACAGGTAAACGTGGTTTTGTCTTGATCTTCAAGTGCTACTTGGATTTGGTTGTAACCACTAAACCCATCTAGGAATGAGAAGTACTTTTTGCCAGCTAATGTATCTAACACTTGATCTATGAAAGGTAAGGGAAAATGGTCTTTAAGAGTAGCTTTGTTTAGTTCTCGGTAGTCAACACATACCCTCCATTTTCCATTTTTCTTTGGCACAATTACCAAAGGAGAAACTCACTGACTATCTGAAATAGGATAGATGAAATTAACATTTAACAATTTTTGCAATTCTTCTTTAACAATTTCCCTAAGATTTGGATTCATCCGTCTTTGAGGTTGTCTGATTGGTTTGAAATTTTCCTCTATATAGATGTGATGAGTGCAAGTCTTGGGGCTTATCCCTTTCATGTCAGTGTATTCCCATGCATATGCAGAACAATGTCTCTGTAATACTTTGACTAACTCTTCTTGTTGAGATTTTTCCACGTTCTTGTTTATGTTCAAAGTTTTTCCTAGAAATATCTCACTTGTAGAGCTGCCAAATTTATCCATAGAATGAAGAGACATCTGCCTTGATGAAAAAAACTCAATATTGGATCCCTCTTGAAATGATTCATGTTTGTGTTCTGGAGAGGATTCAAAGTTTTCTAGAGTATTCGTAACTGATTATCTTCACCACCTTCGAAATTGTGAAGAGAGGTTGTAAATCTTCTTCATCCTCTTCATCCTCAAACTGTCACTCCAAACTGTAATTGTCCTAGTTGAGCATATGAATTTCTTAGTTGAACTACCATCAGAGATGCATATCACCGGATCTACAACTAATAAAAGCATTAGCTGTAGCTAACCAAGGTCTTCCTAATATAATTGGATGCCCTCCTAGATTATTCTTAGGAGTTAGGATCATGAAATCCACAGGGTACTCCCAAGAATCTAGGGACACTGGAATGTCTTCTATTACCCCATCAGTTTTTATCATAGATCTATTTGCTAATTGTAATAATGTGGGTGTAAAGAGAAGATTAGGAAGTTTCAGTTTATCCATGATTTGTCTACTCATGATATTGATTGTTGCTCCTAAATCAATGAGTGTGTTCTGGATCTCAATTCCATTGATGTGAATTTTAACAACTAGATTTCCTAGGTCAAGATACTTTGGAATAACAATCTTTCCCATCATAATGTCTGCTATTTTTCCCGCCAGTTGAATTTTCTTTGTTTCTCTTATTCTTTTTCTTGTTTTTTTCATGCTCAACTCCTTTATTATTTTGGCTAAAATTGGAATTTCCTTGATGGCTTGTAATAATGGAATTTTAATGCAAACATTGCTCAGCTCATCTAGGAAATCATAATTAGGCACCATAATTTGTTTTTCTACACCTCTATCAATTTGTAATCTTTCTAGAAAGGGAGGTATAGAAGTAGATGTGGATGGTTGCTCTAATACAGGAGTTGAAATTATTGGATCTTTTTGCTTTGATTTTTCAGTGTTTGGGTCTTGAAAAGATGTGTCTTCCTCAAGAATTTTATTCACCCATAGAGAGTCTTCCTCAGAGTTATCTTGTTCTTGTATGATCACAGAAGGTTTCCTCTTTTCAAGTATTCTTCCAGACCTAAGTTGAACATCACTAAGGTCTAAAGGAGTAATTAAATAAGTTGGAAACTGTTGGCCTTCTATCATGTATGTGTTCTAAGGATTTTTATTATTAGGGTTTGGTATGGGTTGAGCAGGCAATTGATTTGATTTTTGAGGGAATGGTAATGAAAGTGGTTGATTTTGATGTGGTTGGTTCTGATGATGTTGTTGAGGATTTTGTTGAAAATTTTGTTGAAGATTTTGAGGAAAATTTTGTTGAGGATTTTGAGTATAAAAATGTGGATATGGTGGATAGGATGGTGGATACTGATAATATGGAGAGTATCTTCCATAGGGACCTTGTGATCCTTGTGCCCAAGCTTGAGATTGATTTTGAAATTGGGGCCAAGGTTGCTTCCAAGAATTCCAAGGTGGAGGTTGATTATACATTTGATCATGAAATCCCTGTGTCTGAGATCCCTGCCAAGGTCTTCTAGATACAAAGTTAAGAGATTCTGTGGAATCTGTAGGAGTTTCTTCTTGAAAAACAGCCCTGAGACCAGGAAGAGAAGGACAATTCTTGGTCTCATGTTTCTCAGAACAAATAACACAGGTTTCTACAACTTTTACATCCAAAGGGCACTCTCTCAAGGCATGTTTCTTCCTACATTTGGGACAAAAGATTGCCAAGGCATCAGATTCAGCCTTTTGCTTGTTTTGTATCTTGAGGGTGTCTATTTGTTCACTAAGACTTCCTAAGATGTCAGATTTAAAATCATCAAGCATGTGACCTATTTCTGATCTACTTACTGTCCCAGAAGCAGACTTACTTGCCCTTGCAAGAGCAGGATCTCTTGGACCTTTGACAGTTTTAGATTTCCCTCTTGAAAGGTTGATACATAACTCAGATATTTTAGGTAATGTGAGCTGTGATATATCCCCTTTTCCCATCATGTTAAGGATATCCAACCATTCGTCCCTAATTGTTTTCAACAAAAGAGCTTTGAAGGTGTCTTGATCTAGGTTTTCCATTTTTGCTCTTTTGATGTTGTAATGAAATCTGTCCAACAAATCTTCCAAGTTTTCATATTCTTTTTGTAACATCTTAAACACTTCTTCCTTATGATTGACCAGCATACAATAATCCAGATACCTTTCTAGAAATGCTTGTTTCATGTCTTCCCATGTCCTAATAGAACTGTTGATCAAACTCATAAACCACTTCAATGCTGCTCCTTTCAATGTTGAAGGAAATAGTTTAAGTTTTTGAGCATCTTGTAAGTAGTCATAAGTTCTACACAGGATTTCAAATTCAAATAGGAAGGTTTCAGGATCTTCAGTTTTAAGTCCATAGAAATTTGGAAGGACAGAGGGTGAAATGTTTTTCATGGTTGTATTGGTTTCTTCATCAATTATAGGGAACCCAAAAGAGCTTCCCATTTCTCTTCTACCTCTTCCTCCTTCTGCACCTCTACGTCCTTCTCCTCTACCTCTACCTCTACCTCCAAATAATGTGTGTTCACCATTAAAGACTCCTCCTCCCCCTTCTTCTGCCATAGTTGATTCTCCTGTGGAGGTGGAAAAGTTTGTGTCCCTAACAGGAGTATTTAGATCTTCTTCTAAGGCAGGTTCAGTGGATGAAGTGGAAGGTTTCTCTAATGGAATGTCTTATCTTAGGTCTTCTAGAAGTCTAGGATCAGTAAAGGATTGAATGTGGGTCTGAGTTGAAGGTGTACTAGCTCTTGGTCTAGGTGAAACAAGTGGTGTTCTAGAAATCAAACTTCTGTTTCTACTGCTTATGAATCTACCCCTTGAGTCTCTCTCTCTATGCATATAATTGTTTTTGGGAGTTAAGAAACAAAGGTTACCTAGTTTTCACTTCCCCGGCAACGGCGCCAAAATGTTTGGTCTCAACCTAGTCTCCTAAATTGAGTTCATTTAATTGTCAACCAGGGTTGGTAAACTGTTGAAGTGAAGTGCACTGTATGTGCCTAGGTGTTTGTTTCTTAATGCGTCGTGTTTAGTGTTTTATGATGTTTTTGGTCTTTTGATAGTTTTATGTTCACAAGGAAAAGAACTAAATGCTGGTGGAAAGAAGCTACTGGTTAAAAATAGAGTGAAGCCTAATTTGTTGATGACAAATGATAAATGCAAAGGAAAATACTGAAATATAATCAAACGTAAGCTATGACTAAGCAGAATACAAAGCTTGATAATGACTTCAAGAAAATGAATCAAAACATAAAGTTAACTTTTCCAATTCTTTCATTAAAGGTATTTTGGAAGAGCTTGAGAAATGAGTAGCTAAGTATACAAATTCTCCTAACTAAAAAATTAAACAATCAGCTTATAATGATACAACATCTTATCCATGATTAAAGGTTTGTTGAAGCATATTTGGAGAAAAATATTGGTAACATCATAAGATCTCTACTCTAATACTAGCTCCTAACTCTATTCTGCAACTTACTTTAACACCACTAAACTTCACTCAAAGGTTATAGATTTTTAGAATAGTCTTTTGAGGAAAGGTTTGTTTGTGAGATGGTAAAGAAGTTGCAAAAGTGATTCAAGCCTTGGGCTAATACTTTCTTCTGTCCATATGGTTATGAGTCAATTATAGATTTGGAACAAAAGAGGTTTTGTAAATAATGAAGGTTGTGGTATTTAATTTTAACAACTAATGTAATTTAAAATGAAATGGATGGCAACTAATCTTGGAATGTAAACACAGTGAGCTAAACTGGAACTAAACTAAAGATAGTGCTAAACTAACAAGCCATTATCAAACTTAAAACAAAATAACAGAGCATGAATTGAATGCAATTTGACTCCGGAGTGCCCTAATGAAGTTATCATGCAATTAATCTATGGGATTCTACAGCCTATTTTGTCCATCATGAATGGTGTTTTGGAAGAGCTTCTTAGAAAAATCCTGGCTGTACAATTCAATGCAAATGCAAATATGAAAACTGAAAGCAATTACCATTAAAAACTAAGTCATCACAGCTATTTCCTACCCATTTTTATGATGTTTTGGAAGAGCGTTTTAAGAGTAAGATCAGCTATGCTACTTAGTGTAAACAAGCAAATGAAACCTTCAGTATCACAGTCATGCCTTAGCCATCATAATGATTTTTTTGGAAGAGTTTACTAGAATAAGTTGAACTATGATAATGAACAAAAGAAATTACAAATAAAACCTACAACACTACAGCCATTTCCCATTCATTATCATGATCTTTTGGAAGATTTTCTTAGAACGAGTATAGCTATAGTGACTAATGAAATTAACTATAAACTCAAACTTCAAAAAAACATGAAAACAAACTAAGATACTTATCTAAATTACGAAAGTAAAGCCATGCAGGAGGCAGGGGCCCTCTACCACCAGACGGAATATAACTCTAGATCAACTCAACGCGTTCAAAGAAATGTTGTATTCTTCATTAAAGGAAAATAACTTGAAACAGAGTATTCTCGGTCTTCAGAAATATAGTAGAATCTAATAAAAAATCTAAGCAAAATCTAGAGCCTCTCTCTCGGTTTCCCAAGTGATTTTATAACAAATCTACATAACAGAACTTGCAACAATACGGGGATCATTGTCTTTCCTTATCAAAATCATACTAGGACTCTAAAGATGGCAGCGTAAAGGGACAAAGGACATCTGGACTGTCCTAGTCCTATTAGAAGTCTGCCTCCTTGAATGAGTTCCCACGTACCAAAACCACATCCAGAATTCGGTTCATTCTTCATGGTGAGCAACGAACGGTGAGGACGTGATGTGGAATATAACCATGTGTGGCTTTTCCCGAGAAGACACCTGGAACATGCTTGAACGTGAAGATAACTGCAGAATTGGCAGTTAGCTACGGAATGTCTGCATTCTGTAGCTAGTTTCAGTTCACAATGCATTACAATGACAAAATCACAAAACTTAGCAAGTTAGCCATGTTATTCATTCTAAAAGTAATTTTAACTAATTTCATTGGTCAATTAGGCCTGGGATAACAATGGAAAAAGGAAAATGGGGTAAAGTAAGATGAAAGAAAGAACAATCTTGGGGCTCAACAATCACTAGGCAGGAATTTACCTTTTAATTTAGCCATCATTCTGGTCTAGCTCTTGATAGGTTGCTTGCTAACTCTCCTCCTTTCTGCCTGCACTCCATCCCACCAAAGTGCAGCATGTCCCTTCAGTTTTTTCACTGCAAACTTGACCTTTTGTCTTTTCTTATTTCTTCATAGTCGAAGCACTTATTCATTTCATTAATCCAGTCCACCAGTTCCTCTGGATTCAGTCCTCCTGCATAACTCGACACTTCAATTATGGGCTTAACTGCAGACCCCAGAACAATTCTAAGGAGCCTCATGTCAGGAGGAATCTCAACAATTTATTCCACTTCTTTTGTTTCAGGTTGGCTGATGTCTTCACGATCTCTAGTCTGTCTTCTCTCCATGGCATCCACTTTGGCTTCGAACCTTTGCAAAATCTCCAACACCTCTGCGTTGGCAACAGGTCTCCTTCTTCCAACACCTCTACCAATTTGGATTTCCATGTCAGCTCTCTGCAAAAACAACTCGAAAACAATAGCTCTGATACCACTAATGACGCAACAAAACTGAAGGTCGCCCATAATGAGAGCTGGTTTTCTACAATCCAGCGACCACCGTCCGATGGCCCCTTCCCAGATCAACGGCGTACCACGATATCGCTCAGCGTCTGGATACAAACTTTAACGTGCGATGGCACACAACAATGGTGGGTTTTCGTGGGTCTACCTTGCCACGTGTCGACAAACCTATGGAATCGCCCCCCAACCGGAAAACATCGCTTACTCACCAAAAGCGGTACGATATGGGCAATCTGCCTTTTTAAATCCACTCGTGGTTTTTGAACAGTGACTAACCAAGGTTCATCAGGGGTTGCGTGATCATTCATATACTCTCCGTTTGTTAACTTAGGTTCTGACCCCGGTTAGGAATTTCCAATTAACAATAAACAAATGTAATTTTCTTTACTAAGCGGGATTTCTATTACCATTAAATAGAGTTCAACGACCAGGGTTTACGCAGACTTCTTCTATGACTGGAGATTTATTCGACAGAGCTTTTTCGAACAAATTTGAGGGAATCAATAGATAGGGGAATGCGGAATCTACACGATAGTTCAACTCGGTAATTATATATCCACAATCAATCGCTTCACAATTAAAAAATCTCTTCATAGATAAAGGTTCGAGTCAATCCAATGGAAAATAGGCTTTGAAATCATTTAACTGGAAACAATTGTTAACACACGGAGTTTACTGCAGAAATATATCTTCCTCTTCCTCCCTCCCTCTTTTTATATACATCCGAGGGATTACATTTATATACATAAACATTTTTCTGTTCGGTTCCTCTATGAGGACCGTTTAGGAAAACCAAAAGCATAATTACAATTATTCAATTAACTGAAACAAGACAGATAGATTGAATCCAAACCTATTCGACTTCTATGGACTCTAACTAGTCTAAATGAAATAGTCAGCTGAGGTATTGACACCTAGCTGTTACAATTCGATGAATTCGAACTTTCCTAGCCACAACATGTGGAAAAAACCTCCTACATTGCTGGCTAGTGTCTAATGCCCCTGCATCACTCAGTCTTTCAATCTCTTTATTTCTACTACACACATTGTAAAGTATTTTGGCCATCGTCTTCATCTCTAACCTCACATTTTAGGGGGCATATGTTACATGTCAAAATACCTCCTCATCAGCTTAGAGGAGAAGATAAATATGGAAGGAATACAAAGACCTAAACTAAACCTATTTCTACCAAGGTAACGCTTCACTATAACAACACAACAGCGTTATAACGCACCTTCTCAGTGAATAGGACGTGTTAGTGGCTAGGGAAATGCTCTTTTTAAACTAGAGGGTAGCGTTACTTGTATTTTGATTTTGAAACGGGAAAAACCTACGGAGAATTATTTGAATCTTCAGCTTTTCTCACAAGAGAGTCAGTACAAAAAAGAAACTGCAAAGCACTAATCTCTTATTGGGCCTTGCCATAAACAATTGAACTCTCAAAGAAGGAAAAAGCATGGAGGTTGAAGAAACATATTGGTTTTTTCTATTCAGAACTGGTGGATAGAGAAGGGCAATGATTTCTCTCTCCATATCCTATAAAAAGGAGTTGAAGGGTCTTGGTTCAAGGTTGAAGGATTGTCAAAGTTTTAAATACTTGTGAAGTAGAGATCATTATTGTAGTGTGAAGGTCGAAGGTCAAAGCGGTTCATTGAGAACTGTTGGTCAAGACATCACAAATTTGAGAGACAGAGAGATTGGAAGGATGAGGAGGGCTTGGTACAACCAACGGTTGTAATCCTCCTTTTTATAAATCAATAGAACTGTATCTGTTTTGTCCATTCTATGCGTTGATATTGTCATTATTATTTAATCACTTATATAGCATGAGATGAATGGCTTAGATGTGCATATTTTAAATGTTTACTATACATTGGCTTATTTGATGGGAAATATATGTTATGGTAGAGATTACACGGGTGCTTTAATTGATTGCAGGGCCAAGATTTGGAGCTGGTGAAGGAGAACTCCTGATTCGCTGCCTAGTGCTTTCCAAGGGACTTCAAGATCATTAACGAGGTAGTATTCCATATTATTCTATAAAGATGCTTTAATTTAATATGAATATGCATGTGCCATATTTTTGAACTATACAGCTAATCTTACTGTCTGCCTCAGGCACCGAAAATCCCTGAGAGGGATATGCGATAACCAAAAACCCAAGCATTTTACCCTATAGCACATAGTCCCACATGTGGAGCCAAGACAATGCATCTATTGAATAAATTAGATCAAGATGTGGTAAGTGGTTTCCCCACCACTTACTTTCTGCCCATGTCATCTCACTATGGCTGAAAGTGTGAGATATATTTGGTGCCTTAGGAATGCATCCATCATGAAACAAAATCCCCCTTTGTCCTCTAAGGGAGTGGCCATATTCAGAATTTGTTTGTGGCCCAAAGTTGGCCATGAATTTTATAAGATACACGACTCATTCTTGAAGTTATGGCATGCATATACATGGTAAAATAATACATATAATCATAAAATAGAACATGATTTACAAGAGTATGTCCTTTACCAACAATCCTCCTTGTACCAATGGAGTGGTGCATAGATCTTTCTCCTCTCTCAACAAAAGGAAGATATAGCGGAAATAAGTCTCTCATAGAGTCATGTTGCTATCCCAAATCCACATGGTTCATGCATTCTTGAAAATGATGATGTATTTCTCCTTCAAAGCCTTCCCAATCAAAGCTCCTCATGATGATTTCTTAGATCTTCATGGAATATGTGTGGCTAAAATAGGACTCTTCATAAGCTCTCTGTAACAACTTTTCCTTGAGCTTGGAGGCTCTAGAAAATAAAATCATAACATTATGATAGATGACTCATTCTTGGACTAAATAGCCCTCTTCATGAAGCTGGCCATCAAGTGTCATGGAAGTCTAAAGATCCTTGGAATAATCCACCGATAATTGGGATTTCCAATATGGATATAAATTCCCCAACAATGACATTGCTAATGATGTTGTTATAGGTAAATTTAGGAATAATTCCCAATGATCTTGTTAACTGGGCATCATCTCCAGGACCAATGAATAAGGTTCTATCATTCCCTATCATTTCAAGTTGCTACATCCCCTAAGGCAAGAACAAGACAAATCAAGCATGACTTTCATCAAGCAAAGGTTTCCAAGGTTTGAAATTTATTATATAGCATATGAGAGGTCACCAAAATTTACTCTAAAGGGACTAAGTGCATTGCATATGCAGGTAGCCCCATGCAAGGTTGCTCTGCAAAGCACTTCTCGACATCTATGGGTGCATTGGTCACATTGGGAGCGAAATTCTCATTGTTCCAGAATCTCCACTTGGCCAGTGCCTTCTAGAAGAGTTCACATTGTCAAGATTCGAATCCAAGTGTCCATTTGACATTTACAAGATTGGGAACATGTCTTGCCTATTATTGGAAAGTCATTGATTGCAAAACAACCTTCACCTCCTTTATAAATTGAGCACAGATCTGAGTGTTTAATAAGGAAGAATATGAGTAGAGAAATGTTGGTGGATTTTCAATTGAGAGTTAGATTTGTGTAACAGATGCTGGAGAGATTTATAATATGATGAGGCTAACGATAATTTTTGGAATGGTCACTTCAAATTAGTCATTGGGTTGTAACCTCTCCTTCTATCATCAATAAATAATATATCTTACTTTTCCCTATATGCATCTGTATTAGATTTGATTTTCCATATTGTAAGATCTTAGTTGATGTATATGGTTTATGCTTTACTAATTTAGCTAACTAACTTGAATAGACATCTGTATTATTGCTATCCTATATTGTTTTAGTGTTCTATCCTGTAGGAAGCATTTCACACAAACTGCTTGAATTTGAAGCTACAACGAAAGTGACAGAAGGAGCCATTTAGAAGCACTTGGATTACACATAAGCCTCTAATCATTTCTATGTGTCTGTTATAAGTTAGGAAAGGTATTCGTATAGTCTTTAATCTATTGTTCTAGATTGTCATATTTCTAGGGAAGCATGTTTTATCCGTAATTTACAATTCTGTCCACATATGTATCAATTGAAATTTCTGTCATGTGGCTACTCTCCTCCTTGACATCTCCCATGCCAAAGGTATATGTTGGAAGGCCATTCCTTCCATTCTTCTCCTCCCACAGTGCAGAATTTGCAATGAGAGTGGGTGATGATGATATAGGGAGAAGATATCCCTCCTCCTTGAGCCTACCTAAGACTCCCAACACTGTATCATTGTCTACCAATGTTCCCATCCCTCCTGGATCTGAGCTTGGAGCATCATGTTGTGAGATATCTCCCACAAAATATGAATCAGGTGGCCTCCCAAGTGGTTTGCCACTAGATAATAGTGTCCCCTGCAGCAATCTCATGATCATGATAGATGGGACTATAAGGTCCTTGCTTCCACTGCGCAAATCCATATATGTTCTTTCTGTGGAAGTTGTATGTAAGGATATGTATGCATGCCTTTTATCATTTGAGTATCACCACTCTTTTTGTCCACCCATTCCATTTTCAAAGCCTCCCTATTAGTGGTGACTTTCCCCAATGTAATCAACCATTTAACGCCAAAAATCACATTGGTGTTAGGTATGTCAACCGCAAACAAGTGATCAATAAATGTATATGTTCGCATGGTAACTGAAAGTGATGGGACATAATGCATGCATTGCATTGTTCTATCTCCTAGGACCAAAATAGAGAATCCCTCAAAAGTATCAATGGGTATTTCCCTCCTTTGCAAAAGATGGGCATCAATGAAATTGTGGGTAGCCCCACTATCAATCAAAATAGAGACCCTCTGATTCAAAATGGAAACTTGAACTCTTAAGGTCAAGTACGTAGGTACTCCTCTCAAAGATGAAAGAACCCCTCCAAAAGGAAAAAATTCTCCATTCCCATCTCCTGATGGTGTTGTCTCTCCTCCTGGAGCGTCAGTGTTGTGACCTCTTCTTGGTTCATCTTCTTCTTCCTCCTCATCATCTGAGAAGACCTCTATGTAATGTTATTTTCCAGCTACACCTCTATGTCCAGATGCCTATGATTCTTGGCAAGTGAATCAAAGCTTCCTTCTTCTTATATATTTCTAGACACCATCATCAAGAGGGTTCTTATATGAGCTCTCCTTTGAAGGAGCATCTTTTTCCTCCATTCCCTTTGAAGGAAAAGAGGGCTTATGCTGGAATTTTTCCTTTGCTTTTGGCAAGGCATCTTGAAGGTCTCTAGCCCTTTAAATAACATCATGTAGGGTAGTGGTATTGGTAGATTTAACCAACCCATGAATAGGTTCATATAAACAATCAATGAACATGTACACCCTTCTTGCTGCAGAAAAATCAGGAACCATAACATATAGTCTTAAAAATTTAGAGATGTAAGTTTCAGTATTACCTAATTGTTTCAAATTTGCAAGGCTCATGAATGGTGCCTCTGGATCTCTTATATAAAATATTTCCACCAGCCTTCTAGTGAACTCTGAATAAGTAGTCACATTCACATGACCTAATGTAGACAAGCCATGGAACCAATAGTCATGTGCTTCACCTTCAATGTGCAGTGCTGCAATCTTGATAGCCTCCATCTCTGGAACCTTGTTCAACTGAAATTAGATGTCAAGTTTTTCTACTCAAGATTTGGCATAACACTTGTATGTTCCATCAAAATTGGGTAAAAAGAATATGCCCATAGTGTGGTGTCGATCATGATTTTGAATGAATCCACCACCTTTATGATGATGCCTTGGTATTCTATTGTCCTTTATGTGACAAAAATCTTGAAAACTCAAGTTTTCTTTGAATCTCTGATTTTGAGACTCATATCCATCAAAATATTCTTCAAGGGATTCATGCTCTTAAAACCCTTCATTTCCCATAGCCAAAAAGGTAGGCATGGTAGAGTGTTTGGAAACTTGTGGTTGATACACTGGTTGATCATTCCAGTGATGAGATATGCCAGAGCCTTCTCCAAGATGGAATCCATTATGGGATTCTTTGATTCTATCCATTCTCATCTCTTTGATCTCTTTAACAAGATCTTGCATGGCTCTAAGAAGGATCTTAGAAAAATTATTACTTTCATCTTCACTTCCAGTTAAAGGGGCTTTACGCATGTCTTCATTATCATTTGTGTGATAAAATTTCTTTTGTCTTCTCTTTAGATACCTCTTCTCTCTATCAGTAAGAGGCCCATGTTCTTTAGAATACATATTGGCTTCTTAGAATGCACAGGCTATGCCAAGACGATGCTCTGATACCATTGTAATATTCCCAAATTTGGAATGCAACAATAGAATGAAGAATAGCAGAAAAATAATGCAGCTCATCATAGACAAAGTAGGAGGAAAATATTGATACCCTTAAAATGTATTTACAGTAGAAAAATAGATGTACAAGATGGCCCATGAGATTCATAACAGGAAATACAAGTCTCCAATAGAAGAAAATCCTCAAAAAGTGGTGCTGCAGCCATGTATTAAGACTGGAAAAGGCATTATAGCATTATTTTATTGGTATGCAACATGCTGTAGATTACACATTACACCTAGAGTAGATAATTGCATGAAAATTCAGATCTATAATAGATCCATTAAATATATAGGCTCCTCTAACCATTCCCCTTGGGGTTTTCAGCAATACACCATGTACAGGAAGTAGGTCTGAGATCTAATTCTGCAGATCTACAAAAATATTCAGATATTCAGAAATATTCAGATTTGATCTGATATGAACAAGAAATAGATATCCTCCAATGGATCTCCAAAGTGAAGGGTAGATCCCCAAGACTTGAAAACCAACTCTCCAAATGGTCTGCAAGAACACCCTACAATTGCACCTACAGTAATAACACAGATATGGAAGTAAAACTATGTTATAGGGTTTAAAATGTGGTTGGCCACATGCCAAGATCTGAAAACGAAGCTCCAATCATCCAATACTCTCCTCCCAATGGAATATAAGCCTCCTCCACTGAAAAATGAGCACTGAGATGGCCTAGATATGAACAAATCTAGCCTCCACTTACTGCATCTTACAAATACGACCAAACCCTCAACAAGATCTGCGTTGTAGTTGAAATAATAATCTTGAACTTCAGCTAGCTAGTGGACAATACAATGCAAACTCTCCCAAGAGCTACTCAATGGGAAGAGGTGGGATTCCCGAACAGGAACACCCAATGCTAAATAACATCAATTCTTAGCTAAACAGAAAGAGAATGAGATATTTCTAAATAGACCATATACTCAGAAAAATATCATATCATCAACAACCTTATAATGCTGCCATCCTCTTCCTTTTATAAGTTAAGAGCTTGCAAACCCTAAACCACTTCTAATGAGAACACTCCTTTCACACAAAGCATCTCCATCTAAAAATACAATGTGCCTCATTGATGGCCACTTCTCCATGAAAGTGTTGTAGATTTGGTCAAGGTTGACCCAGTCAAAATATCCATCCCTTTACATAGCTAAGGGTGATTGTTTTAATAGCCACTATTTATCCTTTTTCACATTTGGCATTAATTTATTCTTTATTAAGCAGTATTACAGACCTCCTTTACACTTTTATTCTTTAAAGAAATAAATAAAACAAAAATCAATATTCCAACTAGCTTATGATTAATCGGGAATATTACACAAACAAAACGACCTGACCCAAATGCATTTCATCAGGTTCCCTCACATGGCGCGACATATCCTGCCCGACCGAACGAAGGAACAAAGGAGCAAACATAAAATGAGCTGCATGAACATCCACAAGACACCCAGGAAGTCACAACTTAGAAAATTTGATATGGTCGCCCTCAAACGAAACAACCCGACCTGAACGTGTTTCATCGGGTGCCATCCCACAGCACGACATGGCACGCCCAACCTAACGAAGGCACAACGGAGAAAACGGAAAATGAACCGCACGAATGTGCATAAGCCACCCAGTTAGTCAGAACTTATAAAATTTGATACGACCTCCCTCAGACGAAACGACCCAACCCAAACACATTTCATCAGGCACCATCAAATGAAATGACCTGACCTGAACGCATTTCATCGGGCGCCCTCACACGGTGTGCCCGAACGAACGAAGGCACAAAGGAGAAAATGAAAAATGGGCCACACGAACATGCACAAGGCACCTCGGCAGTCACAACTTAGAAAATTTGATACATCATCCCTCAAACGAAACGACCCAACCCGAACGCATTTCATCAGGTGCCCTCACATGATGTGACATGGTGCGCCTGATGCAGGACCATCGGATTCAAAAATACTTTGTATTTATTAAAACTTAGGGGTGTTTAAGTTTTTAAAAAGAGCAATATTTTTATAAATGATTTGAGTAGGTTTTATGTATTTTTAATTAAATATTGTAAATAATTCTCAAATATGAGAGAATTTGGTCAGTTGAGGATGTAAAGGGACGAGAGATTTTAATTTAGAAATTAGTTTCATTAATTTGGGTGAGAGAGGATCCTTAGGGATTCAAGAGTGATTTTAGGATTTGTTGAGATATTTAGGGGTCTTTTGAGTGATTAAAGGGATGAGAACCAAAATTGGTTCAATTAAATTTGTATAAATTAAAATGCCTCAAAGGAAAAATAGAGTGATTGAGGGCTGAGGTTTGGACAGTAGAGGTTGTAAACCTTCGGAAATTGGAAGGGCCACGAATTTGAATATCTGGTCACAGACAAGAGTTTGTAAGTATTTGAAATTGAATATATGAAAAGTGTGTTTTAGAATATGGGTTGATTTGTTGCACAAACAAATATTTAAATTTTGTAATTGGGGTTGAATTGAAAATGCGCATATGAATCGGAAAAAAATTCAAAGTATGAGTATAATTGAAGCAAGGGTCAGAGCCGTTTTGCTGTGTGTTTGATCATCAATATCTGCATTCAGTAGTTGGTGTTTCAAAGTGTTTTCACTTGTTATTGGTATCAATTTTACTCACTTTCTTGAGCACAAATTCCCTTCATAACTTTAGCTACTAAAATCGAATAGAAGGGTCTGTGAAGCCTGTTGCAAAACACAGTTCATGAAATGAATGATGAACGTTGTTTGGTTACAAAGAAATCCTTTGATTTGATGGCATAGCATTTAAATACATCAATTTGTGTTGAATATGGGTGATTGGTCGAGCGCTGCAATGAAGTCTCATCGATACAATTTCTCTAATCAGAATCTGAATAACTGGTATGCGGAAGAGGCTCAATCGCTCTGTCTATTACGAATATAATAAACTATGAATCGATTTAGTGTGGAATTGCAAAATTCATTGGTACAACGTTGTAATAAGAGAGTCTATTTAATGTGGAATTCTAATTTATATAGCATTGAAACTGGATTGAAATATAAGTTAAACCTCCATTACTGAATAATGAAATTGAATGCCACCGATTTGTGATTGATTGGCAATCCTCAGCGCACAACTAAAGTTACATTCTCCATGTATAGGTTTTTAAATTTCTGTTTGATCTGTTTGAATTCACGCGTGGGAATATCTCCATGGAGCTATGAGTGGACAACAAATTGGAATGATAAGTTGGTGGCTCAGATGCATAATTAATGTGTGAAAGACCATGTGCAAAAGTGATTGCCAAGTGTAACTGTAATGTAGTAGAGGATTTGAATTAAAATGATGTAGCTCTAAAGATGTAAATTAAGTTGCAGGTCAAGACAGAACAATTGAACCAAAACTCAAGGGCGACATTTATGTGAAGATGGGAATGATGAACCGATTGACTATGGAGGCGCGTAATGAATGGTAAGCCGTGGAAATAAAATAAAAATAAAAAACTCTAAATTAATGAACAGTGGAGGGTCATTTTGATGCTGAGATTCAAATGCGTTATAAAAATTATGCAGTGGCTCAGTTTATGTTTATACGCTGGGAGTGTTCATAAAACTATGGGTCAAATGATATTTGAACAATAACATTGCATATAATATTGTTGATATGCATTGGTATGATTAAAGGGAGCTGGCGTATGAACATTGGGATTATGGTGGCATTTAATTTTAATGTGTGAAGAGGTGAGGTTGGAATATATAATTCTATATGGGTTGGTTGAATAAATAACAATGTCAGCTTGTTTTAAAAAGGCAAGGGCGCACATCAATAATTGGAAACAAAGTCGATTTGTTAAATTCTTGACATTTGGATGGTATAATTAAGTGTATAATATCTATATGCTTTGAGAATGGAGAATTGAAATAAATCATTGGGTTTTAAAATATTTTCTTAAGACTTTTTGGGAAAAACTTACACTTTTGAAATAACCTTGGTATGAAGTTTGTTGAGTTTATGTTTTTTGATCCATATGATTGAGGAGCTTCCGTAGTTGACAGTGTTAAATTGCCCAGAATGAGTTTTATTTGGGGCAGTTATTGAAGGTCCATTTTTATATTCATGAGAATGGGAAAGATTCTGGGTTTTACAGGGTTTCCCTGCATCATTTTGGTATCAGAGCTGGAATAGCTCTGTCTGAGGGTTTAATTTTTTTTTTTAAATTGAGTTAATTGCATGTGATGAATGAATATCAGATTTTGAAACTGATGAAAGTTGCAGCACAGGGACACAATGCAGTTGAAGAAGTGAAGCGAGATCAACAGGATCTTGAAGGTGAGTTTGCAGTTGATATTGAACTCTGGTTTGAAGATTATGCTTGAATAATTTGGTTTACAGGTAGAGTAAATAAATCTCAGCAGAAAGAAGCAGATCACAGCTGGAGAGCAGTGATGAAGTAGTCCAGCAAAGGATTCGAAGAGAGAGTGGTAGAACCTGAAGATTCAACAGAGGTTGAATAAAGTTGCAAATGAGAGAAGCCTGAATGAGCAGGGGAGAAATTCTCAAAGGGTTCCAATATAGGACCGGTGATTACCAAAATACCAGATACGGAGAAAGGGATTGATGAGGTAAGTGGCAGCAGGAGATTTTGCTATTGCAGAGGCTTGGTGCAACTCATGGGTGAGGAACTCATGGAAAATGAGATGACTATTGAAAGTCATAAAGGAGAGAGCAGAGGTTCAGAGAGAGGCCACAGTAGAAAGAGGGATAAAGATGCCAAGGAAAATGGCATATTGAAGCAGTGGACTGATGAAGAGTATGAGAAAGAGAAATCTCAGATCATGATTCATCTCGAGTTGTTGATGGAATTGTTACAGGAAAATGTGAGAAACCAGAGATATGGTTGGACCATGAGGAAGAGAGTGAAGTGGCAGAGGCTACAACAGAAAAGATATCGACAGATAAGCATGCATTTAATAGAAGAGCTGAAGAAGCTCGAGCAGATGATGAGTATACAGTTGAGACGTGAAGAACTCAGAGCAGCTGAGTTGAAAGTTGAGGTTTCCATTGATGAAACAGAAGAGGATATCATTGATGATTTATTGAGTTACTGGGTAGATGCAGATCAACTAGATAATGTGAACTTTTGTATTTTTGTAGCTGACAATTGTGATGTGATTACAGGTTTTACTGAGGAGGATGCGCAATATTGTGAAGCTGTCACAAGTATGGAAAATAATCTTTCAGAATATGAATACTCTGGAAAGGAAAGCAGTGATGTGTTTGTACTAGAAGCTGTTACAGTACAAGAGGAAGTTCTTGTGAATGAAGAAGACAGTTCATGTGATGAAACTGTGGTGAGTGAATTCAAAGGTTTCCAAGTCACATATGATGACTATTATCTGTCAGAAGACGATCAGATTGAATTACAGCAACAAAAGCAATTCATAAATTCCTTGTTTTGTGAAAGAAATTGTTTCAATGAAGTTGTATTTGATGATGATCAATTTGTTATAAATGATGATAATGACAAATTATTTTTATTAAATATCCAATTAAAAAGTGATCGATAGATAACTGATTTTATTGCAAAAGTTGAGGATCAGAGTTATGTTCTAATGACATATGAAGAGATGGTGACAACAGAAAGCTTGGCTTGTGAAGGTAGTGAAGATTGCACAGAAAGTTTCTCAAAGGAGATGACAGGTTTATGGAATGAGTTAAATGTCCTAGAGAAGAGACTAGAAGCACAGAGGATAAGTATTCATAGTATAAAGACAGAGATGAATGGAAATAAAGAGGTTCATTTTTATGAACCAGAACACAGAGACATTCTCGAAGAGGATGATGCCGAGGAGAGACTAACTGATAGTCTCAAGAATGATCGGGATCAGCACACTGAAGTGATGGCAGTGGGAAGTAAGGCACTGAGGCCTTATGATTTTTATTTTAACAAGTGTTTTGTGAATGCAGGTATTGTTGTAGGTACTGGAGAATATTTGACTCAGTTTAACAGTCAAATGAAGGAAGAAGAAAATTCTGTGGAAACATCTAATCCATGGAGTGAAGAATTTATGTTGCTGATAGGAGAAGGCAGAGAATAATTTTTTCGTTGTAGAAGACAAGAGGGCATGGATGATTAGGTGGCAACAAGAATTCAACAAGTGACAGTACAAATAGAGCGAGTAAGAACTGAGCAAGCCGTCTTAGCTCAGTAGACAACAAGAAATCAGCAGCCGGAAGATTTATTGGGCCGAGAAATTGAATCAATCAGAAGAATCATGTTGAAAGTGTCTCAGAGGAAGACATCAGCAAGGAAAAGAAGCAGCAGAAGCAAAAAAAAAATGAAGACAGAGTCATATTGTGAAAGTACAGAGAGCAGAGCAAGACAACATAAAATATGGAGACCTGGAGAAAAGCAACATACGACAGCAGAAATTGATGATAACTTGCAGAACAAGGTGTGGGATCCAGGCGGACAAAGACTTAGAACGCATGATCAGGAGATCATGATTGTTTTCAACCTTGGGAGTTTGATGCAGGAGCATCGGATTCGAAAATACTTTGTATTTATTAAAACTTAGGGGTGTTTAAGTTTTTAAAAAGAGCTAGATTTTTATAAATGATTTGAGTAGGTTTTATATATTTTTAATTAAATATTGTAAATAATTCTCAAATATGAGAGAATTTGGTCATTTTAGGATGTAAAGGGATGAGAGATTTTAATTTAGAAATTACTTTCATTAATTGGGGTGAGAGAGGATCCTTAGGGATTCAAGAGTGATTTTAGGATTTGTTGAGATATTTAGGGGTTTTTTGAGTGATTAAAGGGATGAGAACCAAAATTGGTTCTATTAAATTTGTATAAATTGATATGCCTCAAAGGAAAAATAGAGAAGAAAAATAGAGTGATTGAGGGCTGAGGTTTGGACAGTAGAGGTTGTAAACCTCCGGCAATTGGAAGGGCCACGAATTTGAATATCTAGTCACAGACAAGAGTTTGTAAGTATTTTCAATTGAATATATAAAAAGTGTGTTTTAGAATATGGGTTGATTTGTTGCACAAAAAAATATTTAAATTTTGTAATTTGGGTTGAATTGAAAATGTGCATATGAATCGGAAAAAAATTCAAAGTATGAGTATAATTGAAGCAAGGGTCAGAGCCGTTTTGTTGTGTGTATGATCATCGATATCTGCATTCAGTAGTTGGTGTTTCAAATTGTTTTCACTTATGATTGGTATCAATTTTACTCACTTTCTTGAGCGCAGATTCCCTTCGTAACTGTAGCTATTAAAATCGAATAGAAGGGTCTGTGAAGCCTGTTTCAAAACACAGTTCATGAAATGAATGATGAACGATGTTTGGTTACAAAGCAATCCTATGATTTGATGGCATAGCATTTAAATACATCGATTTGTGTTGAATATGGGTGATTGGTCGAGCACTACAATGAAGTCTCGTCGATACAATTGCTCTAATTAGAATCTGAATAACTGGTATGCGGAAGAGGTGCAATCGCTCTATCTTTTACGAATATAATAAACTGTGAATAGATTTAATGTGGAACTGCAAAATTCATTGGCACAGCGTTGTAATAAGAGAGTAGATTTAATGTGGAATTCTAATTTATATAGCGTTGAAACTGAATTGAAATATAAGTTAAACCTCTGTTGCTGAATAATGAAATTGAATGCCACCAATTTGTGATTGATTGACAATCCTCAGCGCACAACTGAAGTTACATTCTCCATGTAGAGGTTTTTAAATTTCTATTTGATCTGTTTGAATTCACGCGTGGGAAGATTGCCATGGAGCTGTGAGCGGACAACAAATTGGAATGATAAGTTGGTGGCTTAGATGCATAATTAATGTGTGAAAGACCGTGTGCAAAAGCGATTGCCAAGTGTAAGTTTACTGTAGCAGAGGATTTGAATTAAAATGACGTAGCTCTAAAGATGTAAATTAAGTTGCAGGTCAAGACAGAACAATTGAACCAGAACTCAAGGGTGACATTTATGTGAAGATGGGAACGATGAACTGATTGACTGTGGAGGAGCGTAATGAATGGTAAGCCGTGGAAATAAAAAAACCAAAACTCTGAATTAATGAACAGTGAAGGGTCAGTTTGATGCTGAGATTCAAATGCGTTATAAAAATTATGCAGTGGCTCAGTTTATGTTTATACGCTGGGAGTGTTCATAAAACTATGGGTCAAACGATATTTGAACAATAAAATTGCATATAATATTGTTGATATGCATTTGTATGATTAAAGGGAGCTGGTGTATGAACGTTGGGATTATGGTGGCATTTAATTTTAATGTGTGAAGAGGTGAGGTTGGAATATATAATTCTATATGGGTTGGTTGACTAAATAACAATGTCAACTTGTTTTAAAAAGGCAAGGGCGCACATCAATAATTGGAAAAAAAGTCAATTTGTTAAATTCTTGACATTTGGGTGGTATAATTAAGTGTATAATATCTATATGCTTTGATAATGGATAATTGAAATAAAATCATTGGGTTTTAAAATATTTTCTTGAGACCTTTTGGGAAAAACTTACACTTGTGAAATAACCTTGGTATGAAGTTTGTTGAGTTTATGGTTTTTGATCCATATGATTGAGGAGCTTCCACAATTGAGAGTGTGAAATTGCCCAAGCTGAGTTTTATTTGGGGAATTTATTGAAGGTGCATTTTTATATTCATGAGAATGGGAAAGATTCTAGGTTTTTCAGAGTTTCCCTGCGTCAGCGCCCGACCGAACGAAGTGTTGGGTCAATTTACTATGTAAAATAATGCAAGTATTTATTATCAATCTGGATTAGTGGAACTTAGATGCATCCCAAAAGTATATGGGTTTCAGTTATGATCAATTTAGAATATTATTTATCAATGATTAAGGAAATTCATATTACAAGTATAAATCTAACTTAAACAATTTCTAAATTCAAGTATCCAATCATAAGCAAAAGAATATCCTAACTTAAGAGATTTGGTTGTCCTTATCTAACAAGATTACTTCATGAATTAGAAATCAAAAAACTAATAATTGAGAAATAGATTAAGATACATGAAACAATAATTGAAGAGGCTCTTCATTGAAGAGGTATTAGTGTTGTCCTTCATCATAGATTCAGTTATCAATAATGCTATTGTTAGAAACAGGAATTCAGAAAAGCATGTACAAGCGTGAAAAGATGAATTCTAACTTAAGATCTTAATTAGATAGAAAGAATGTTTAACTTAAACATTTGTTTGTACTTTTAGATGCAAAACAAGAATGATATTTAGATTCATCAACAGTCATAAATAATTCAGAAATTGCAACTACAAATGAACTAGGAAGTGAACTTAGCTCGGTGTGAGGGGCCTCCTCCAACCTTGCCTCACACACTAAAGGTGATTTCAGCTACTTAAAGCTTCTATTAATCAATCAGCATATAACAACTGCAAATGGAATAGAACAAATCTTCAATTATATCTTCAAAGTCTCAGAAATAATAATGTTAAGTCATACAAATTCTACATATCAAGGCCTTCAAATCTTGAGGCTTAAATAGATAAGGTATCGAACAAATTCATCTAAAATGGATCCTATAGTCATGACTATCCTTATCTTATCCAATCAATTCAAATTCATCCATCAAATCCATCAAAATCTAGAAAATCCCACAAAATAAGAATTTTGACCTAGTTTGTACGGATCCTCCATAAAGACAAGTCTTGTTTGACCGCCTTTGACCAGGCCTATTAAAGCTCGGTTTGACTATACCAACACATGTACACTTAAAATTAGTTCCCAATACTTCTATAAATATTTCCACCTTGAGTCCAAGTGTACTGAAAATATGCAAAGCATGAGGCCATTACGGGAATTTCTGATGTTTTCTAAAAATGCACTTAAAATTCATTTTTTACAAGAATTTCTAATAATTGAAAAACATAATTGAATACCAGTATATGAATTTTTGGTCAAAATAAGGTGGATATGATGGTTTATATATGGATAGTATGGAAAAATAATATGTATTTGATAAAGAAAAAGAGATAAAAAATAAGGGCCAACATCTCCCCCAAGTTGTTGTTCAAGCATGTCCTCATGCTTGCTTTTTCCTTTTGGACCTCCTAAGCTCTAATGCTGATCCCATTCTTGATCCTGAAACTTCCTATTGTGCTTAATGTAGAAGAGATTCCATATCTTTTCATTTTTCTTCCTTGTAATTTCAAGTCTTAACCTTTTGTTTCTCATATTTGGCTTTCAGCAATGTTACCGATGAAACAAGAACTATTACCTCAAAACGGGAACTCTAGCCCAAAAAGACTCAAAAAACATGAAAAAATGCCCCAAAAAAAAAAAGTGTGTATTCCAGAATGCATTTTTTTCTTTTTCAAGGTCAAACTTCATATTTTTATAAAATTATTCTAAAAACGAAATTGTTTCTTGAAAAAATGATTGAAAAAACACCCTCAAAACAAAACAAGTTGATGCTGGAATACTAAAAAAAACATTGTGTCACACTTTTGACACATTGGAACAATGGAATTAAAGACAATATATTAGGACATTGAAAAATCGTAAAATTCTAAATTTTTTGATAGATGATGTTAAATATAAACAAAATCATGTCTGAAGGGCTTCTCATTTCGAGCAATTTTTATCCATGTTGTTAAACATAAAATATCTTGACTCTAAACAACTCTAAAATTGTAATTATTTTCAACCATAACATTAAAGATAAAATTTTGTGGTGCATAAAAACCTTAATGACAAGTTGTAAATCTCAAGTTTTTAAATCTTAAGTTTTCAAGATACTTGAACCATGAAATTATACAGAAATTTTATGACTTACACAATTTTTAGAAATGAACAAGTAAATGAAAAATTTATTATTCATATATTTGTTTGTTTATATATAAAAACATATTTTTTAATTTTTTTTATTGTTTTTTCTATATTTTAAATTATAATTTTTTTATTTTTAAGAAAATAAAAATTAAAAATAAAAATCTTCTTATATATATGTTTGTTTATATTTTAAAACATATTTAAATTATTTTTTTTTCTATTGTTTTTTTATATTTGTTTTTTTATTTTTTAAAACATATTTTTTAATTTTTTTTTATTGTTTTTTTATATTTTAAAATTTTAATTGAATACATTTTTTTTTATATTAAAAAATACTTTTTTTTTTTATTATTATAATAGTTTTTGTTTAAAAAAAAATTGATTTTTTTAAATAGTTGGTGTTTGAAAAAAATAAAATAAAATAAAAATTAATTTGCTGCCCACCGAGGCTCAAAGGCAGGCTGGGCAGCCCTCGATGACGCCGCTCGGCCGGCCTCTAGCCCCCGACTGGGCAGAGGGCGATTCCGAGAATCACCCCCGGCTGGGTGGAGGGGATTCTCAGAATCGCCCGCCACCCAATCGGGAGTGATTCTCAGAATCGCCCTCTGCCTAGCCGGGGGTGATTCTCGAAATTGCCCTCCGCCCAGTCAGGGGTAATTCTTGGAATCGCCCTCCACCCAACCGGGGATGATTCTTGGAATTTCCCTCCGCCCAGCAGTGGGTGATTCTCAGAATCACCCTCCGTCCAACCAGGGGTGATTCTCAGAATTTCCCTCTTCCCAACGGGGGGTGACTCTCAGAATCACCCTCCACCCAGTCGGCAGTGATTCTCGGAATCGCCTTCTGCCTAGCCAGGGGCTGGAGGCAGGCTAAGCAGCGTTGTCGAGGGTTGTCTAGCCTGCCTCCGGCCCCCTCGAGGGTTGCCCAGCCTACCTCTGGCTGGGTGGAGGGAGATTATGAGAATCACCCCCAGTTGGGCGGAGGGAGATTCTGAGAATCACCCCCGGCTGGGCAGAGGGTGATTCCAAGAATCACCCTTGACTCGGCAGAGGGCGATTCTGAGAATCGCCCTCCACCCAGTCATGGGTTGAAGGCAGGTTGGGCAGCCCTCGACGGCGCTGCTCAGCCTGCCTCAGGCCCTTGGCTCGGTGGAGGGAAATTCTGATTATCACCCTCGGTTTGACGAAGGGTGATTCTGAGAATCATCCCCGGCTGGGTGGAGGGCGATTCCGAGAATCACTCCCAGCTGGGCAAAGTGTGATTCTCGGAATTGGCCTCCATCAAGCTCGGGGTGATTATCGGAATCGCCCTCCGCCTAAACACGGGTGATTCTCGGAATCAACCTCCACCTAACAGGGGGTGATTCTTGAAATCACCCACTGCCCAGCCGGGGGTGATTCTCGGAATTGCCCCTCACCTAGACAGGGGCCGGAGCCAGGCTGGGTGGCATCGTCGAGGGATACCCAACCTGACTCCAACCCAGAGTTGGCTGGAGGGAGATTCTTGGAATTTCCCTCCACCCAGCCGGGGGGCTAGAGGCAAACTGGGAAGCCCTTGACAGTGCCGCCCGGTCGGCCTCCAGCCCCCAGCTGGGCAGAGGGTGATTCCGAGAATCTCTCATCACCCAGTTGGGGGTTGGAGGCTAGTCGGGTGGTGCCATCGAGGGATACCCAGCCTGTCCCTGCCCAATTAGGGGCCAGAGGCAGGCTAGTTAGCCCTCGACAGCGCCGCTCGGCCTGCCTCCGGCCCCCGGCTGGGTGGAGGGCGATTCATAGAATCACCCTCGGCTGGACAGAGGGCGATTTTGATAATTTATCCCGGATGGGCAGAGGGTGATTCTGAGAATCACCCCTGGCTTGGCGGAGGCCAGCCGATTGGCACCGTCGAGGGCTATCTAGCCTTCCTCCATGCCTCGGCTGGGCAAAGAGCAATTCTCATAATTTCCCTCCGCCCAGCCAAGGGCCGGAGGCAGGCCAGGCAACGCTGTCAAATGAAGGAGATTGTGTTTTGGATCTATTTTCAGGGTCACTTAAGTTTTATTATACAAATTTAAATTTAAATATTTTATTTTTTACTTTTTATGTCTTTATACTAATTTTCTTACTTATTTCTTTTATACTTGATGATTAGGTACAACAGTAGCATGTTGTCTACCAAAAGGAATAAATTGCAATGCCATTGAGAAATACCCAGTGCAATGCAAATTTATTCAACAGAGAATTAATGCTCTTGAATTCCTTCCAGATGCGAAGCAAGAATTTTGTTTGAGGAAATGGGATTTTAATGAATCACATGTGGAAAAAAAAGAAAAGGAAACTCAACCACCATTATATGGAATGATTGGAAATGGACACTTTGGAAGATTTGTAGACATGAAAGATCCATTAGAATATGAAAATGACCAAAATGAAGTAGAAAATGTTGCGGAAGAAGCCATCAACGATGTTCTAGATGATGTTGAACATGTATTAGTTGATATTGTTGAGGATCTTTAAGTTATGATTACAAAAAAAGCTCACTTTTGAGATCTATTAATCAGTTTTACTTGTAATGTTTAGATTTTGATATTTTACGAGAAGAATCCTTATTTTTTGCAAAAAAACATGTGATTACTATTATTTTTTGGGATGAAATTCAATAAAAATGCTATTTTCTTAAGTTTTTTTTGTTAATATTTTCCTGAAAGATAGTTTATTTAACATGTTTTTTTTTAACAAAAATTCTCTAAAATTGTATTTTTTGCATTCTATTTGTATTGAAAATTTGTATTTTTTTGTCATGTCTTTCAAAATATTGGGTTTTTAGCGACAAATATTTGATGTGCATTGAAAAATTAAATACCAGTACATAAACTTGTAGAAAATATAAACTTTATAATATTGAACTTTTTTTCATTTTTTATCTATGTGAAAAAGTGAAGATATCATTACAAATTTTTATTTAAAAAAAAAAATAACTCTTTTTAAAACACAAGTACATAAATGCACTTAAAAATAAAAATCTCACGGAAGAAGAAGACATTAGAAAATGTATAGTTTCAAAATCAATCCTCTAAAAAAACGTTGGTGATGATATGCAACCACTATTCAAAATCGACATAAAAAGCATCACAGAAAAAATAAATAAATAAAAAACGAAAAACAATTAAAGTGCCAAAAACATGCTCAAAAAAAAAAATTGATTCCACATCACCACTTTTCAAAATTGGGTGTTTGTCTTGCTACGTCAACAAGTAGGTGCCAATGTAGTTACCTATTTCATCGGTAACAATGTTTTTCTAAGAATTTTTCTTCTAAAGCAACCTAAATGCTTGTATGTAAAGAAGTTTTTTTTTGGTTTCCAACTTTCCCATTTCTTCACTTATCTTCTCATTTTATTTAACTAATTTTTCATTAGTTGTCTTATAAGTTTCATTTTCCCCTTTCATATGCCTTTCCATTATCCTTCTCACCTCCAGGTTATTAGTTAACTCTCTGATCCTGCTTAAGTTTTTTTCTTCCTCATCGGTATTTTTAGCAACTGATGTAGCCTCTACCTCATAATTTTCAAAATAAGAACCTCTTTCAAGATTTTCATAAACCTCTTGCTGCAACCTTTGAAGGATTTCATTGTCTTGTTTGATTAAACAATATGTCTCTATGATTTGTACTTATGGAAATTTTTATTTGCTGCTTCTATCTGCTGAATTCCTCTTTTTTGTGTCTCCTAGACATGGTCAAGAATGTTGTTTCCTTCTCTACTATGAATGTTTCCTGTTGTTTCTTTGATCTGGTTCTTGGGTAGAGTGGTGAATGCACTATATTTCTTATTTCTTTGGTTTAAGTTTGTTTTCAGTGTCTTACTCTACAAACTTATTTTGAATCAGGAAATCTTTCCAAACAATTCCCTTAGTTTTCAGCTGGTAATCAACAATGATTTCTATGAGTCCCTAGTGATGAATTTGGGCTTCTTTGGGTTTATTCTCATATTTTACACTTTCAATCATCTTCATCACGTTTCTATAAAATAAGTATGGCAAATTTATCTTGATATGTCCTTTGATATGTTGTAGTAACCTGATGTGATATAGGTATACTACGCTATGTTTGTTATCACAAGTGAAAAACTTTTGAATTATCAAAACTAGCTCAGCCCATGGTTCATTGAACCATTCCCTGGGAATGCATTTCGACCTATCAAATGAACCATTTTTGTTATTATCAAAGAATAAGACCGAACCCTTATCCTTAAAATGGAATCCTTCGTGGTAAAGTTCACCTAATAAGTGTAACTCTAGGGCTTCAAAAATAAATTCTAGAGTTAAAGGAATATGTAGACTACCCACCATAGTTTCATATTGTTTGCAATTTTTTATAAACTTCCTTTCGATTTCTTCATTGTGCCCTTTGAATTTTTAAAGAAATCTAATCAAACCTAGTTGATAAAGTTTCTCAACTGTTTTCCTACTCCAATGTTCAATTTGAAAATATTTGGGCTCCGGTCTTGATGTCATATTGTCTTAAAACCATTTGATGTACCCTTGTATAGTCATTAACTTCATTTTTGAAAACGCAAATTCAATACTAGATGTTATCAGATTAGCGAGGCTTACCTCTACTTGCCGCTCTTGCCAATTAATTGAAATCAATCCTCTATTTTCCTTTGGAATAATGTGAGCTTACAACTTCAAATAGATACAAGATTTGATATAGAGAGGTTTAATAAAACATAAAAAAATAATGTTTTTACTACCCTACTCTCTATTTAATCCCCTATCTATTTGAAAAGTAACAACCCTCTGCCTCTTTTTTGAAAATTGTTTCTTGTTTGACTATGTAAAAAAAATGAAAATGTTTTATACAAAAATGTCCTCTAACCCTTTGATTCCATAAAATATTCTTTTCCTAAGGCAAAGCATTATATATCTAATATAAGCACATTTTTTATGCAAGAGAATAACTCAATTATTTCATCAAAAATTTCATAATGAGTTCACTATTTCCCTTCAAAATTCACTAGACTCTGCCCTTAAAAATGTAAAACATGTTGAATGTGCCTTTTAAAAAAAACATTCTCTGTAATTCCTGGTTCAAATTCTCTTTACTCTACGTGCAAATTAAATGAGTTTAAAACACTACCCAATAAAAATGTATTCAGTGTGCATTTTGAATTAAACTCCTCATTCTCTGTTTGCATTCAATTTGAAATAGAAGAATGTGCATGAAGGAATTTTCAAGTTTACCTGTCTTTGCAATGATCCTCGTCATTTTCTACTACGATTCTCATGATTTTTGTTCTAGTTTATTTGGAGTCTCTGTGTTTCAATCAGCACCAATCTTATCAAAATCTTCACTCAATATATTATCATTTACTCATTTAATCGACAGAGGATTCAGTGTTGACTGGTGGCAGAGCATTTATGAGTGGTGTCAAAGACAAACTGTAAGGCAATGACAAGTTTTGAAGACTGTAGTATAAGAACTCCATTTATAACTCTTAGTTTCTTTAACAACCCCAATATTTACTTATGTGAATCATCATTGTTTTAAACAAGAAAATTTGAGTTTACTTCTTACCTCTTTCTTCACAGGATTTTGCCTCCTGATAGCATGGTTGCTCGACACATAAGCCAGATATGTTGGCTTGAAACTTCCATCAATTCTCCTTATCCCTCCATTCTCTTCACTGCTATATTTCCTACCTTCTTTTCTGCGTTATATTTCTTCTATTCTCCTCATAGCTCTCCTTGTCTTCTCTCTTTATTTTATTTTTCAGAGAGCTGCAAAACAGATGTGTGTTTTGATTGTACACCTTCCTTCTCTCACTGAGCCTTTGAAAGGTGATGATGGTGAAGAACACTGTGCATATCAGTTTCTTGAGGTCTTAGAAATGGCAGAGATTCTCTTCAATAGTTTACACAGTGCTGTAATATGGCATTTCATTTTATTTTTTTTACCATTCATCAACCACCGCTTGACCGGTTTATCTATGGCTTACTCTTGCCTCACATGTTGAATCCATGGTGTACATTTCATCCTCTGCTTCACTTATTACACAGTCCCTTTCACGTTTTTCATTGATTACTATGTATGCTTCCATCCTCCATTGAAACACATCATACCTTAATGCATATGCGCCATCATATTTCTGTTTCACTACTTGTATTCTCGTCACTATATGCCATCATTTTTACGTTCCTCCACTATTGTACATATCGTTGTCTCACCATATCCCTCTCCATATACATGCATCATTTTCATGCATATTTTTTTCATAGCATCATAGTCTAGGTTAGTTTTCATTCCATTTTTTGCATTATAATTGCACTCTTGCTCCATTACCTTAGATTATAACCATTTTTATGATTACGCTTTTTGCATTTTCTTTTGTGCTTAAGTATTTGCGATATCATATGGTTTAGACTTTATGTTTGATATTTTATTTAATTTTTAAAATTGGCCAATGAGATGGTCATATTTTAAAATTAAATATTGATAATGACACTAACCTCTTCTTTGTTGATTGCGGGTCCAACAAAGGTTTAATGTTAAGCCTTTTGTTTATGATTATTTTGTTTATAAAAGTAGGGTACAACATGGTATGGATAAATTATGGAATGTTTATTGAGTGATTAGGATAGTGGTATAGATATGAATAAAATAGGGCTAAGAATCATAGGTGATTAAATGTTGGTGATGTAGATGAAATGTAGGTGATAAAAATGTAAGTGATGTAGATGAAATGTAGGTGCTAAAAAGAATGTAGGTGATAAGAATGCATAACCAGTACTAAATTAGCTTTACAATTCTATAATATTTTTGAAAAAAATTGAAATTTAAGAGCGATTTTTACTTACTATACTTGTGTTCCCTCAAACTATTTGATTTTCATGATGGTCGACATTATAATGATGGCTCTTTTAGACTATGTAGAGACTTTATTTCTGCTTTGCATCTGATTTGATTTGGAATGATATTGTTCAGGTCCCTTCGCTAGGTTAAATTTTGACATTTCAGGTCCTTTTTGTCATGATATTCAATATTGATGTAGCTCAGGTCCCTTCTGAAATTTTGTATTTCTAGCTCCCTTCTGGAGTAATTTAAAATAATGTTTGAAAATTTCTTCTGTCACAATGATACATGTCCCTTCTGGATAATTTTATCAATAATAATTCGAGTCTCTTCTGTATATGTTGAATGGTGTACTAGGTCCCTTTGTAATTGTAATTCATATTTTGTCTTCAATTCAGTTGCTCAAACTATTTTCATAGTTTTATTACACACATTCCCCCAAGCTGATGTTAGGACTTGTCCTCAAGTCTGACATGTCTCGGAGGTTATATCTCCAAAAATTATGATGAATTAAATTGAAAACAAAACGATAATTCATATTGGCCTAACAAGTTGGTTTTCCGATATGAATTTGAGTTTGTATTGTGCTAGTTTCCTACTTTTTCACAACCAAACTCTTATATATATATATATATATATATATATATATATATATATATATATATATATATATATATATATATATATTCTTCTTCTTCTTCTCTTGGAATTATGGGAGGAATATTTCTATGCTACCCCATTAGTTCCAGATCTGAATCAATGGAATTTTTTCTCATAAAATCCACATTAATTATAGGATTATTGTAGACTTTAAGCGTATGTCCATTAACGATAAATGAAATATATGCTTGATCATTGTTTTTATCTTGACAACTCCACTGTCAAATATCTCTTCAATATCATATGGCCCAAGCCAATGAGTCGTAAACTTTGCTTTGAAATATTTGAACTTGGAGTCCAACAAGAGTGTCCAATCTCCCTTCTGGAATACTTTATTCTTTATGAATTGATCATTCCATTTTATTATTTGTTCTTACACAAGAGATGTGTGCTCTACTACTTGTTATCGTATTTCATCCAGTTTATATAGTTCCATAATTCTTTGTTGTTGTGCCTCAGATAATTCCATCCCCAATTATGTTGCTAGCTTGAATTTATGTATTTGAAATTATATGGGTAACATGACTTCTTTTCCATACACTAACTGATATGGATTGAACACACTTGTGTTTTTCCATGTTATCCTATATGCCCACAGTGCATCTCTTAATTTTTCTGACCAGTCCTTTCTGTTCATTTGTACAATCTTTTTCATAATGTTCTCTAGGACTTTGTTTGTTGATTCTATTTGTCTATTTTCTTGAGGATTATACAGAGTTGATTTTCTATGTTTAATCTTGTATTTCTCCATAAGATCTCGAACAAGATTTGATGTGAATTGTGTGCCTTGGTCAGTTACTATCTGTCTTGGAAATCCATACCTTACAAATATCTCCTCAAACAGAAAAGACACAACAACATCTTCTGTTGCCCATGCTACTACCTTTACCTCCACCCATTTAGTTACATAACCTATAAATACCAAGATGTACTTCTTTCCTTTGGATGGAGGGTTGATTTGTCCCACTAAATCTAAAGTTGACTGTTTAAATGGTTCAATAAGCACTTGTGGATTTAACAACATTTAATTTGATGCCACTGGTTTACTATTCTTTGGAAACTATCACATCTCTTCACATAGGCTTTGGAGTATTTGAAGATGGTCGACCAGTAGTAGCCAAGTTTCAACACTTTGTATGTTGTTTGTTTATCTACAAAATGGCCACCACATGGATCGTCATGACATGCTTTCAAAATTTCAATAATATCATCTTCTCTAACACATTTTCTAATCATTAGATCAACACCAATATAGAATATATCTCCATTGACCCAAATATATCTAACACTTTCTCTAATTATTATTCTTTTATGTTTATTTCTGTAATGAGATGGTAGGACGCCAGAAGATAAATAGTTATCTATATCTGAAAACTATGGAAACTTGACATTTATAGCAAATATATTTTCATCTGTAAAATTATTTGATACTGGATTTGGATCACCAGGTAAATATATTCTTGACAAAAATTCTGCAACTTGATTATCTTTGCCTGGTCGATCTTGCATAGTAATGTTAAATTCTTGCATTAATAACAACCATCTAGTTATTCTACCATTTGTGATTGATTTGTTCATTAAATTTTTTATGGTTGAATGATCTGTGTGGATGTAAACTTGATAACCTGTTATGTAATGTCAAAATTTATTAACTGCATGTACTACAACAAACACTTCTTTTTCTGTAATAGTGTAGTTCAATTTTGTCGGTGTCATATTTTTTCTTATAAAATATATGGCATAATTGAACCGATTATCTTTTTGTCCAAGTGATGCTCCAATAGCAGTATCAGATGCATCAGTTGAAATGTGAAATGTTAAAGACCAATTTGGTCCTCGTAGAATGGGTGCAATTGATAATTTTTGTTTTAATTTTTCAAATGAATTTTACAATTTATCCATTGGAATTCCACATCTTTTTAAAGTAACTTGAATAATGGCAAAGCTATTTTACTAAAATTTTCAATAAATATCCTATAGTAGCCTACATAACCCAAGAAATTTATAACTTATTTTTGTGTTGTGGGTGGTATTAAATTCTCAATGACTTGAATTTTTGTTGGGTCCGCCTTGATTCCTGAAGAGGAAATATGGTGTCCCAACACTATACCCTCAGTTAAAATAATAAAATAAATTTCATTACTGAGTGATAGGTTTTTCTCTGTGGATATTTTTAAAACTTTTTCAAGATTTTGTAAACAATCATCATATCTTCCACCATACACAATGAAATCATCCATTTAAGCTTCTACACACTCATGGATTAAATCAGCAAGGATTGCAAGAACTTCTCTATGAAAAGTAGCAGGTGCATTATATAAACTAATGGGTAATACAATGTATGCATATGTTCCCCATGGGAATGTAAATGTTGTCTCATCTTAATATTCTAATGCTATCTTTATCTGATTATATCTTCTAAATCCATCAAGAAATGAAAATAATTTCTTTCCAGCTAATGAATCTAACACTTGATCAATAAATGGTAAAGGAAAATGGTATTTTAATGTATATTTATTGAGTTCTCTGTAATCAACATGAATTCTCCATTTCCTATTTTTATTAGGTACTACAAATAAGGGTGACGCCCACTCACTATCTGAAATAGGATAGATAAATTTGACTTGTAATAATTTCTGCAATTCTTCTTTCATTATTTCCTTCATCATGGGGTTCATCCTTCTTTGTGGTTGCCTTACAGGTTTAATTTGATCATAAATGTATATGTGACGGATACATGTTTTTGGATGAATCTCTTCAATATCTGTGTAATCCCAAGCAAAAGATTTTGAATATTTTTGTAATAGTGTTATTAGCTTTTCAATTGTCTCCCAGGACTAATCTCAACGATTTTTATTTTTGAATTGGTAATTGAATTAACAGCAAAAATAATTTCGAATGTATTTTTCAATGATTGTATGGTGAACTTTTCCTTAAAAAAATCATTTAAAAGATTACTAGCACCTTCATATTGATTTATTATAAGTTGCTCTGAAATATTTGGTTCTGAGATGAAAAGATCTAATAAGTCCTTATTTTCTTCCTCCTCTCTAAAATTATAAACTTGATTAAGATTAAGAATATATTGAAGTTCCTGTGGTTCTTCTCCATCAAGCCATGATATTGAAGAAGGAGATTGAGCGGGAGGATACAATGTAACTTGCTTTCTTTCATCTCCATGTGCAATAATCATACTTCCTGACCTGCATCCAATGTAAGAATATGCAGTGGCTAACCATAGTCTGCCTAAAATTAAGGGATGCCCTCCTAAATTTGGTTTTGGCTGCAAAATCAAGAAGTCTATAGATACTCCCATGAATCCAGTGAGACAATGATATCTTCCAATATTCCTTCTGGTACAAATTTAGATCTATCTGCAAGTTCTAAGACTGTAGTAGTAGGTCTAATTTTGTTCAAATTCAAATGTTTCATAGTCTATGTAGTCATTACATTGATAGCTGCTCCCAAGTCTATTAAATTATTTGGCACAAAAAATTTGTTAATCAAAATGGTAACCATAGGAATTCCTGGATCAACATATTTTTCAATGGTTATGTTTGTAGACATGAGACTAGATAAACTTCCAATTACCTGGACTGTAGGTGGATCCTTCTTTCTAATGCCATATTTCTTAATACATAATTCCTTTATTGTTTTTGCATATATCAGAATATATTTAATTGCCTGTAACAAAGGAATTTTGACATATGTTTTTTTCAATTTTCATAGAATATTAAATTCAGGTAGAGATATTGGGATATTATGTTGTATTAATCTCTCCAGATATGGTGGAGTTTGAGTCATAATAGATTTATCTTTCTAAATTTGTTATTATGGTTGTGATTGTTGATTTTCTTCTCATTGTTCAGTTTGTTCTTCAATTATCAAAGGAGAATATTTCTGTAACACCTTCCCAGACCTTAGATGGACATCTTGTATAGGAATAATTGAATAAGTAGGATAACATGCTGCTTCTTCCACATGATATGCTGGTCTATCCACCTTGTTACTTGGATTAACTACTGTTTGAGCTAGAAATTTTGTTGGTCTAGGAGATGGTTGGTTAGTAGGTAGCTGAAGTTGCTATGGTTGAGTTAGCATCAGTTGATTTTGAGGTGGAAATGGCATTGGTTGATGTTTTTGGAATTGTTGGTATTGAGGAAATGGTTGTGGAGGGTATGGTTGTTGATATTGATATTGTTGAAGATACATATGCTGAGGTGGCTAGTTTACATAACCATATCCCCTCCAACCTTGTGCAGGTTGATTTTATATTATTGTGGTGGCCAAGTCTGCCATGACATTGGTGTATTCCATGAATTTTGAGGATATTGAAAATTCTTGGGGTTTTTTTGAGGAAATTGTTGAGGCATCCTTGGTTGCCATGGTATCCTTGGTGCCATATAGTAGATAGAATCTACTCCTTACACTTCTTCTCCTTTCAATTATTTTAATTTGGGACATTTTTCTATTGCATGATTTTCTATGCATAGTCCACACACTTATATACCTTGCAAAGGACATTCCCTGAGTGGATGTTTTTGCCTACACTTTGGATAGAAAATTGCTAAGATTTCATCTTGTTCTTCTTTCTTTTTCGTAGCTTTCAAGACATCTACTTTTGTTCCCAAAGTGCCCAAGATATTTGTTTTGAAATTTTCAAGTAAACTTCCTATTTCTTCTCTTGTTACTACACTTGCTGCAAATTTGGAAGATTTTGATGAAATATCTCTCCTTCCACTCTTTGCTCTTCCCTTAGAGTAATTTTGATAAAGTTTAGCAATTTATTCAAATGATAAATTAGAGATATCTCATTTTCCCATCACATTAAGGATGTCTAAATATTCATATCCAATATCCTTAAGAAATATGGTATGGATGGTATCGGAAATTAGAGAATGATGTTTGGATTTATGTAAATTGTAAAGAAATCTGTCCAAATATTCTTCCAAAATTATGTATTCTTGTTTTGTCATTCTAAAAATGTCTTCTTTTGAGTCTCTAGCCTTGTAGTAAGCTTGATACTTTTTGAGAAAAAAATTCTTCATACCATCCCAAGAAGCTATTGTATCTTCTCCTAATCCCATAAACCATTTCAAGGATGCTGCTTCTAGAGTACCAGGAAAAATTCGAAGCTTGTGTGTATCATCCATATATCCATAAGTTCTACACAAGATAACAAAACCAAACATGAATGCATCAGGATCTTCTGTTGACATTCCATAGAAGTTAGGCTATACAGAAGGTGGAATGTTTTTCATTTTTATTTCTTCTCTTAATATTTATATAGCATCTAAGATTGTTAAGCCAAAAGTAATTTCCTGATCATTGTTAATTTCTTGCTCATTTTCTTGTGTTCTTCTATTTTGATTTTCTCTTCTTACTTATTCCTCTATCCTTCTAAGTTCTTTTTTTCTTAAATCTTCCTCTGCCTTTATTTATTCCTCAATTCTTCTTTCTTCCTCTCGTTTTCTTCTCCATTCCCTTTGTTGTCTTTCATATTTAAGCCTTTGTTCAGGAGTCATGTTTTGCCTAGTTGATCCTTCTCCTTCTTCAGCCATTTCTTCTTCAGAGATATGTGGTGTCTCAATATTTGGTCGATTTTGTATTTCTTCCACTATTGTGATATTTTCAAGGATAGGTTTCTCTAGTTGTTCAACAATTGATTTTCTTGTATCTTTTTGTTTCCCTAAGGAAGGAGGTTCTTTAGGTGATTGTTTTATTTTACCTCCAAGGCTAACAAGATTTTACTTTAAACTAAATTTGATCTTTTTCCTAATCTTTGTTTTTCCTCTAACTCTTCTATAATAGGTTTTCCAGCAATTGGTGTTGTTATTCCTATGGATGAATGAACTGTTGGGGTGTTTTGTTTCACAAATCTACCCTTCTGATCTCTATCTGTAGGCATACGAAAACATAACTTGAACTAAAAACTATGTTTTTTTTATTTTTGATGATTTTATATATTTTTTAATCTTTTTATCTTCCTATTTGACCATTTTGAAATATGCTTCCCTAGAAACGACGCCAAAATGTTGGGTCAATTTACTTTGTAAACTAACACAAGGATTTATTATCAATCTGGGTTAGTGGAAATTAGAAGCATCCCCAAAGTATATGAGTTTTAGTTATGATAAATTTATAATATGATTTATCAATTATTAAGGAAATGGATATTAAAAATATAAATCTAACTTCAAAAATTTATAAATTCAAGTATGAAATCAAAAGCAGAAGAATCTCCTAACTTAAGAGATTTGTTTGTCCTTCTATAAGAATATTACTTCATGAATTAGAAATCACAAACTACTAATTAATTAATATATTAGGATACATGAAATAATAATTGAAGGGGCTCTTCACTGAAGAGGTCTTGGTTGTTCTTCATCATAAAATTAAGTTATCAATAATGCTATTGTTAGAAACAGGAATTCAGAAAAGCATGTAAAAGCATGAAAAGATGAATTTTAACTTAAGATCTTAATTAGATAGAAAGAATGTTTAACTTAAAAAAAAATTGTCCTTTCATATGAAAAATAAGAATGAGGCCATTACGAATATGCAAACCATGAGGCCATTACGGCAATTTCTAATGTTGTCTAAAAATGCACTTAAAATTCAATTTTTACTAAAACTTATAATAATTGAAAAACATAATTTAAATACCTATATATGCATTTATTGGTCAAAATAAGGTGGATATGATGGTGTATAGATGGATATTATGGAAAAATAATATTTATTTCATAAACAAAAAGAGATAAAAAACGAGGGCCAGCATGAAGGCACAAGGGATCAAACGGCAAACGGGCCTCACAAACATGCACAAGGCACCCAGGCGGTCACAACTTATAAAATTTGATATGAACACCCTAAAACAAAATGAACCGACCTGAAGGAATTTCATCGGGTGCCCTCACATGACGTGACATGGTGAGCCTGATTGAACGAAGGCACAAGGGAGCAAACGAAAAATGGGCCACGCGAACATGCATAAGGCACCTGGGTAGTCACAACTTAGCAAATTTGATACAACTGTCCTCAAATGAAATGACCCGACCCAAAGGAATTTCATCAGGCACCCTTGCATGATGTGACATGGCCCTCCTGACTGAAAGAAGGAACAAGGGAGAAAATGACAAATGGTCCGCACGAATATGCACAAGGTACCCGGGCAGTCACAACTTAGCAAATTTGATACGACCGCCCTCAAACGAAATGACCCGACCTGAACACATTTCATCGGGCACCCTTAAACGAAACGACCCAACCCGAACGCGTTTCATTGGGTTCCCTCACATGGCATGACACGGTGCACCGACCAAATGAAGGAACAAGGGAGAAAATGGAAAATGAGCCACACTAATGTGCAAAAGGTGCCTGAGCGGTGAAAACATAGAAATTTTTATATGGCCTCCCTCAAATGAAACAACTTGACCTGAATGTGTTTCATCGGGCACCCTCACATGGTGTGACACGGAGCTCCCGATAGAAAAAATACACAAGAGAGAAAATGGAAAATGGGCTACACGAATGTGCACAAGGCACCTGCGCGGTCACAACTTAGCAAATTTGATACGCCTACCCTCAAATGAAATGACCCGACCCGAACATGTTTCGTCGGGCACCCTCACATGATGTGACACAATGTTCCTAACTGAATGAAGGCATAAGGGAGAAAACATTAAACGGGCCACATGAATGCACACAAGGAACCCGGGGGGTTACAACTTAGCAAATTTGATAAGGTTTCCCTTAGATGAAACGACCCGAAGCGAACGTGTTTCATCGGGTGCCCTCACACGATACGACATGGCATGCGTGACCGAACGAAGGCACAAGGTAGAAAATGGAAAACGAGCCACATGAACATGAAGAAGGCACCTGGGTGGTCACATGTTATCCAATTTGATATAGATGCCCTAAAATGAAATGACCTAACCCGAAGGCATTTCATCTGGCACCCTTAAATGAAACAACCAGACCTGAACGTGTTTCATCAGGTGTCCTCACACCGCACGACATAGCATGCCCAACTGAACAAATTCACAAGGGAAAAAATGGCAAACGAGTCGCATGAACATGTACAAGGTTTTTAGGCGGTCACAACTTAGAACATTTGATATGGCTACCCTCAAACGAAATGACCCGACTCGAATGTGTTTCATCGGGTGCCCTCACACAGTGAGACATGGTGGGCTTGACCGAATGCATTTCCTTTAGTTCCCTCACATGACCCGACCTGACATGACCTGAATGCGTTTCCTTGGGCAACCACACATGACCTGACCCGACTCGACCCAAACGAAGGCACAAGTGAGCAAACGACAAACGAGTTGCATGAATATGCACAAGGCACACGAGTGGTCACAACTTAGAATTTTTGATACGGCATCCCTCACACGACCTGACCTAACCCGAGCATAACGTGTTTCCTTGGGCACCCTTACACGACACGGCTCGACCTGACCGAACGAAGGCACAAGGGAGAAAATGACAAACGGGTCGCACGAACATGCACAAGGCACATGGGTGGTCACAACTTAGCATTTTTGATACATCTTCCCTCAAAAGAACTGACCTAAAAAAATTTCCTTGAGCGGCCTCACATGACTCAACTCGACCTGACCAGACCTAAACTCGTTTCCTTGCGCGCCCTCACACATCATGACCCTACTCGCCCGAACGAAGGCACAATTGAGATAATGGAAAACGGGTCACACGAACGTGCACAAGTCACACTGGTAATCACAACTTAGAATTTTTGATATGGCCTCCCTCACATGGCCCGACTCGAACACATTTCCTTGGGTACCCTCACACGACAGGACACGACTCGCCTAAACGAAGGCACAAGGGAGAAAATGGGAAACGAGTCACACGAACTTTCACAAGGCACATGGGGGGTCACAACTTAGCATTTTTTATATGACCACCCTCACATGAACTGACCCAAACGCATTTTCTTACATTCCCTCACACGAATCGACTCAACTCGACCCTAACCAACCAGCTCGAATGCATTTCCCTGTGCACCCTCAAATGACATGACCTAGCTCGACCCGACTGACTCGAACATGTTTCCTTGGGCACTCTCACACTACACGAACTGACGCCACCTACGAGAAAACATTTCCTTAGGTGCCCTCGCATGGCATGACCTGACTTGACCCAACCCGCTCTAACGAAGGCACAATGGAGCAAACATAAAACGAGTCACAAAAACATGCACAAGGCACACGGGCAATCACAAATTAGCATTTTTTATATGGCCTCCCTCACACAACCCAACCCAACCCAACTCAAATGTGTTTCCTTGGGTGCCCTCACACGGCATGACCTGACTCGCCGGAATTAAGGCACAGGGGAGAAAATGGGAAATGGGTAACAAGCACATGCACAAGTCACATGGGTGGTCACAACTTATCATTTTTTATACGGTTGCCCTTACATGACCTGATCCGACCCGAACCGAACGTGTTTTTGGGCGCACTCACATGACCCAACATGACCTGACCCACTTAAATGTGTTTCCTTTAGCGCCCTCACGTGACACGACTTGACTTGACCCTCTTAAAGGCATTTCCTTGGGTGCACTGACACGACACGACCCAACCTGACCCGCCCAAATACGTTTCCTTAGGCACCCTCACATGACCCGAAATGAACGCGTTTCCTTAGGTACCCTCACACGACTCGACTCGATCGAACACATTTCCTTGGGCGCCCTCACATGGCATGAATTGAACTGAATGCATTTCCTTCAACGCCCTCACACGACCCAACTCGACCTGCCTGAACAAAGGCACGGGGGAGAAAATAATAAACGGGTCACACGGACATGCAAAAGGCATAGGGGAGGTCACAACTTAGCATTTTTTATATGGCCTCCCTCACAAGACCCAACCCGACCTGACCCCATGACATGACACGACCCACCTGAACTAAGGCACGAGGGAGAAAATGAAAAACAAGTTGCAAAAATGTGCACAAGGCACATGGATAGTCATAACTTAGCATTTTTAACATGGCTTCCCTCACACAACCTCACCCAACTTGCTTGAATGCAGGACTCGACCTGCCTGAACACACGACTTGAACTACCTAAATGCACGACCCGAACGACACGACCTGACCCGCCCGAACGCATGGATCGCCTTACCCAAGCGCATGACCCAAACAACACGACCTGACCCACCCAAATGCACAACCCATATGGCATGAAGTGACCCACCCTAACATGCAGAAGGCACACCCACGATCACCACATAGCATTTTTGACACAGTTTCCCTCACACGACGCAACCCAATCGACCCACCCGAACAAGTTTCCTTGGGCGCCCTCACACGGGTGAAGCACTGGCACCACTATAACTTTGTGATATATGGTATCAGATCTTGATTCAAGGTGAGTTGAGCTTTGTTCAAGATTGAATATTGAAGGAGGAATACAAAATATAGGACTATAGTTGGTATCGAAGCTTTAACATCATATTTGTTGGTCTCGGTGCTACATTGGGAGGGGAAAGACATTGGCCAAGGTCAAAGATGCATAATAAGACATGGAAAGTTGGGAAGAATGTCAAGGGAGGATTTTTTAGACCTTGTACAGGTTGAGGATTTCGTCACTTCATCAGACGTCGTTCGTTGCATGTCCACCGAATGCTTCCAACACCCTCAATCATCGTCCTAGACTTGTGGGTCTTACACACTCCCCCACTTAAAATAACACTGTCATCCCCGATAGTGATACCATCATCGTCACATCATATCATTGTAATATATCGTCACAAATTTCTTTGCAATGTATCATCACACACTATCGTCGCATAAACCATCAAGGTTCATGTCTAACATATCCAAGGTAAATATCTCTTCAATCCATGATCATCAACACATCTGTCACAATCACCATGTGCTATACCATCATGGGAAGTAAGTCTCTCCATCATGGCCACATGTTGCTGCAACATATATAGTGCCAACCAATCATATATCTTCAATATCATGTAAATATCTACCTCGAGTACTCCAACCAACTCAACATAACAAAACCTGCTATGTATCCAACATAACTTTGCACACTTCTATAGCCCTCATAAATCGAACTAGTTGGGTGATCAGTCCAACCATATGTTCTCATCGTGAGAATGGACATCCTCATACCATGCATTAGTTGTTCCTCTTGCATCCTGTCACATCAAGAATCTATCCCATATGAGTTTAAAGTAAGCCATGTTCAGGTCCATGAAGCACGCTTCATCTCATCCGCAACATGATGTCCATCCAGTAAGCCATATCTATCTAAAATGTGTTGCCCATGATGCCAATATCCATGTGCTGCTCAAAATATAGTCACAACTATCAAGCATCATCCATGTGTGAAAGGTCCTCCTCAAATGAGGTCAATAACATCCTCTCAACAATGTGCCATATTCAGGTCCATGAAGCTATGTTCATCCCATCTGCAATATGCATCCAACATGCATACCAAAGTTAAGTCAAGAAGGCTCAACCCATGCCCAAGTGTATACCACTAAGGCATCTCATTGTCGTATCTCCATCAAGCTCCAAAGTGTCCCTTTGATCATCTCCATCAAGTGAATCCTCACAAACACACCCCATAAATGTGCTCAAAGGAATGCATCCCATAATGCATCAAAACCAGGACCAATCTTGATCTCAGCTCCCCAGTGAGCCAGATACTACAAGATCATTCTAGTATGAAGCCTCCAATGAATGCAACTCCATGATGAACTCCCATGCATCATCCTATCCAAAGTGGTGGCAAGCATAATTGTATTGGCCATGAGTGCCACCACAAGTTGTTCTCACCCCACAAGTCATATGAATGTTCTGATAGGCTTCTCATAGGCTTCTCATCCAACCAATTTCCTCTTGCTAAAAGTGAACGACATCCATCATCCCATCTATAAAACATGTCCATGTAGCACAAACAATCGATCATGCTCAACATCCTGCTTGACACTTCTCCATGATGCTCATAAGTGGCACCTAGTAGGTGAACTTGCATAATGTCTCGACATAATGTCCTGCCATCAAGTTCCACCAAGTTCCACCCTTGTCATGGGCATTTTAACCTACTAGAGTGAGGTCACAAATTTCCCTATCAAGGTCTGCAATAAGAAATTCTCCTTGCTTCTCCAATGTACAAGGTTCCATCATAGTCATCCAAGGAAAGTTCCTCTATGGTATTGGAAAAGAAGTCATCTTCTTGCTCATCCCTGCATACAGTCCATCTCCCAAATACTCAATTCAAACACAGGTCATATCTTCATGAAGACTCTCTAAGTAAGTGTCCTCCATCCTCATCAATGTCTGCAATGATTTCAATCCTTGTACCACTTGCTCATCAAATTCCTCCTTGATCATTGTCACTTATGCAACATTTTCATGTGGTTCATCAACCAATGCTTGCAATGTGCTTGGTCAAAGTTCAAATTGTTCCACAAGTTCTTCCTTGATCATATCCACATCCTTATCATCCTACTGAGAATCATCCATCACTGATGCTTGCAATGTGCTTGGCCTCGGTCCAACCTGTTCATCAAGTTCATCCTTGACTTCTACAACATCTGTAGAATCCTTGTGAGAATCATCCACCATAAATGCTTGTAATGTGCTTGGTCCTGGCCCAACTTGTTCATCAAGTTCTTCCTTGACTTCAATCACATATACAACATCCTTTGGTTTAGCCATAGTGGGATTCATGCCACCATGCTTCATATTTCCAAGGTCTCTAAGTTTTAGAAGCTTATCAAGTAACTTCCTTTTCTCTTCTTCCACCTTGTCCATTTCTACCCGAAGAATTTTCACTTTCTTCATAAGTTGAAAGATTTCATATTTTTTCATGTCAGATGTCATCCTCTGGCACAATGTATGAATGGTCTGACTCATCTCATAAAACACCTTTTCCACTTCCTTCTACTTCTCTTTAATTTCTTTAAAGTTCATTTCCAATGAAACAAACTCATCCATAAAGCTTCAACACCACCTACAACACTACAGCTATATCCCTACTCAATAGTCAAAAATCCCCAAAAAGGCAGCTCTAATACCAACTGTCATGCCTCGATACATGTGGTACTCTCCCAACCACTCTATAGACGGGTGTCGCAGTACCTTATTTTTCTCTTTTCAAATACTGAACAAGTATACTATGCCTAACTCAACACTTCTTTAATTAATATTCCAAAGTGTTCTTGTGCAAAAATAAAACAACAAAAAAACGTCGATATCAAACCACATGAATGCCCATAGATTCAAGGGAGGGACAACTCCCATTAATATGTCTGCTTGATATTATGTTTCAATAAATACGTACAATCTGCAATAATTATACAACGAAGCCTTCATAAACCATTTATGCTTCTTTCCAAATGTGCTTGTACCTTGGTCTAACCTCAAAAGCTTCCAAAAAGTGAAAACAACCAAAAGGAACCCAAAAATTCCCTTTTAGAACATGTTTCTAAAGTCTTCATGAATTCTGGTTTGAGTGGGTCACTCGGGTCACAGACGCCCTTGGCACCCTGAACGCATTTCTGCATGTGGGTCACCGGGTTCACAGTTTGTACGGATTTCTTGAACACGTTCGGGTCATGTTCGACCCGACCCAACCTTGATGAATGACCTCTACACCTTCACACAATGTTCTACACATCTTGAACACAGATGCATTTCATGAACCCAACTCGACTTGAACGCGCCCACCCTAAACATTGTTTTGTACACGTCCTCTGGAAGGAACCAGACTCGACCCTACCCTAAACATTTTTCTACACGTGCCCTGTGAAAAGAACCTGACTCCACCTATGGGTGAACGTTGAATGCATTTTTACCCAACTCGACCTAGACTCTGTTTCCTTTCTGTGGCTTCAACCTCCACCTTTGACCTTCGCTCTAGCTCATTCCTTAGCTTGCCAATGGTGGAATCAACAAGATGTTGATTTCCTTCTTACTTTCCTTTATCATCCATCGCATTTCCTACTTTTATATGTCTGTTTTCCCACACATTAATTCCATGGGTGGGGCTTGACCCAAATAAGGCCGACCCACTAAACGCCCATAAAGCCTTGGTTATGATGTGACATTTCCTCCTTAACATCGGATTTCCACCATGGCCAGCCTATAAACCTCCAAGACAACACTTAACCATTTTTGGAAGCATTTATGCATGTCACTAATAAACGTCGAAAATTCACCATGATAATGTCACAGAATAACTGAATGGTGTTTTCATCCATCGATGCACCCGTATAACCTTTCATTGTTGTTTTCGTTTCTTCATCGACCGTCATTCATCGCATGTCCACCGAACACTTCCAACGCCCTCAATCATCATCCTTGACTCATGGGTCTTACAGGGGTGGTTTCAGTTAGGTCAGATGTATACTTGGATGGTTTCCATTGAGCAAGGACATGGAAACCTTAGATTTTGAACAGTTGAGCATCTGTCGTCATGGTGGGGTGAGGAAACCAAACCTTCCACACACCTGGGAGTGGCTTCTATTGCAATGAGGCATGAAAACCCCAAGTTCTGAAGACAGACCAGGGAAGTAGTTTCCATCGCACTGTGAAATGGAAGCCCCAAGTTTGCCAGACATGGGAGGTTCTTCATCATGCTGCGTAATGGAAACCACGAGTTCCATGAAATTGAGTGATTTCGGTCATTCTGTGACATGGAAACCCAAGTTCCCCACACCAGGGCCGTGATTTTTGATGGGGAGGGAGATGGAAACTTCAAGGTTCCCAGAATTCGGTAGTTTCCCTCATGCCATGAAATAGAAGCCTGAAATTTTTGAAGACTTGGGTGATCCTCTGTCGTGATGCAACATGGAAACACAAGTTCCCTGAACCCAGGCCATGGTTTCTATCATGGTGGGACATGGAAATCCCTGAGTTTCCTAGAATTGGGTGGTTTCCATCATACTACAAAAAATGAGAACCCCTGAGCTTCGTAGACTCTAGCGGTGGTTTCTCTCACGCCATGACATGGAAACTAAAAGTTCCCCATACTTGGGTGACACTTTTCATCACACTACAACATGGAACCCCCAATTTCCCTGTGTTGGGGTTGCGGTTTCCATTGTTCTAGGACAGGGGAACCCTAGGTTTCCCAAACTTAGGAAATTTCAGTCATGCCATGAAATGGAAACCCCAAGTTTCTCCAAATTGGGTCGGTTGTCTGTCGTGTGGCGAAATGGAAACCCCCAAATTTCATTGACTTGGGTGGCAAGTTTGTATGTGCCGTGACATGGAAAAAACGCTGAGTTCCCCAGAGGCTTGGGCCATGATTTCAAAACATCACCAGTTCCCTAGACTTGGGCAGTGGTTTCAATCGTCATGGAAACCCGAATTTCCCCGCGTTGGGGATTCAGTAAAAGCCCCGAGTTTCCACTGTGCCGTAAAATATTGAAACTCACAATTTCTGTCAGGGGTGGGACATGGAAACACGAAGATTCCTAGGCTTGGGTGCAGACCTCCACCATGTGCTGCAAAATCGAATCCCCAATCCCCATGTTCCCCGAATTTGGGTGACAGTCTTGCCCATGAGGCGACATGGAAACCTAAAATTCTGCACCATGTTTCTCTCTGGGGAACGGGAGGACACGAAGACCCCAAGTTCCATAGGATTGGGATAATTTTATGCCGTGCCATGAAATGGAAGCACACCCGTCGTGTTCCCCGGACTTGGGCATCAAATATTTTGGCCATGTCGCGACATGTAACCACCAACCACTAGTACCACAGATTGGAAATCTCTCTCGTAGTCGTGGCATGGAATCCCCAAGTTTCCTACACCCAATCAATAAATTCATTTTTGAGATGCAAATAGAAGAAAATATATTTGAATGAAGGACGAAGGGCAAAAGGTTCAACGGTGATAGTTGTCTAAATTTTTAATAAAGTGACAATATCGAAGCTCCGAATTGAGGCAACCAAGGGCTAAATCTTAATGGATCGTGGTAGCAATGCCACTCTGCCACTTACAATACCCTATTACGTATTTAAGTTGTCTACAAAGGATTATTCTCAATGACCGTTTGAAATTAAACTTCAAAGCTACCCCAACCGAGATGCTTCACAATCACAGTTTGCAAATGACATGGGCCACTGGGGGAGACAAAGCGATGCCCCTACTATGGGTCGAGATACATTTGAAGAGTGACATGCACCACTTCTACCGTGGATTCTTACTTACAGGTGTTCATTCATAATCTGACACATGGTAGATTTGTGCCACTGGCTTTTCAGCCAAGCACGATGATCAATTGTGTGAATCAATGGTTCCTCTCGTACTAAGTTTAATTACTATTGTAGTGTAGTTAATCAGTAGGGTAAAACTAGCCTGTCTCACAATGGTCTAAACCTAGCTCACGTTCCCTATTGGTGGGTTAACAATCTAACACTTGGTGAATTCTGCTTCACAATGATTGGAAGAGCCAACATCGACGGATCAAAAAGCAATGTCTCTATCAATTCTTGGCTTCCACAAGGTAGTTATCCCTGTGGTAACTTTTCTGACACCTCTAGATTCAAATTCCAAAAGTCTAAAGGATCGATAGGTCATGTTTTCATCGTTTGTATTCGTACTAAAAATAGAAATAGAATGATCTCTTACCATTTTTTTCCACGTGAGATTTTTGTTATTCTACACCTCTCAAGTCATTTCACAAAGTTAGACTAGAGTCAAGCTCAACAGGGTCATCTTTCCCCGCTGATTCTGCCATGCCCATTCCCTTGGTTTTGGTTTTTATAGATATTTGATAGGGATAGTTTTAATCTCGTTAATCCATTCATATGAGTCACTAATTAGATGACGAGGCATTTGGCTACCTTAAGAGAGTCATACTTACTCCCTTCGTTTACCCGCGCTTGGTTTAATTTATTCACTTTGACATTCAGAGCACTAGGCATAAATCACATTGTGTCAACATCCGCAGGGACCATTTCAATGCTTTGTTTTAATTAAACATTCAGATTCCCCTTGTCCGTACCAGTTCTGAGTCGATTGTTTTTTGCCTAGGGAAAAGCCCTTGCGAGGGGGCATTCTATGCCCATAGACAAATTGGCATGCGATTTCCCTCCCTTGCCATGAGAGTAACTTCAGCAGAATGATGATAGCCCATGAGTTGAGGGCACAGATAGCTAGGCCCAACCCTTAGAGCCAATCCTTTTCTTGAAGTTACAGATTATTTTTGCCGACTTCCTTTACCTACATTGTTCTATTGAACAAAGGAATTTCACCTTGGATACCTAATGCAGTTATGACTATGACTGGGCATGAACAGTACTCAGTCCTCTAGATTTTAAAGCACTAGTGAGGGTGCACCAGACATTGCAAGACATGCGATGCTCTTCCTGCCACTGGACGCTATCTACAGGTGAACATATTCAAGGGTGGGAAAGCTGTTAAAAATAAAAGATAACTCTTCCCGGGGCCCCCAACAACATCTTTGGATTTCCTAACGTTGCCACCTGCCAAAATGTCTTAGTTCAGGAATATTAACCCGATTCCTTTTTTATTCTCATGCAGAGTGTACCCTCGATACAAGGCTTTTCCATCTCTTAGGATTGACTAACCCATCTCCAAGTGTTGTTCACATGGAACCTTCCCCACTTCGGTCTTCAAAGTTCTCATATGAATATTTTCTACTACCACCAAAATCTGCACCGGGGGCCGATCCACCCAATCTCACACCCGAGGTTTCTCAACAACCACCACATCCTCCTACTCATCGAAGCCAAGAAATTTCTCCGACGGTAGAGTATAGGTTGCACACTTCGACGCCATCCATTTTCAAGGCTAGTTGATTTGGCAGGTGAGTTTTTACACACTTCTTAATGGATTTCAAATTCCATGACCACCATCCTGTTGTCTTAATCAGCCAACACCCTTTGTGGGATCTAGGTTAACATGAAATTCGGCAACGTAACTCAACTTTAGGTTCATCCCACATCACTACTTCTTCTTACCAAAAATGGACCACTTGGAGCTCTTGTTTCCATTTCATGGCTTAATGGACCAGCCACACCCTCATACCTATTTAAAGTTTGAGAATAGGTCAAGGGCGTTATGCCTCTAATGCCTCTAATCATTTTCTTTACCCGATAAAAATTGCACATGAGCTCCAGCTATCCTGAGGGAAACTTCGGAGGAAAGTAGCTACTAGATGGTTCGATTAGTCTTTCACCACTATACCCAAGTTAGAATAACTATTTGCACGTCAGTATCACTACGAACCTCCACCAGCATTTCCTCTGGCTTCATCCTGCTCAGCCATATTTCACCATATTTTGGGTCCCAATAGTTGTGCTCACACTCAAACCCTTCGCATAAGCTCAAAGTCAGTTGATGATGCACCCCCAAGAGAGGGGATCTTGCCTATTAGCTTCCTTGTGCCTCGCAAGTTTTCAAACCTACCAACTCACACACATGTTAGACTCCTTGGTTCATGTTTCAAGACAGGTCGAATGGAAAGCCCACCAACCAACACCATGAGAGTGCAGGTGAACATGGCCTGCCATAAGGGTGTACGCTTCATTCCTTGAGCACTGCAATAGAAAATCGATAGGTGATACTCCACTTGTGCTTGTGATGATGCAACAACCTGTGTTTGTTTTCACCTCAAGTCGAGCAGTAGACCAACCTGAGCCATTCCACATCTGACCGAGAGGCATCGAAAACCCCCATCTTCTTTTCTCCCGTCAATTTCAAGCACTCTTTAACTCTATTTTAAAATTAATTTTCATATTTCCCTCGTGGTACTTGTTTTTTATCGGTCTCTCACCCGTATTTAGCCTTAGATAGAATTTACCACCCAATTAGGGTTGCATTCCCAAAAAACCCAACTCACTAACAACGCCTCGTGATGCAGTAGGGTGCCGTCCCAATGGGGCCATCCCAGAACCCTCTTTAAGTGGAAAATTTCAGTACGGAAACAGCAAAATGGGAGGGGTTACTCAAGGTTCTTGAATGATTTAATGACCATTGCCTATACCATACTTCATGACAATCCCCCGCCCAGGAATTTTCCTCAGCAGAAAGACTGGTTGTAGTTTGATGATAAAGAAAGCACAGGGGATTGGTATTTGTTTGATGATTACACCGAGATTAGGTTCTACGGTGTTGATGTACCCCCTTACCGCCTGTCGTTGCTTCCTACCATGCATGTTTTCACCATCGATTATATTTTTCAGACCATGAAGGCAGACCAGTTCCATTTTGTCCCTGCTAACAAGGATTATATCCTCAAGATTCCTACTACCATAGGCCCTTTTACTGTAAACTGAAGACATGCCCTCTCCACAATGGAAATGCTGCTCTAGGGAATGGATTTAGTGCTACGAAAATTTTGGCCCTACGACCCGAAAGGAATTATATAAAGTAGGAATAGGAAGATTAGGTCCACTGCATATGTTCATGAGACTAGGCCCTTCATTGAATGGCGAGATGACCTTGACACATAGCCTTTGGCTTTGCAGATGGAGGCCGAATCTTCAGCAGCGGAAGGAAGGGGTGACACTGCTTCAGTGGGCACAGGCAGAAAAGGGTAGAATGATGAAGCAGATGTTTCAGAAGAACTGGAAGGATTGTATACAGGGGAGCGATCTCATCCCTACAAAAATAAAAAAATTGATGATGTGGAGATCCTCTAGGATGAACTACCCATGGAGGAGTTGGTCAGGTACGGGGAGCCAGATAAGATAAAGGTGGGTTTCAAAGTAAATTATGACGGTGCATCATCTTCAGAACACTCTGGGATATTGCAGACCACTTCGGCAAGTAGAGCTGAAGTGAGAGAATAAATTAGAAGAAAAAAAAAGACCCTGAGAGAGAAGCTTCAAGCAGAAATGGAGAGTTTCGTAGACAAATATCATACTCGACTTACTACAGAGCTGGGTATGGATAAAGAATAGCTAATATTTGCTATCACGGAGGCAGTGTTGGAGCCTACTGCTAATGAAGTTAGCTGCAAGGCTCTGTAGGTAGCTATGAATTTTTCACAAGTTCCCTGAACTGATAAATTGGGATTACATCAATGTATCAGAGACATGTTGAGGGAAAAGGTCATGAAGCTTGCACTTTCTTTAAGAAATATCGAAGATAAATACAAGGAGGTGGTAGATAATTTGAAGAAGGAGAGGACAAATTCCAGGGGGGTTAGCAATAACCTTCATCATATCAGGAAAATAATGACCGAAAAGGGAAGGGACAAGGAAGGAATCTAGATGAAAATCATTCGGGATTTAGAGGTCGAAAACTCGGAATTCAAGAAGAGACTTAAAATTCCTCGAGGGGATTATGTGCAACCCGAGGAATTAGCTCAAGTGGAAAAAGAAAAGTCGGTCCTCATAGATACCCTTGCTCGGGAAAGAGATGAGAATGTCAAAACAGTTAACGAGCTCATTTCCCTCAGACGAAGATTCACTGACTTGCAAGAAAAGTTGGATACTCATGTTTGCGTAACCCCAACTCTTGACCCGGTGGATGCTACCTCAACACAGTTAACCAAGGCCCTCTTGGACCTATAGGTTTCAGAGGAACAAGCTCACACTACACAAAAGATAATTCAAGAATTGATGGCTAAGGTGGAACAAAATAATAAAATCATAGAGGCCCTGCAAATAGAGGCGGAAGAAGCAAAAAAGGAGAAGCAGCTACAACAGAAAGCTATCAAGGACCTGAATAACCAGATGAAAGGAAATGCAACCCTCCTCGAAGCCAAGTGTCTCATTTGGGCTGACATCAGAACAAAGGTAAGGAAATTTTGGGATTACATCATGCTGATGAATGAAAAGAAAGTTGTTATCCCATTATGTAAAGAGAAATTGCAGGAAGGACGGGCAGAAGCCGAGGAAAAGGTAGCCATGGCCATGAGGTATATTTCCTACCTAAATGGTATACGCTCTGAGGAGCTAGCCACGGAAGGAATTGAAAACTTTTTCAGGGGAGTGATGGAAATCAGACGGATAATTGAGAAAGATACAGCGCGCGTGAATACATTTAGTGGCTTGGATCGGGTCGCTAAGGGAGTAGGGAAGTTTGAAGATGTTTCCACCTAATAATGGAGTAACTGAAGAATTATTTGATGTTTCATTTACTTTGTTTGTTAAGAAAGTTTGAAAAATAGTTGTATATCTTGTGGTGTATGTAGTTGATATTTTGATAACAGGGAACAATGAGAGCTATATTGCATCCATGAATAAATAATTGAAGAAAGGTTTTGAAATTACTGATTTGGGTTATGTTCATTACTATCTAGGTATTGAAGTAAATCAACATCCTAAATTTATATTTCTTTCTCAAAAGAAGTACATTATATATATTTTGAACAAGTTTGGCATGTATGAATGAAATCTCTTAACCACTCCAATGGAACAAAACTTGAAGCTCACATCCATTGAAAGGAAGGAATTCGAGAATGCAACTAAGTATAGACAACTTATAGGAAGTCTTATCTACCTGACCACCACCAGACCTGACATTTCAATTTCTTTTGGAATCCTCTCAAGGTTTATGCAAAAACCTTGTGAAGTACATTGGTCTGCTGCAAAAAGAGTGTTAAGGTACCTGAAGGGGACTCAAAAATTTGGACTCAAATATACACAGGTAGGCGACTTCAGCTTGATCAGATACTCTGATTCAAACTTTGATGGGGACAAAGAAACAGGGGTGTCTACTACATGTTACACCATGAGTCTTGTATAAGGAGTTGTCTCATGGATATCACACAAATAGTCAATTATAGCAGGTTCCACGACCGAGGAAGAATATGTGGTAGCAGCTGAAGCAACAAAGGAAATTGTGTGGCTCAGAAAAATCCTAGAAGATTTACAGATGAAACAAATGTATTCAACACCACTCATGATCGGCAACACTTCTGCAATAAAGTTGGCCAAGAACCAGAAGTTCCATGATCTAACAAAGCACATCAATACAATATACCATCTAATTCGACATCATGTTAAGGAAAAAGCCATCCATCTACATCTATAATATCCCATTTCAGGGATATCTCTAAAACACGGCAACTCCAACCAGAGATAGACTGGGAGGGCATTTACTGGATATATCGCCTCTGAAAAGAGGACAAAATTCAGAGGCTACCTGGCCCTTTCCATACTCTGTCTAAGAGTGAAAGATAAACACACCAAGTGATATAAAACTAGAATGCTCAAGAATATATAAAAATAACAGTGCAGTAGACATATAATAACATAGACAGAACGCATGGCAACTCATCCAGAAATATAGAGAGGAAATGCTAAGCCATTTTATTAAACTGAGAAATATAATGAAGTACAATAGGTGATCAGAGTGATGGCACCTAAACTTGCTCAAGGCAAGTGAAGAAATATTCTCAGAATATACAGGAAATGGCTGCTCTTTGAACTGCGTCTCAGCTGCTAGAAAACTGCCATGTATCTGCTACTGCTGGAATGGACTGAATTCTAGGGGCTCATCCCCTTGCCAGAATGAGATAAAAATCTGTATTCCTCCTCTACTCACCAATCCCGACAAAACCCAAAAACCATATCAAGATTGGCCGACCCCCGAAAACCTCTGAAAAACACCCCATTCGGGAATTATGCTGGCCTCCAAGGCTCTGCGTAGAGGCTAAATGAGAATGAATAAAACATTATTTAAAACTCCACCAAAATCCTCCCAGCTACAAAGGTTGATCCTCTGCTCAAAATCACAGCTCAATCTCCTACAAAAATCCCGATTCGGAAAAAGTCCAAGATTGATTGCATCCTCCCTTTCAGTGACTGCGCAGTCTCTATGAAAGTCCAGCTCCGCAACAAACCTGAACATAAAAACCTCTCACAAAATACTGAAGAAATAACCTTGCTTGATCAGGCACTCAAATTTCACCGAGGTTAAGGGCGAGATCTATGACCGGAGACACTCAACGCACTAAAAGGTGTTGCAGACAGGCGAAACATCCAGTGTGCTCAAGAATACAAACGTCCAGCTCAATATCATCAACAACATAATGCCTCAAATTAGAATGCTCCTCCCTCTTTTATAACGTTGGCCTTCCTCCAACCCTAAGGCCCATCTCCTCAACGAGCCTCCCTCTCTTGCCACGTGCTCTTCCTCTCCTGCGTTGTAGCTTCTAGAGCATGCGTGGGCCCCCTCTCTACATGGTTCTTGGCCCCCCTTGAATCCCTCTTAAGTCAGAACGTTGTGCTACTAAGAAGGTGTTTTATTCCACTTAAGTGTGTTAGACCCTCTCCACTCACTTTTTATTTATTTATATACGATAGACAGCAAAACTGAACAAAATCAAATATTCCAATTAGTTGTCACTAATTAGGAATATTACAGTCTCCCCCGGAAAAATGTTGCTTGTCCTCAAGCAACTGAAGTGATGGATGTTGCAAAATATTCTCACTCTCCCAAGCGTCATCCTCATCCGTTAAATTCTTCCACCTCGCCAAGAATTCCTGGACTATCCTACTCCATAACTGCCTCTCCCTGGTATCAATAATAGCCTCTGACTGCAACACCAAGTGCCCCTCATCATCCGTGGGTGGTAGCTCTTCTCTCACTGTCACATGCTGCCCCAGTTCCTTATTCAAGCATGATACATGAAAAACGTTGTGGATCTTGCTACCTTGGGGCAGCTCCAACTCATACACAACCTGCCCAATCCTGCGTATCACCCTGTATGGCCCGTAAAAGTGAGGCTTGAGCTTCTCAGCTCCCTTCTGCTTCAACGATGACTGTCGGTATGGCTGTAATCGTAGGTAGACCAAGTCCCCTACCTCAAACTGTCTCTCCACCCGACCTCTGTTGGCATACAGCTTCTGTTGGTTTTGTGCTGTAGCCATATTGTCCTTGAGAGCTCGGAGAATGTCCTGACTCTCTTGGATCCAGATCTTGGCTCTAGGAGCCTTGATAGCACTGAACATCACATCAGCAAAATATAAGGAATGATACCCATACAAAAATAAAAAACGGTGACATACCAATGGACATGTGATGTGTCTTGTTGTAGTAGTACTCCCCCAAATGCAACCACTTCAGCCATGCTCGCTGCTGCCCACTGACATAGTTTCACAAATATCCCTCCAGCCACTTGTTAACTATCTCCGTCTATCCATCCGTCTATGGGTGATAACTGGTACTTGGTGTCAACTCTATCCCCACTAGCCGGAAAAGCTCCTGCAAAAATCCACCCATGAAGCAACTATCCCTGTCACTGATGATGGTCTTAGGGAGACCATACAGCCTGAAAATCTCTCTGAAGAATAACTCGGCCACCTCTACTATTGTGTAATGCATGGATATGGCGAAAAAGTGTGCATACTTTGTCATTCTATCAACGACGACAAAGATACAATCCTTGCCTTGCACCATGGGCAATCCTGTGATGAAGTCCATCGATATGCTCCCCATTTCTCGTCCGGAATGGGAAGAGGCTGCAAAAATCCTACGGGATGGCTCATCTCTCCCTTGTTCCTCTGACAAACATCGCACTCCCTGATGTGCTAGGGTACGTCCTCCTTGAGGCCTTCCATGAGAACCTCTCTCTAATGGCCCTATAGGTTTTGGTAAACCCCTGATGGCCTACTAATGGAGAATCATGTGATGCCTGGAGTATCTTCTTATTAAGCTAAGATCCCTCAGTCAAGAAGATCCTATCCCTCTAATAGATGATCTCATCGACCACCCTGTATTTTTCATCCACCACTTGTCCATCCATAACCTCACATGCAAATCTGTCCTTGGAATACTCCACTAAAATTCGAGCCCTCCAATCTGTATCCAAGCTCATAGGAGATAACATTTCTGATCTACGCGAAAGGGCATATGCTACCATGTTACTCTTACCCTTGACATACTCAATGTCAAATTAATATGCTTGGATCTTACTGATCCACTTCTGATGCCTCTCCTGTAGCTGCTTCTGCTCCAAAAAGAACCTGAGGCTGTTGTGATCAGTCCTCACCCTGAATCTGTTCCCTACCAAATACTATCAAAATTTGGCCAACGCATGCATAATGGTCAACATCTCCTTGTCGTATATGGAATACAACCTCTTATGTGGAAGGAGCTTCCAGCTCTCAAAGGCTATAGGGTGTCCTCCCTACATCAATATTGCGCTAATCCCCTCTCCCAATGCATCACACTCCAAGACAAATGGCTGCGTAAAATCCGGCAATGCAAGCACTGGGCAGCTACTCATCACCTCCTTGAGCCTATCAAAGGCTCACTGTGTTGTATCTAACCAACTGAATGCCCCCTTCTTCATCAAATCTGTAAGGGTTGCAGCAAGTTGTGAGAAACTCTTGATGAAATTCTTGTAATAGGTGCATATGCCAATGAATCCTCAAAGTTCCATCACATTCCTCGGTTCTTGCCAATCCCTGATGGCCCTAATCTTCTCCTCATGGACTCTTACTCTGTCCACTCCAATAATGTGACCCAAATACAACATCTCTGTCATCCCAAACTCACACTTGGAGAGCTTAGCATAGAACTGTTTCTCTTCCAAGATATGTAGTACTGCCTCTATATGCTAGAGATGCTCCTCCCAAGTCCTGCTATATATGAGTATGTCATCGAAGAATACCAATACAAAATTCCTCAGATGACTGCCGAAGATATGGTTCATTCAAGAATAAAACGTAGTTGGTGCATTGGTTAGCCCAAAAGGCATAACCAAAACTCAAAGTGCCCATAATGACACCTGAAGGTGGTCTTAGGAATGTCCTATTCGCTCACACAAATCTGATGGTACCCTGATGTCAAATCAATCTTTGAGAAGAACTTGGCTCCTCTCAGCTCATCCATCAACTCATCGATCCTAGGTATAGGATACCTATTCTTCAGGATCTTCTTGTTCGGGGCCCTGTAGTCAATGCGCATCGTCAATGTGTCGTCCTTCTTATTCAGCAACACTATGGAAGAAGCAAACAGACTCATGCTCAGTCTGATGTGCCCAAGATCCAACAACTCCTGAATCGCCCACTCATCTCATCCCAATAGGCTTTGGGATGCCTATAGGGGGTAGTGATCACTGCCTGAATGCCTTGCTCAAGCTCAATGGTGTGCTCAAACCCTCGGTCCGGTGGACAACCTGGTGGTATATCCCCAAACACTACATCATACCTGTCAAGTATGGCCTGTATATCACGATGAACTTCTCAACCGGTGGTCTCTGCCTCTGATGCCCACAACTCAACCACCCACTCTATGTCTCTCTTCCAGAAATCTACCTCCATCCGATGTGCCAAAACTATCTGAGGTGGGTAAGTGTGTATCCCGCGGATCTTCACATGCTTCCCGGTCTTCTTTTCATCCCACTCCATCTCTAAGGCCTCCCAATCCATGGTGACCTTCTCCAGAGTAATAAACCACTGAACACAAAATACCACATTGGTATCTGGTATGTTGACGATGAAAAAGTGATCGGTCATGGTGTAGGTACCCATCGCTACATCCAAATCTGGAACATACCGGGCACACTGCATCATTTGGGCTCCTGGGACCAAAATTGAAAATCCATCAAAGCTCTCGGTCAGTATACCTCTCCGCTCGACCATATATGCATCAATGAAGTTGTGGGTTGCTCCACTGTCAACCAAAACTGACACTCGATGGCCACGTAATGTCCCCCATACACGCAGCGTCAAATACTTGGGAAATCCTCGCAAGGCTGCAAGGGTCCCTCCTATGGGTGCAAAAGCTACACCTACTATCCCTGGAGGTGGAGGTGGAAACTGATCCTAGGCCGTCTAACTATATCCTGCCTCCTCATCATCCTCCTCATCCTCTTCCTCGTTATCATCGAAGAAGACCTCAATGAAGTGTTCTTTTCCAACAGCACACCTATGCCCTGGTGCCCATGGCTCCTAACAAGTGAAGCAAAATTGCTTCTTCCTCAGCTACCTCCTGGCATCATCATATATCTGTGCATGTCCTGGATTCCCCTTCGGAGGTGGAACCCTCACATATTTCCCCTTGGACTGGAAACCATGTCTCTGGGGGTAAGGTGTACAAGTCCTGGGTAATGCATCTAGCAGATCTCACTAATCCCCACAGTGGCTCTGCTAACCCCTCCACAAACATATAGATAATTCGTGCTGCGGATAGACCTGGCACCATCACTAAAATCCTCAAGAAATCTGCAATGTATGTCTCTGGGCTCCCAGTCTTCTTGAACCTCGTCAGCTCAACAAAGTGTTGTTCTAGATCCCTCTAGTCAAATCGCTCCATCAACCTCCTGGTAAACTTGGCATATGTCGTCACTGTATAATTTCATATTGTGACCATCCCATGGAACCACCAGTCCTGGGCCTCACCATCCAAATATAATTTCACCACCTTGATGGCCTCCATCTCTGACATCTGGTTAATCTGGAAATAGATGTCCAGCTTCTCCACCCAAGACTTTGCTGAACTATTTGATGAGCCATCAAACGTAGGAAAATGGAATCTGCTAGATGTGCAGTGGGTATCTCTATCATGACAATGTCGGTGCCCTCTATGATGGTCGCAGGGTCTACTATCCCGCTAGAGCTGAAAAAAATCCTGGAACGAGAGAGCATTCGTGAACTCTTGCCCATAGGCCTGATACTCTACAAAATACTCACCCATGTGTCCGGGCTCTGCCTCCTGCTGGGCTCCTACCCCTGTGTCTGCTCCCAAGAAAATGGGAATGGTAGAGTGGGTAGGTGCATGTGAAGCCATCGGCTGAGGAGTATCATGTTGAGTAGCACCATGCTCCAGCAAATGATGGGATGTACATGATCATTCTCCTACTTGGAAAACCCGTGGGGTCTCACGCTGTCTAGCCTCTATAGCGGTGAATCTCTGACCCATCACCTCAATTTGTCTAGCTAAATCCTGCACCAATTTGAGGAGTTCCTCCCCAAACTGTTTGGCCTCTGTATCATCTTCCATCAGCCCTCTCTGCTCTGAATCTAATAAAGGCTCCTCCTGCTCTATGTTTGTCACAGGCTCTCTCTCCTGCTCTGTTTCCACTACCCGAACACAATCTCCCTCTCCGTAGGTGTTCTCCAAACTACACTCATGGTCTCTGTACTTCCATCCTCTGTAAAAAATATATGGTCTCTTCCCTGGTGTCATAGACCACAGGTTGAGCCAGAACTATGCTCTGATACCACTGTAATATCTCGTTTCAGGGATATCTCTAAAACACATCAACTCCAACTAGAGATAGACTAGGAGGGAATTTACCAGATATACCACCTCTGAAAAGAGGACAAAATTCGGAGGCTACTTGGCCCTTTCTAAACTCTGTCTAAGAGTGAAATATAAACACATCAAGTGGTATAGAACTAGAATGCTCAAGAATATATAAAAATAACAGTGCAGCAAACATATAATAACATAGATAGAATGTACGGCAACTCATCCAGAAATATAGAGAGGAAATGCTAAGACATTTTATTAAACTAAGAAATATAATGAAGTACAATAGGTTATTAGAGTGATGGCACCTAAACTTGCTCAAGGAAAGTAAAGAAATACTCTCAGAATATACAGGAAATGGATGCTCTCTGAACTGCGTCCCAGCTGCTAGAAAACTATCGTGTAGCTGCTACTGCTGGAATGGACTAAATTCTAGAGGTTGATCCCCTTGCTGGAATGAGCTAAAAATCTGCAATCCTCCTCTACTCACCAATCCTGACAAAACCCAGAAACCATATCAAGATTGGCCGACCCCCGAAAACCTTCGGAAAACACCTCCTTGGGGAATTATGTTGGCCTCCAAGGCTCTGCGTAGAGGATAAATGAGAATGACTGAAACACGGCCTCAAAATCCACCGAAATCCTCCCAACTGCAAAGGTTTATCCTCTTCTCAAAATCACGGCTCAATCTCCTGCAAAAATCTCGATCCAGAACACATCCAAGATGGACTACGTCCTCCCTTTCAGTGACTGTGTAGTCTCTATGAAAGCCCAACTCCGCAATGATCACGAACACCAAAAACTCTCACAAAATACTGAAGAAATAACCTTGCCCGAGCAAGCACTCGAAGTCCCGTGGGGCTAAGGGCGAGATCTCCGACCGGAGACACTCAATGCACTAAACAGTGCTGCAGACAGGCTAAATATCTAGCATGCTAAAGAAGACAAATGTCCAGCTCAATATCATCAACAACAGAATGCCTCAAATGAGAAGGCTCATCCCTCTTTTATAATGTTGGCCTTCCTCCAACCCTAAGTCCTATCTCCTCAATGAGCCTCCCTCTCTTGCCACGTGCTCTTCCTCTCCTGCGCAGTAGCTTCTAGAGCATACGTGGGCCCCCTCTCTACGTGGTGCTTGGCCCCCATTGACTCCCTCTTAAGTCACAACGTTGTGATACTAGGAAGGTGCTTTATTCCACTTAAGTGAGTTACACCCTCTCCACTCACTTTTTATTTATTTATATACTATAGATGGAAAAACTGAACAAAATCGAATATTCTAATTAGCCATCTCTAATTAGGAATATTACAACATCATTGTTCCACAAATGAGCAAACTGTTGATATCTTCACCAAAAAACTTGGAAGAGAAAATTTTGAAAAGTTCAGATTGATGCTTGGGCTCACCAACATCCCTTCGGATTAAAGGGGGGAATGTTGACACCTAATCCTAAGGGTTGGGTGAGGATATTTAATGTTGTATATTAAATAATATTAGGAAATAAGGAAGGCCAAGAGTCATTTGGATATGAATCCCAATAGCCTCACCTCCATGTATAAATACATGCACATTCTTAATCTAATACACATTCTGATTTCTGGAGTTACCTCCTAGTTTGACAGAAGAAGGGTGGGATGAGCTGGTGAAAGCAGGCCTCCTATCACACTAGGATTCTGCAACTGTTGCTTTCTCAATTTTAAATAATTAGGAAGATAAGTTGTCAGCGGTTATGAATCAGACAAATGTTCTATATGAGAAAACCACTCGCCTGAAAGCTGAAACAATAATTTATACCCTTGGAAAAGAAATTTCCCTCCTCTACCAGATCAGACAACGCTTGACGATGCAAGTGGATTATTCATAATTGATAGATATGCAAGCCTCAGTGGAGATCTTCACTACAATTTCCTTGCCAAGAGTGGCCATATGGCAGAAATATAGTAATTTCACAAATGTGCCAGTCGTCACACCGTCCATCCAGTCTTTGCCACCTCAAAAGCACAAAAATGGTTCGTCTGCATCATCAGTGCTTCCAACTCAGTCGACAGCTACTAAACCGCGCTCTTCCAAAAAGTGATCATAATGTTCTGGCCCTAGTGGCCTTCTTACTTTTATTTTCTTACTTTTGTAATATCGAGTGAAATTGTAATTTCGCCCTCTGCACTTTTTTATTTTTTGTTCAAGTTGTTTTAATTTCAGTTGGCGTTCATGCTAAGGCCACTACAGAGATGATGAGAGGCATTCTTCCTCATCATCGGTTTTTTATTTTGATAAAGACAGGAAACTAAAAATATATTTCCAAGAACACATGTTGATCCAAAAATATCTTCTGCTAATAGTAGAAAATGGAAAATATAAAAGGAGGACCCCAAGTCTAAAATAGGGTTCTTGATTTGGAGAATAGAGATTGTTATTGGTAAATTCCCTTTTTGTAAAATTTTGAGGATTTCCTAAGTTTTATGTTGAAGAAATCCCGATGGGGAAGAATATAATGAAACAATTTTTCTGTGAGAAGGATTCCTGGTAAGATCAGTTGCAGTTTGTACTCCTTGTTATAATCTAATACAATCATTTTTGCACCTCATCACTCTTTCTATGTCGTACATTTCTAGAATGCGAGCACTTGATTAATTGGGATGAATTTTTCTGTTTCAGATACTCATGTATTTAGTCCATTGTGCTTTAAATATGGCTTAGAGCTATGATTTTATGTTCACATGTTTCACTTCATGTACTCATATTTCTTCCTATGTTAACTGCTGATGGATTCTTATACAATATTAATCCTATCGGTGGTTAATATTCTCTCTATTTGTTGCCATTGTTACTACGGTCTTTACACTTTTATATCTTTGTGATGTGTTTCACAATATGGCCCTTCTCATAGCTCGTAGATTTAGATTCATCTTCGATAATATCTCCATAAGACCCTAATTAATTGATATCGGGTATTGCTGCTTGTATATCTCTACTCTCGAGGTCTTGATCCCAGTTTATGAAGTTATAGAAATTGTTTATGAATAAGAAGATACGTGCCACTGACCATGGAAATCTTTCTTGAATCTTCTTTGCTTTAAGATGACCTAGGCACTTGTCCTTAACAACTTAGGGCCGTTTCTAGGAGCTACAACATTCTTTTTGGCACCATTGCTGGGGACTGAATTTGAATATTATCCCTGGGTATGAAAAAATAATTTCCACCATTCTAGGTGAGCATGAAGGGTTGAGAGTTGTATATCCCTCACCTTGGCAACTCCACAATCCTTAAAAATTTCTAAAGCTACTTGCAGTCATGGCTTATCGGAAGCCTTTCTTAAGGTTAGATACTTCTTAGATCAGAACACCCTCTCTATCTGATCTAGAAAAAATCCTATTCAAGAGGATTTTGAAGGAAAAGAAGCCTGCACAGACTGACATACCCAAATCTTACCTTGAAGGCTCTCTAGCTTCTTCCCAGCAAGCTCAGGTTCAAAGTCCCGGATCCATTGCCAGAGTGCTTCAATACCTACAAGATAACCCCATTCTTGAATAGCTAAAGCTAGAATACGAGGCAGAGTCTATAGACACATCTAGAGTTGTCCTGCACCCTACCCCAGAAGATGAATAAATAAAGCAGGTAACTACTACTCAAATCCTACTGGGCCTAGCCAATTTACAGACCATAGTTCAACATATTCCCAGTACCACCCAGCATAACCCCCCTCTAGCTCCACCACCCCCCATGGAAGTCCCTGGCTTCTTATTGAATAAATATGCCCCACTGGTGTTGCCACAGATTTTGAAGGATATGCCACAAGATTACATGAAGCACCTGCCCCGGTTTACCGAGGAGGATATAAGTAACGCACAAAAACATTTGGAAGATTTCTGTGCCTTTGCAGAAAATTTTAATGTAGAAAATTTGGATGTGGTTGTGAGGTTATTTTTCCAATATTTGGATGGTGAAGCTAGGAAGTGGTTCAAAATCCTTGGGGATAATACCATCACTAACTGAGAAGATATGGAAAATGCTTTCACTGGGAAGTGGGGAGAGAAAAGTGACTATGGTTATTGTCTTATAGAATTCAATACTTCCAAGAAAAGACACAACGAAGATGTGGCAAAATTTATAAAGAGGTTTAGCAACCTGTATGCCAATCTACTAGTTGATATGAAACCACCCCAAGTGGTAGCTAAGGTGGTGTTCGTAGGAGCTTTTGAGTCCAAATTTGGTTTCACTTTGAGGGAGAGAAAATCCACTTCACTTGATCAAGCTCAGACTGATGCTTTAGAAGTAGAAGCTAACTTTTCTTCGACAGGAAAGTTGAAAGGTAGATTGAACCATGATTTCAGGTGAAAGGGTAAGGAAGAAGCCTCTTCTTCAATTCAAGAAAAGGAATTAATATTTTACAAAATTGAGGAGATGAATAAAATGATTAAGAGTCTTTCTGGAAAATTGGTGAAACTGGAACTAGAAGCTAAGAATACCTCCTCTCGGCCAACCCAACCTACTTTTAACAGGGGTTACAATCAGTAGAATAGGAAACCTCCTCTGTAAATCCTGCAAAGGGACAGAAAAGAGCAACAAGATCACATTCAACCTCCTTTATATTTGGAGGGACAAATGGAAGGACCCACTGAAGATTTTCCAGAAGGAGAAGAGGCATTTCTTTCCTTACAAGAAGAAGAAGAAGAGGGAGGAAAATTAAACCCCACTAAAGAACCTGACATGGATGATTAATGTAGGCAGTTTTTTGACTTTATGCAAGCCCAGTTTCATAAGAAGTATGATCTGCGGTCTTCCAGGAAGCGAGCCTGTACTCAAGATCAATAATAATAATCACCTTCTAAGGAAAATGTCCTTCCAAAGAATGATAACAAAGGCAAGAAACCCATCATAGAATATTCTGCATAGAGAGATGTCCCTACATCCTCATCCAAAGTCATACCCGATCCTCTTACTCATGCTAAAGATATATCAAATGTCGAAAAGCCTCCTATCTTCATTAAAGAACTAAAATATACCATTGTAGAAAAAGGTAGTCTTGTTTTCAATCTCCAAAAAGAGTTACAGAAAGTCAAGATCCTGGTTCCTCTGGTTGAACTTCTTAAACAACCCTCCTATAAGGCTCAAGTCTCCCAATTCATGCTCCCTCATGGATTAACTTCACCCCTAGACTCCGTTAACCTCCAAGAAGAAAGACACATGGTAGTTTTTGACCCCCATGTAGAAGAATTGGACTCGAATACCCCACCTTTTTATGTTTCTTTGGTCATCCATGATTTGTTGTTACATAACTGTATGTTGGACTCGGGAGCCTCACACTATCTATTACCACTTTCATTCATGGAACAGTTACATCTCTAGATCACATGTCCCTATAAAGATCTTTATTCGTTTGACTATAAAAGGGTTAAGTGTCTAGGGATGATCAAATACCTAGTGGTGAATTTGGCACAGATCCTAGCCAAGAGTGTCATCATGGATATGTTGTTGCAGATATCCTGGCCTATTTCAGAATTCTCCTATCTAGATCTTGGGGTACTAATATCGGAGGGTCGATTAAACTAGATCTAACTTATGCAACCATTCCAGTGTTTGGAGGACATGAAAGAAGGATGTACAGGGAGTCAATATTTCTCAAAATGGTAACCAAATACGATGGCTTTGTAAACTCACCGGTTTATAGCAATGAAGGAGATTTCACATGTCTAATGCTTGAAGAATATCCAGGCTTTTGTAAGAACCATCATATAATCTATCAAAACCTCAACATTCCTCAGACGAGGATGAGAAGGGAATTTGGGTTTTACACTTTGATGGAGCTAACTCTAGAGAAGGAAATGGAGCAAGGGTTCTCTTAATTTCTCCTAAAGGACAATTAGTACCTTTCTCTTTCAAATTGGAGTATGAGGTCACTAATAATGTGGTGGAGTATGAAGCTTTACTCCCGGGTCTACAAACTACCAAGAATATGAACATTCATAGCCTTAAAGTTTTTGGGGATTCAGAGCTGGTGGTGAGCCAGATAAGGAACTAGTGTCAAGCTAAATATCCCCTCCTAAGAGCATACAGAAATGAAGTATGGGATCTGGTGGAGAATTTTTTCTTAGCATTCAATGTACAACTTATGTTGAGAGATCAGAATAGGATGGTAGATTCACTGGCTGTGGCAGCAAGCAACTTCAATCCACCTTAGAATCCACTTCTAAAGTACATAGTAGAGGTGCATTATCGTTCTTCCATTTCAGATAATGTCAAACATTGGTAGGTGTTCGAGGATGAGGAGCAGATGAAACGTTTCATGGAGACTATAGGGGAATTCACTAAATCGGTTATTTATATCGGGGAGTAGGAAGAAACTGAAGAAAAACACCAAAATAATTGGTAGGAGATGGTGGCTGGTCATAAGGTGTTGCAGTTGAAAGGAAACATGATTCCCATAGGGTTGGTACCCTTAGAGAGGGAGTTTGATAAGAATTATGTCCCCATCACCCCTAATAAACTAACACCAGAAACACAGGTGAAAGATATTAATGTTGGGATGGAAGAAGACCCTAAGATAATCAAGCTATCTAAGGGAGTACTAGAAGGACACCGAGAGAGGTATGTTCAGCTGTTTCACTCCTATAGGGATGGTTTTTCTTGGTCTTACCAAGATCTCAAAACTTTTGATATAAGCATCATTCAACATAAGATTCAACTGAGGGCTAAAGCCAAACCTCATAAGAAAAAAATAATGCAGATTAATCCTCTATTGCTCCCATCTATAGAAAGGGAAATTAAGAAGCCGCTAAAGGCTATGATTATTGTACCTCTGGGGTATTCCGAATGGGTGGCCAATCTGGTGCCAGTTTTTAATATTCTTAAATTAGCTTACAACTAATATGAATATTAATTTTTATTTTTGAATCTATATGAATGAATAAATGGGAAAGGAGGCTCATGAATTGCTCAAGTATGAATAAAAATCCCTCATAGTCTGAAAAGGTATCATGAAATAACCAGATCAGGGATCCACATCTGTGAACAATGTCTAAACTATGTGGACAAGGTCAAGTTTGACCAAGTCAACAACATTTATTCTCAAAGAGTGGATCCTAAATAAAGAAAGCTCAATGTGAATGAAAATCAAGCTAGCTAGACAAAATGAAGACACGTTGAGTGTGAAAGAGATTGATCACTTGACCAAGTCAACCATGACCAAATCTACAGTGCAGTATAGATGCATTGAACCTCCAAGAGGGACAAAACAGTTCTAGAAGGAGATAATACATGTGAAAGGAGCTAAAATAATGAAGTGGTTTAGGGTTTTGACAAAACTCCTATCTTACAAAAGGAAGAGGAGAGCAACATGAAGGGGTTGTTGAAGATTATTATTTTCTGAAGGTATTGCCTGCTTAGACATCCATTGTTGGGCTTTCCTGTTTAGGAATCCCACCTCCTTCCTTGAGCAGCGCTTGGAGGAGACTTTTTCTACCTTTTCCACTATCAGGCTTGGGCCAAGCTTCACCTTATACCTACAACGCTGATCTTGTTGAGGGTTGGGTTGTCCTTGTGAGTTGCAGCAACCTCCACTCAAATTTCAGATTTGGCTTTGTGATCGCTCGTTGGAAAGCCTGATGAGGCTACATTATAGAAATACTTTATTTTTCCTGATTGGGTTCCATTTATGTATCCAAAAGCCAATTTCCAAACACTACTCTGTGCAGAGCACCTGGTATGAAAATGAGGCAAAATGGTCAAAATTTTGATTTTTTTTAAACCTTTTGGGGTGTCAAAACTACTCCAAACGATCTAAACGTTTGTGAGAAGACTGAAATTGATGTGAGGAATCCAAAAATACAAATTTTTTGAGTTGAGGATGCACCAAATTTGTGCGTAGCACCTAGGGTGTTGCGCACAGAGGGCTCAAAATTTCAAAAGAACAAAATTTTGCCCAAATTGCCCCAAAATTGGTGGATAGGTCCCTCAAGAGGTATTGGATACCTATTGAGAAGATTCAATTAAAATTCCAAGGCTAAATTCTCTTTTTCACTTTTTAGGTTTTCTAGCTCTATGAGGGCCTCCTTTAGTTTGGCACAAACAAGCATGTTTTTCCTTACATAGTGCTTGGTATTTTTATTTTGGAGAGAAAGGCCTCTCTTTACCTTCTTGAATTGCTTATGCTCCTCTTTGTAATAGTGGATGACACATTGTGCCATCTCAAACTATCTTTCCTACTCCCTAAGATGTGCATCTTTGGTCAAGAGTAGCAATCTAGTGCTCATCTCCTTGTCATCATTGTCACTGTCTAGATCAATGAGTTGAGGCTCTTGAGAAGTCTTCTTGATTCTTTTACTCTTCCTCTCCTTTACTTTCTGCTCACTACTTTCCATCTTTTCCTTGCCTTTTTCCTTGGGCTTGATAGCTGGAGAAGAGATGGCCCTTTGCCTTTTTGAGGCATCAAACACATCTCTCTTTCCTCCGTGATATGTGCATGGGAGAGGAGTGATGATGGTTCTGGAGGTGTTTCCACCATTTCCTTGAATTTTGGTGTTTTCACAAGCCTTTTCATTTTTACCATGGCTTCCATGAGTCCCCTCATGCTTCATTGGGTCACTTCTTTATTGATCTTTAGCATCATCATCATCGTTGTCTTCCTCATTGTATTCTACATTGTCACTTTGGCCTTAAAATGGATCATTACCTTCTTCACTTGCCTCACTTTGGATCTATTTTCCATTAAGTTATTCTTCTTTATCATTCCCTGCACTGTAACTTTGATTTTCCTTGTCATTTAGAGGTTGATTAGTGTCATGACAGTCATGACTATTTCCTTGGCTGCTTTTCTCATCATTAACTATCTTATTAGTGCTATTTCTTTGGTCACTTCCTGCCCCTTCAAACTTTATTTCAGCTTCATCATCTCCTTTTTTTTATCTTATATTTCCTCATCATCACCTTTTGTTTCATCATATTCATCATCTTCATTCATTTTAGCACTGTTTGTACTATCATTATGCTCACTGTCATGCTCATGTACATTATTCTCTTCGCTGTTTTGTGCACTTTTTTGCTGACTATCATATTCATCTCTCTCCTCCATGTCATCATCATCCTCCTATTATTCCTCATTAGAATCTATATCTGCCCCATTGTATGCATTATTTCCATCATCATCTTCTTGTTCCTCATTTCTACTATCATCTTCTTGTTCCTCATTTAACTCTGTCTCTACCTCACTCTTTTCTGCCTTCTCACTGTCATCTGACTATTCTTCATTGCCACTATCACCCTCTTGCCCATAATTACCACTGTCATCATCTTCACCTGATGCATCAAGAGAAGAAGTATGAGTAAGTTGTTCTACACCCTTCCCAGAATCTAAATAAATAAAGCATGTAACTACTACTCAAATCAGGCTAATGGGCCTAGCCAATTTACATACCACAGTTCAACATATTCCCAGTACCACCCGGAAAAACCCCCCTCTAGCTCCACCACCCCCCATGGCAGTCCCTAGCTTCTTATTGAATAAATATTCCCCTCTGGCATTGCCATAGATTTTGAATGATATGCCACAAGATTACATGAAGCACCTGCCCCAGTTTACCAGGGAGGACATTAGTACCGCACAAAAACATTTGGACTATTTTTGTGCCTTTGCAGAAAATTTTAATGTAGAAAAGTTGGATGTGGTTCTAAGGTTATTCATCCAATATTTGGATTGAGAAGCCACGAAGTGGTTCAAAATCCTTGGGGATAATACCATCACTAACTGGGAAGATATGGAAAATGCTTTCACTGGGAAGTGGGGAGAGAAAAGTTACTATGGTTATTGTCTTATCGAATTCAATACTTCTAAGAAAAGACACAACGAAGATGTGGCAGAATTTATAAAGAGGTTTAACAAGTTGTATGCCAATCTACCAACTGATATGAAGCCACCCCAAGCGGTAGCTAAGGTGGTGTTCGTAGGAGCTTTTGAGTCCGAATTCGGTTTCACTTTGAGGGATAGAAAATCCACTTCGCTCGATCAAGCTCAGACTGATGCTTTAGAAGTAGAAGCTAACTTTGCTTCAATAGGAAAGTCAAAAGGTGGATTGGACCATGATTTCAGGTGAAAGGGTAAGGAAGAAGCCTCTTCTTCAATTCAATAAAAGGAAGTATTAGCTTACAAAATTGAGGAGATGAATAAAATGATTAAGATTCTTTCTAGAAAATTGGTGAAACTGGAACTAGAAGCTAAGAATACCTCCTCTCGGCCAGCCCAGACTGCTTTTAACAGGGGGTACAATCAGCAGAATAGGAAACCTCCTCTGCAAAACTTGTTTTTAGTGTCAGTCTAATCATACTGCCATCAGTGATAAAAAAATTCTCTTTTGCATATGCATACTAGGAGTCCCATACCATAAAATTTCACCATTCCATTAGGTCATGGATTCATTGATGGTAGTGGTCTTTCACCAGTTTTCCCTCATGTGAAACTTGTTGATTCTCCTCTCTATGGTCTTTAGTCATGAGTTACTTTCACTTTGCGACTCATGTTAGTAGGTCATACGATGGGTCTCATTAGGTTCTAGGATCTCACAATGGTCAAATTAATGAGTCAAGTGTCAATAAATATCAACAAGGTCATGAGGAAGTTAATAAATTCAAAGTCACAACACCTGGGAAGATCAAAGACATGTTTTATTCAATTTGATGTAATTTTCACCTCAAAACCATGTTTTGAGGTGCAAACATGATACTTTTCTTTTATTATCATCTTTTATGTAATTTTATGTCATCATATGTAATACGTCACACTTCAGAAGTTGCTATCTCTTAAAAGTCACTACCCTACCTTTCAGAGACATTTTCCACAACATTTTCAGTTCAAAATCATGTTCTAAGTATGTCCATGAGAAATATCCCAGAAATAGCTTTCCAACAGTATATTACACTCTCAAAACTAACTCCTAGATTGAAATTTATGCCTAAGTGAATAAAGCTCCCCTATACCCTAAACCAAACCCTTTTTTTTTCCTCATTTTCCCTTAAAATTTAAAATAACATTTAAATTTTTGTTATTATAAAGTCTTGATAAAACCCCTTTTTCCCTTCCGATTACATGATCTCAATTGCAAAAGTCTTATATAAAACCCTGATCTGATTTAATAAACCACTTCCCCTCATCTCTTTTAAGCTTTATAGTAAAGTTTAAAAGGTTTTATATTATAAAACCCCCGCTGATCCAATTCCCTTCTTTTCCCGATCGCAATCGCAACATGTAACATGACATTCTAATTGACTCCAATCCGATTGAGTGCTCCTGATTGGGTGCTCCCGATTGAGTCCCTTCCAATTGACTCCACCCGATTACTCCTCTGCCATTGATATACCTAATGATTTGATGGCCCACAGCCCGTCGCTCCATCGCAATTGGCGATTTTAAATAATACTTGGCCCCTGCTCCCATTTCGCTTCCGAATCTGATTGAACTTCGGGTCCCACAATGTAATCTTCTGCCCATTCATAATCAAAGGGAATTTTCCCTTTGTAAATCTTCAATTTCATTTTATTTTGTTTTATACAAAGGACATTCCCCCTCATCGCTTATCTCCAATCGCATCAGAGGAATTTTATTATCTAATACACCCACGCCAAAGCCCCGATTGTGATTGCGATTTGGTCCTCAGGTCCCACCGTAAAGTTCCCCCCCACCGACTCCAAGTTAAATCCCCCCCCTCCAAGTTAAAACACTATTTCCATTTGAAATGCGTTAAGTCATATTTTATTACGTTTTGTAAAGGATGTCCCAATTGCTTCGAAAAATCCTATGGTATAACACTTTCCCGTGTTCCTTATTGTCAGGGGCAGTTTGTTGGTTTCTTTCCCATATTCGGATTTTAGTTCTTGAGATGTTAAAAAAGCTCCCTTTTTCTGTGGATCTATCTTACCACATTTCTAGTCTATTTAATGTAATTATTTTAGTCATTTGGAGGGGTTTGTAAGTCAGTAAGTAGGGGAATAGTGTGGAAAATCAAGGAGGACACGCTGTGCTCCACTATAACAGTTTTGGATAGGGAATTAATAAGAAATGTAGCTTTGATTTGTGGGATCCATGAGGTATGAATTTTAGCATTTTTTCTCTCCTTTGTGCTCATATTTAAATTGTTATGTATACCATTCATTCATAAACATTTTCAGTTGAATGCTTTCAAGATAGATAGGTAGAATCCATTTTTATGCTCTACCTTGGGAAATCATTCAATATTCTATGTTTTTTTCTGTTTGAAAAGGATCCATCTCCTATGCCCTTTTCATATCCTCATCAGTCTTTCATTCCATCATTATTTAAATTTAATTGCTAAAATTTCCTACCTACCTTGCCCCACGAGATAACCTATATCCTTGATTTAATTCCCCAATTCAAAACTATCCCATTTGTTCCATACAACCCTAATATTCATTCATTTAAACATTTTTCCCTTTTATACCTAGCCTAAAATCAGTTCATAATTGTACTTTGTTGAATATATTTTCACAGAGAGAGCCCTCTCCTGACCTTTTAGGGCTAGCTACAAGGCCGAGCGTGGTTTGAAGGTTACCCTGATTTGCCTTTTTCAGCCTGAGGTTCAAATCAGGCATTAACATTTTTGGCGACCATACTGGGGAAGTGATATGATGGTCTTCGAGCTCATATTCTAGCACTCAAATTGAATGTGTTTATTCTAGATCAAATAAAGGTTCTATAGAGGATAAAATCATAGTTAGGCCCTGTGTGAATGAAGAAAATTGAAACCTCTGTCTAAGGTTAAACGCTGGTTATATTGAACGCAACGATCCCTTAGAACATTTCTGTTATTGAAGTAAAAGGATTTGTTTTGTTGCTGGTAGAGTGATATTAGTGGGACCCAGACATTAAGTTAATGTGAGGAGTTAAGTGCCAAACTATAGTAAAAACCCGAGTTAAGCGCAATTCATTTACTAGAAGCGGGTTTCAGAAAACAATACCGCCTTTGTTGCACCGCTTTTGGCCCGGAGAAAAACCACGCAAAAAAAAACACGATCCAATAATATTCGGGCACGTCATCTCCCAAATACCACCCATATCGTGCAAATTTTATGTGTTAACCTTCGACCTTTGAAAAAACGCGATATTGACGGGGATCGTTTGATCTGGAGAATGTTAGATCTTACAAAAATCACGTAGTGAAGTGCACAAGGGATAAATCAAGGTATGTTCCAGTAGTTTTACATTATAAAATGTTTATTTAATTCATAAAAAGGTGAAGAATGAATGTGTGGGGCCTGTTGGATGGATTGTATGTCGCGTTGGTAGAATAAATGGGTTTAGTGATATAAGTTTGAAGGTTGGTGGTTCTTAAAGGAATAGGGCCATTATTATAACATTTTTATATTATGACTAGAGTGATAAGGTTTTCTTAAGTATTTTTTAATGTGTTCCCCTATATCACGTTAACCTTTAAACATTTGTTCGAGAGGTTTGAAAATTATTTCAAGGATAATATTGTTAAAAGCGCTTTGGAAGGGAATACAATTACAAGCACTTATTCCAAAGATCCACAATCATAATATATTTTTGGTATCAGAGCATAGAGACGGGTCACCCCAGTAATATTTTCCTTGTAAATTCCTAGACTCTAGAAGATGATTTTCAGAGTTTTCTAGGCTGAAATATAATTTTGTAAATTACAAATTCAACCACACTGGCTTCAAGAAGATACACAAGGGCCAATCCGGATCCAAATCCTCCCCCTGTGTTCGAGAATCCTAATATTATCCCAAGAATAGTCAGAAGACAAGAGAGATCACTAAGTCCCAGACCTATTTTCAGATCCCATACCTAGCCCAGTGAGTGGTTGTTTATAGAATATATTTCTTTTGATGAGAGTTTTGAGATTTATTTGTTTAAAATTTAGTCTGAAACTGCACTTGATGACACAGTTTTAGATCCATAATTTCTTGTAGATATCGAAATTAAAAGAGAAAATACATCAATTGAGGATTATATTTTTAATTCCTCTTATTCATTTATCACTGTAACTAATATCCCTGAGCCTTCAGAGTCACCGGGAGCAACATTTCATCCTCCTAACTCATCAGCATTCCCATTAGTCAATTCTCAGCTATCATCTCCTCCATCAACACCTCCCTTAATCCTAGTAGCACAAACACTGTTGTAAATTCACCTCAAGTCATGGGTGCCCGGTATGCACCCCTGGTTTTACCTCAGGTTCTGAATGATATTCCTGCTGATTATAAAATTAAAATTCCTATTTTTGATGCCACCCAAAGCATCACAGCCTAGCAGCATCTTGAATGAATTTTTTGATCTTCATGAGGTAGAGGCAGAGAATGTAACTACAAGGTTGATTGTCCAAATCTTTGGAGGTGAATTTAGAAAGTGGTTTAGAGCCTTGCTAGCAGGCTCTATATGCACTTTGCAAGAGTTACATACACAGTTCTTTGACTGGTGGGAGGTAAAGAAAAACCCACTCCAAATTTTGTCTGAGTATGAAAATATTAAAATAAATGTGGGGAAAACTGTACAGGATTATTGTCTAAGATTTAATGTTGTATACAATGCTATTCCGGATAACCTGAAACCTCCTGTGGGATTAGCCTTGCTTAAATTTCTAGATGGTTTTGATGTTGATATGGCATATCAACTGCAAGAAAGAGATCCTTCCACTCTTGGAGACATGCATAAGATAGTTGTAAGTCTAGAAGAAAATATACTATCCAAAAGAGCTCGAACCAGAGATGAAAAGAGAGTCACTGTGAAAGAAGAAGCGTCTCCTTCAGAAAGCAAGATGGACACTTTGATCCAAATAGTCGAAAAGAGGGTTGATTGATTAACAATTTTAGATAGGCCTGAACCACAAATCACGAATCCAAATTTTAGAGGGCAATAGCCACAATTAAGAATTAAGCAGAGAGAATAGAGAGCGCAGGACCAAGCAGCACCACAAAAGAAAATTAGGACTCCATTGCAGCAGAATTACGTTCAGGGAAAAAAGATAGACAAGGATGATTGTTAGTCATCAGTATTTTTCACCTGTTGATGATGACTAGTTTTTAAAGCCAATTTTTCTAGCAGCTGATCTCCAATTTGTCAAATTTGTCACCTAGAAAACACCCCTAAACATCTTTTCCTCCTACCTTTTTAATCAACCTATGATGAGAAAAAACCTAGTTGTCAAGCCCTATCTAGTCTCAGTCATATAAGCTTTCCCATCAGCTATCATAAGCTAAAGTCATTTGCTGTCATTTACCCTCATCCCCAGGTCATTCATTAACCAATTGTTGATAAGAATGTCAGCCACCCTACCTTTGGTCATATGCCATATTAATATTTGGTCATACCAAAGAGAATGCTCCAAATCTGTCAAATATCTCCCCTAAGTTAGGTAGTGGAACTTTAGGAAATCCTCCCTTGGCAAACTATCTCCTAAGCCAAAATAACCTCTGTCTAGTACCAACTAGTCATAGTTGGCCTTATTATTTTGCAAACAAAGCTTGATACACCCTTAGGTCGCGCCACCAAAAAGTATTTATGTGTTAGCAGTGCATATGCCAAAAGTCAAACTGATATTAGGTGGATTTACACTGTTTTAGTGTCTTTTTCAAAAAGCAGAGATGTATAAGTGTTCCAGCAGACATTGTCAAGCTAAACATGAGAAGACATCTTCTTCTCATGTTGTCTCGAGCCAGGGATAAGAATTCTAGTCAGAGAGGTAATTCAATAAACTTCCGCAAACATAGTAAAAAAGGATACATATCTCAGAGCATGCCCCTAATAGCATATTGTAAAATTTTCACCTTATTACTTACTGTGATATACCAAGCAGAGATAGGCATTACAAGGAAATATAACACAATTTGAGAAAGGGATGAAATTTCACTTGTTGTTAACCACCTCCAAGCATGAGCAGATGGTTGGGTGACTATGTAAAACCTCCTCCAAACATGAGCAGATGGTTGGGTGACTGTGTAAAACCTCCTCCAAGCATGAGCAGATGGTTAGGTCATTTTTTGTAAACCTCCTTCATTTAAAATCAGATGGTTTGGAAATATGATAAAGACCTCCTTCATTTAACAAGCAGATGATCAGGAATAGAGTTATGGCCTCATTCAAAGAGAACAAGGCTAACAATACTGCAAATGGCCTAAAAAACTTGTTTACACCTTTTTCTCTAATGGATGGAACCATTGATACAACAGTGGTGTTTCAAGGGATGCTTACATGGTTTCATTATTTGAAAGATAGAATTGAAATGCAGTGGGAAACAATTGAATGATTATGAGTAGAGAAATGGTGTTAAACAAATGACAAGCAGTGGTGCTATGATGATGCAAGAAGCTTTATATTTCATGTCCATAAAGGCCTTATTCAAAGGAAATCTGAGGCTAAAATGTCCAAAACTTGGGACAAGCTCATCAAAATAATTAGATAGCTATGACACCATGATTCAAGTTAAAAATACCATTCAAAGAAATGAAACATACTGCTGTCATAAAAAAGACCTTTTTATGAACATGTGAAAGAACTATGTTGTTGCATATGATTGCATTAAGGGTCTTTAAAGGATTTTCTCTTTGATAAACAAATGTTTGTCAAGCCTGGGTAAGTAGATATGAGGTTGTTTCCATAGTCAAGGAAAATGTCAAAGGAATTGTTGGCATAAAATGCCATAACCATGTTTTATGTTGTTTAAAAAGAAAAAGCCTTTTTCAAAAAAGCATACACCATCCAAAGCATGTTATGAAGACATTTGATTTTTCAAATAAAAGGTGGAGAGACCATTTGAAAGTCCCATTTGCAAGTTCAAGAAACCAATTCATACTCCACTAGTGGCTCGCTGAAGAAACCAAGCCATTTCGAGCAATTTTCAAAGATTGCAGGGCTCCAAGTCTATGTGGCGTGGCTGTAAGTGTGCGCGATGTGCCTATGAGCGCACTTACACAGGTTTTAAAGTACAGCACGGCGCGCATGTAGTGGCCCACGGTGCACCTGTAGCGCTCGTTCACTGCTGCCCGAAAGCCAACTCGACAGCCTACATTGCACGACACCCTCCGATTTAAACGCGTCGCTCCTCCATTTGCTTTCAAAAAAAGCTCTAAAAATCTCCTCCAATAATTGACCAAGGCCCTTAAGAATTATTCAAGGTATTTTTCTCACTCCGTGATGAATTTCTAGGTTAAAAGGTGGTGTATGCTTGCTATGTTTTCAAAAGAGAAATAGTGATAAAGAGGGTGGGGTTTTTGGTCAAAATCAAAGTTGTTTGTTGTTGTGGCTGTCAAAGATCAATACGGTAATAGAGGAAAGTTTTTAAAAAGCTGTAATTTCCTTTCAAAGACAGTGATAACAAAAAAGCAGGGTTTTAAGGGAAAGGGTGTTTGTGCCATAAGAAAGGGAGTTTCCACTTCAAACAAAAACCACCAAGATATCTTGTTTAAACCTTTTACTAAAAAAAAGTGGTTAAGGGAGATAGGTTATTTGTCAATTTGAAAAGGGTTTCTTTGGTCATGGCTAGCAGAGGATAAAACAGTGAATAAAGAAGAGGTTTGTTAGACCAAATTTGAAAGCTCTTCTAGGGTTATTAAAAAGATAAAACTAGCCCACAACTGCTAGACAGATAAAAAAAGGTGCAGAGATCACAAAACATTTTTAGTTGATCACCTAGACGGTGATTATAAGGTGAAGGCTTGGTCATTTTAAAGGTCCTCTCTGTATTATGAAAGAGAAAACTTTGTGCAGGCCCCAGAATACAAAAACAAAGTTTGTGTTGAAAGGTTTTCAAGTTTGTTGGAAGGTGTCTCGTTTGCTTTGTGAAGAGCAGTGAATAGCAAAAGAGCAGTGTTTGGAGGGAAAGGTGTTTTTGTCAAAACACAAGAAGCCCTTTTTCAACAAAATATCACAAACACATCTTTTCAAGATTTTTTTCCCAAGCACAGTGATAAATTGATTTTGTTTTTCATTTGAAAAGTACTTGTTTGATTGGCATCAAAGAGACACAGTGACTTATAAGGAGGACAAAGTGTGGTGTTGGGAATCCATTTAAAAAAACCGTTTGAGATAGTTTGTCTTAGGCAACTAGAAAAGAGTATCCAAAACAAAAATGCCTCCTAACCAATACAGCAGAAGTGGCCCTCATAGGATTTTTGAACCTGTTTCAAATGAAGAGGTAAATGCTTTTCCATCAGTATTTTTTAACTTTCATGAAGTTGGATGTCTATAGTTTTGTCAAAGGGTTCAGGTGGTGAAAATCTATCTCCCCTTGAAACATCTATGTGCTTTGATATTTCAAGGGAAACATTTTCAGCTGGCGAGCTTAGATTTCAATTTTTCTCCTAGATCCATTTCCAAAGCCACCAAATTCCCTTATATCGGAGAGAAATGGTTTAAACAGAGCCACCTAGACTCAGAACATTACAAACCCTTTTTGAAGTTGGAGCATCGGAATACATGCCCATCCATATTTCATTTTTCATATCTGTTGACTAGCTATGCTCCCCTCATGAAGATAATCATGAAATATTTCACATGAGAGGGAAGGTTCTCTCGGGTCTATGCTTACCATGTCCGGTTGCTCATGCACTTCACAAGAACCCAATTGTTAAATCTCCCTTTCTTCCTCCATATAAGTATTGAAAATATGGCCTAAAATTTTCAAAAGATACCTCCCTCTCAATAGTCAACTTGCCTTTTTCGTCATTCCCTCATCAAGATTGTCATTCTTCATCAACTTGAGAAGAAGGGAATCTCTTGGGACACTTTCATTGCACATCCAGATTTCTCCACTATTCCTTCATCCCATGCATCTCCTTCACCTTTCACTCATCATCTTTCGCCTTCTTCTAGTAAGCCCATTCCAAAAAAGCTCAAATTTTACATGATTGAACAAGAAGAAGAGCATGATGAAGAAGAGCAGCAGCATGGTGAAGAATAACATAGTGAGGAAAAGCAGCAAAGTGAATAAAAACATAGTGATGATATGCAACACAGTGATGAAGAAAAGTGCCATGAAAAAGAGCAAAACAGTGAGGAGGGAAATGATGCAGAAATTGAACAGTTTGATGAGAATATTGGTAGCCCTCACAGCAGGAAAAATGATGAAGATGAAGCCCAAAAAATTAAGGAGACAGAGCCTCAAAGTCCTAAAGAAGTCAAGGAAAAGAGTAAAGAGGGAAGCACTCAAAAATACATGCAAGATGACAATCAAAGCATTCATGAAGAAACTCAAAAAAATGGCAAGGATGATGAGGGAAGTAGCAAGGGCAAAGAGAAAATAGAGCATGTGCTAGCTGCCTCTCCTAGGCAAGGGGCCATGCTTTGCTCTCCAAAAGTGAAAAAACCCCATACATCAAAGAAAAGAGTGCCTCAAACTATAACTCCAAATGTTACTAGGGCCCTCTGAAGTAAGGGGAAGCTGCCCAAGCAACCCATTGTCGAATTACCCAAGAGGAGGAAGACCAAGAAGGCCACCCAAAGCAAGGGAAAGGAGAAATAAGAAAGCAACCATGAAAAGGAGAGGGACTTTGACATAATTCAGATCCAAAGTGATGATAGAGACAATGAGGCCCAAATCCTAGAGTCTCTCTTGATCAATAGAGAAGAACAAATTCATGCTTTGGAGGCAGATCTAGAGAGGTCTAGAAACCTCATTCACTTTTTGCAAACACAAAACAAACAGATGAGTGTCCACATGGTGGTATATGAGACACGAGCCATCAAATATCAAAAAGAGGCCTCCAAGGTGCAAATTAAGTTGGAATAACTCATGGGTGAGTTCAATGATAGTGAAGATGAAGATCAGCCAAGAAGAAAGAGGCCAAGGACCATGGGACTCAGAAGAGCCTTAGAGAAACAAAAGGAGGAAGAAGCTGCCCTTTTCCAATATTTTCCTCTCACTACTTTGTTCACCCAAGAGATAGAAAACAATCGAGAAGCATGGCTTGAGAGGGTGAATGATCACTTGGAGAAGAAATTTGAAAAGGCCAATAGAGATTTGGACCTTGAAAGGAGGATGACTCGGCACTATAAGAAGCTTAATCATTTCACCCGACGGAAATTGAAGGCCACACAGGAAAAGCTCAAGGAAGCTCAAAAGAGACGCCCAACACCAAAAATGAAGAAATACATCTCAAGTCTCCAAATTTTGGCCTCAGCTTCTCAGCATGTTTCTGAAAACCCTTGAGGGTGACGCTCGCCAAAATTGGGCGAAATTCAACAAGTTTTGGTTTTTTTGTCATTTTTGGGCTTTTGGCTAAAAAATCATGGGCATTTCCATTTCTGTTTGGGACATCCTAAAAGGATGAAAATGGTATCATTGGTATCCATTATTTCAGGGGCATATACTCAGCAATTTTCAGATCAATTGAAGATGATTTGTTCCCCCAAAATGGCGAAAAACAATCACTTTTTCCACACTCTGCCCCGTTTATCAGCAAAGTCTAATTTCTGTGTTTTTACACACAGATCAGTTTCTGGCAAAATTTCAATGATCAGTTTCGAGAAAATGAAGCATTTCTAGAAAATAGACTTTCAGATATTTCCAGTGAGCTATCACAGGCCTCATTTCGACATTGGAAAGGCTTCCAAAAGTTGCCCACAAGACAAAAGACTTTATGATGCTATTTTTCTTAAGTATTTTTGTGAAAAATGCACTCTTCTAAAGTGACTTTTCCTCATGTGCGTTTAGCTATTTTTGGCTATGGTTAGTTATGAAAAGTCAATATAATTTCCTTTTTTAGCATTTTTAGGATATTTCTATAGATATTTTGTGCCTTGGGCTTTGCAAATCCTCAAGGACAAAATCAGATATTTTTGATGGGCCAATGAGATTGCAAGTTGCACTAGGAGGTTTTCCCTCATCTTGACCTATATATTCCAAGCGACTTCGTTGAAAATAAGGCTGAAATTGATGATATAGAGCAATATATAGTTATACGAGATTGGAAGAAACACTTGTCTCATGCATTGGATAGTTTCTTGAATGTTTTTGGATGATGAAAGAGGATTGTTGTTGGATTCCTTAACTTGGTAAAATGGTATAGTGTCCCTCTCTATTATGTTTTCTTTGTTTTCATTGATATTTTATGCTCTTTCTTGCTATAATACAGTAGAGAATAGATTTGATACATGCCCTTGGAGGCACCTCAAATTTCCTATTTCTTTATAGCTTCTATGTTTTCTTCCTTCTTAGTCATATCAAAGAATCCTTGAATGCTCTTTGATAATTGAAGAAATTGTTTGCTTGTTTCATTTATGGTTTTATGCATGCTAAGTATGATTCATGGTATGCCCTGCTTACTCATGGCTATTCATAGATCCAACTCTGAAACTTTTCTTTGATTGTTCGACTGTCTTAGTTGAACCAAGGAGGTCTTGTACTGATCTTGCCCTTTGCCTAAAACTATGCAATCTTGCTTCAAAGTGCCTGATAGATTGGAATACTATGCTTAAGTGTTTCCTCATAGTGATTTGAGTTATTTTTTTGTCTTAATTTTCTTTCCTCAAAGTCTGATAGCAATTTCCTAAAGTTAGAGAGTCATATATCTCTATGTATTTCTTGAATGTTTATTTCTATGCATTTATCAGTTTATATTTACATTTCTCATGATTAATGGTTAGCCCTACCATTTTTATGTCAGATATTGAACTATTTATGTTTGAAAGCCTTTTTTATTGACAAACTTAGTGTCCATTCCACTCCATTTTACCCAAAGATCCATTTTACCTTGATCAAATCGGCCATTCAACATACCTTGTATCACCATCTGGAGCTTTCTTTACCTTTTCGACCCCATAGCCCAGTTGATCTGACATATGTTTACCTATCTTAGTCTTTTATTAGTTCATCCCTCACAACCCTAAAAACAAAACCAAAAACCTACTTCATAACTAGCCTAAAATCAGAAACACAAGAAGCAAACACACAAATATCCCTTACACAAATAGAGAGAGCCCTCTCTGAGTCTAGGAAGGCTAGGTCCTTGGGATCCAAAGATTGGTTTGATGTTACCCTGTCACTTGGCTTGCCAATCAGCCAAATCACAAGACACTAACATAATGGCGATCACGATGGGACTCTGAGTAATAAACAAGCTTAGATTCCCTAAACCTTCAGAGACCTTTGGAATACTATCTTATTTACTTATCCCACCGCTCTCTAACATAATGGCGATCATGGTGGGAATTTGAGTCAAAACATCCTCGGTATCCCTTAGGATCTCTCAAAATCTCAATCAAAATTAGAAAACTTAGGTATTGTCTGAAGAGTAGAAAATAGCTCCTTCACCATCTTAGCAAAATGATGATTTAGTTATAGGAAACTCTTCCAAACCTCAGGGCTACAGATAAGAAACTCAGAAAAACCCAAAATATCTCTAGATTTTTGTTTATCAATATTTGTGGTGGACCATACACATATACTCTCAAATTAACTAAAAATCCACATGGCGACTCTACTAGCCTCCAGTAGGCCTTAATACTTTGCTAAATTTTAGAATACTATCTGATTGAATTATCCCACCTCTCACTAACATGATGGTGATCATGGTGGGACTCTAAGTGATAAAAAAACTTAGATTCCCTAAACATTCTAGTAGCCTTAAGAATACTATCTGATTGACTTATCCCACCGCTCACTAACATAATGGTGATCACGGCGGGACCTTCTGAGTTAGTGACAATATAAATACTCCTTATTAACTCTCGAAGTCTCAATCAAACTTAGAAAAATTAAGTGTTGTTTGAAGATTATAACCTAGCTCTTTCACCATCTTAGCAAAATGATGATTCAGTTATAGGAAACTCCTCCAAACCTCATAGGCTACACATAAAAACTCAGAAAACCCCAAAAAACATCCCCAGATTGGCTTTTCCTAGTTATTGGTGGTGAACCATAGCTACGTCTCTATAAAATCAACCAAGTTCCACTTGGCAACTCCACTAGCCTCCAGTAAGCCTAAAAACTCCATAAAAAACCAAAAATTCATGAATCATACCTTTCTGTTGACTTATCCTTTCCACAAACTTATAATTCATGGTGAAAAATCTGTAATGAGTGACAAATTAAGTTTAACTTAGCGATTCAGAAAACCTCACCTAAACATAGGAGATAAATAGAAATAAACTTGCAAATAGAACCATCAGCTTGTCCAAACAGCCTAGCAAACTGTTGAAACCAAGTAATAACTCTTTCTTGCCAGTCTCCACCTTAAAGTTTGCTAGAATTTTTTTTTCCTAAAAGCATCTTTGATAGTATTGGTGGTGGACCATACATCTCAAAAAAATCCACCTAGCGACTCCACTAGCCCTCATTTTTGTTTTGACCATCCTTCACATTAGCAAAACCCCTAGAGAGGCCATCCATCCAAAAAATTCACAAATACCATCCTCTCTAATCTCTGAATTCGAAATCTAGCTTCACAAAGAATCTATACCAGATCTCATCCGGACCTAAATCCCCCTATCATAGTAGATGACCCAGAGAATATTTTGTGGCAAGCTTCTAAAATTGGAAACTTACCTACCGATAGGTCCATCTGTAAAGAAATATCAGTACCTGAACACCTCACATCCTTGCAGGATTCCCCATTTGACTTAAAATCAACAAAAACCCTTTTTAGAAGCAAGTCATAAAGTAAAGTAAACTTTGATGATCTTCAGCCCCTAGATTTGCCACAGAGTCCTAGTAGAGAAGCCTCACCTACTACACCTCCCGACTTCCAGCTTCTCCATCACTTTGGCTCCTACCACCCCAAATCTACTCAAAATCAGGTCACTAGCCCAAGTACATCTACCACACCCATCCAAACCACTAATGTTCAAATCACCTCAGCTCATCCTACAAGCCCTCATATTGTAAATCATCCATTAGCTCCTGCCATGGAAGCTTGGTATGCACCTTTGGTGTTACCACACCCTTTGGCTCCTTTACAAAATCACTATCAATCCAAAATCCCGCACTTTATCGGAGTTGAGGCTACTACTGCTCAACAACATGTAGATAGAATTAGAGATGCCTTTGAATACATGGAAATAGAGGACGAAACCATAAGAATGAGGATGTTTGCCTAAAGCCTGGGCGGAGAACTGAAAAAATGGTTTAAGAGATTAACTCCAAATAGCATACACGATCTCCCATAACTCTACCAAACCTTCATAAATAAGTGGGAAATCAGAAAGAACCCCATTCAAATCCTTTTGGAGTATAACAATCTAAAGAGGGAAAATGGGGAAAGTATCTAGGAATACTGCACTAGGTTCAACAGTGTTTATAATGCCCTCTCACCTCACTTCAAACCTCCACTTGGCTCAGCCTTAGCAAATTTCCCCAAAGGCTTCGACCTAGACATGATTTATCAACTAAGAGACAAGGAGCCCCCAACCTTAGAGGAAATGCAAAAAGTGGCTATAAATGCAAAATCCAACTTAGCTGAAAAGAGAGCTAGCATAAGATCAGAGAAGAAAGTCACATACCATGACGAATTTTCCCCTTCAGTATCTTCCTCATATCCTAGAATATATGGCCTGGTTAAATCCATGGAAAAGATGTGGGAAAAAATGAGTGAAAAAGCACCTCTTAGGGAAAACTATCCAAACCCTCAAAATAAGAACCGAAACCAAAACTTTAGGAGAGACCACTCTCAAAATAAACCAAGGGAAAATGACCAACAAATCAGGACACCCTTCAATAAAAATTATGTTGATGAGGATGAGAGGGATATAGAACCCATTGATGAAATTCATTTGAACCTAATAGGTTCTAATAATGAGAGTGAGGTTTGCCTCACAAAAGAAGAACAAGCTTTCTTATCTCTGATTCAAAATGAAACCAACTATGAAGATCCCGAAAATCCTGCTATAGATTTTCAGAATGCCATAATAGAAGCTCACAGGCAGTATGATCTTAGAAATAGAAAAAACCAATACAACTCCAATAAAGGTAGCTCGGACACTACTAAAACCCTTGATATCATCCTTAAAAGAGTAGTGGATAGAAACAAAATCGTGGTCAAGAAAACTAACCAAAGTAAAGATAAAGCTATTCAGACAAGCCTTGGCCCAGATTGTCTGAGTACGTCCGCCAAGATTCCTGAGATGGATATGTTGAACAAAATCCCGAAATAGAGTCAGAAAATTAAGAACATAGAGAAAGTCATGTCCGAAAAAGATGAAACAAATCTATCCAAACTACAAACTCCTTTTAGTTTTGAAGGGGAAATTTCCAAAATAAAAATAACCATACCCCTTACCAAGTTAATAACTATAGATAGGTATAGATCTCAAATATTCAAAGTTTTTAACATAGGAAATGAGGTAGATACTTTAAATCTAACTGATGACAAACCTGAGCTTTTGTTCGGTCCCAAAATAGAAGGTGAATACCAAGAAGGAACTGTCTCTCCTTTCTATGTAAGTTTTAACATATAGGACAAGATATTACATAATGCCATGTTAGATTCTGGTGCCTCCCATAACCTCCTGCCTAAAGCAGTCATGGAAAACCTGGGTCTAGAGGTAACTCAACCTTAAAAAGACATGTACTCATTTAATTCAGTTCAGGTCAAATGCTTAGGTCTAATAAAAAACTTGTGTTTTGCTTTAAAACAACTACCGGCAAAAAAACTAGTCATGGACGTAGTAGTGGTCGATATTCCTCCTAAGTATGGAATGCTACTATCAAGGGCATGGGCTTCCAAAATACAAGGTAAACTTCAAATGGATATGTTATTCACTACCATCCCAGTTTTCAACCAGGCTAGGAGATTATATCGAGAGACTCAAATGAAATACATGGTTAGCAACCGGGATAAGCCAAACAACACTCCCATTTATTCCATTCATTCCAATTTAGATTCTTTTATCTTATACAATGAAAGTGATATAAATGAGAAGATCAAAGAAAATGAAGAGGATTTCAAACCATACAAACCACATTTCCCATTACTAAATGAATAAACTGATGACCAAAGCTCCAAGAAATCTGAAAAATAGCTTAGTATCATGTATGAAAAAGAGGCTCTTTGGAGTATAAGCTTTGACGGTTCTTGTGGCAAAAATGGTTCGGGGGCTAGCATCTAGATACACAATACTAATGAAGGTCATTCTTTCAAATTAGAATTCCAATTTACTAATAACATTACGGAATATGAGGCCCTTCTCCTTGGTCTGCACATACTTAAGGACTTAGGCGCTAAGAAAGTATCAGCCCAGGGAGATTCAGAATTTGTAATTAGACAAATCAAGGTGAATATTCGTAAAAAAAACCCAAGGCTAATAGAATACGGGAATGCAGCTTTATACATCCTCAAAACCTTCGAGAAATATGAACTCACTTATATTCCTAGGGTTCAAAATAACCTAGCCAATGAGCTCACCTTTGTCGCAAGCAATGGCCAAATACCATGTCTAAACGAGCAATATAGTATTCAAGTCAAACATCACCCTCCAGTACTAGACAATATTGACCATTGGAAAATATTCAAAGATGATGATCAAATTGATGATTTTTTACAATCTAGGAATGAATTTGAAGTAACCAAAATAGACTTAGAAAATGAAGAAAATAATCCTAGAAAAAATCAAGATTAAGAGCCAAATTTTCTTTCTTGGACAGATGTAAACTTGGTAAATCATCCATATGAAACTGAGATAGGAGAGGACATAGAGAAAAGAGAACTTGAAGTCTTACACGGTGAAAATGACACCATACCCAGAGGGCTTGCACCTTTAGAGGAATTGTTTGATTTTAACGATGTGGCCAAAATGCCAACAATGGAATCTACCCAGGTTGACATAGAAGAATATAACATAGGAAGAATGGAAGAACCAAGAAAGATCAAACTTTCCAAGACCCTCCCTCCTCACATAAAATAGAAGTACATCAAGTTGTTTAAATAATTTAAATATGTGTTCGCATGGGGATACCAATATTTGAAATCATACGAGACGAGCATCATTCAACATAAGATTCGCCTCAAAGAAAACTAGAAGCCTTTCAAATAGAATTTGAGAAGAATAAACCTAGTCTTACTACCTTTGGTTGAAAAGGGAATCAAAAAGATTTATGATGTTGGGATAATAATGTCCCTTAGGTACTCTGAGTGGGTTTCAAATCTAGTATCTTTTAGGAAAAAAATTGGTGAGATCAGACTTTGTATCGATTTCCAAAATCTAAACAGGGCCTACTTAAAGGACAACTATCTGTTGCCGAAAATGGACCACATACTTCAAAATGTAGTAGGTGCTAAAAGGATCTCATTACTTTATGGTTTTTCTAGTTACAACCAAGTGCTTTTTTACCCCACTGATCAACACAAAACAGCTTTCACCACGCCTTGGGGCACTTTCATGTATGTTAAAATGCCTTTTGGATTGATGAATGCTGGCCCCACATTCGAAAGAGCCATGGACATAGCCTTCTCAAAAGACATAGGTTATTTCATAGTCATATACCTCGACGATATCACAGTATATTCCAAATAAAATTAAGAGCACGTGGTTCACTTAAGAAAGGTTTTTAACAAATGTAGAAAATATCGTTTATCCCTAAACCCCAAGAAAACCCTTTTCGATATTGAAGAAGGAAAACTCCTAGGTCACATCATTTCAAAGGATGGAATAAAAATATACCCCCAAAGAATTGAAGGCATATTGCAAATAAGTCACCCCAGAAACATAAAGGAGTTGCAATCCTTTATTGGAAAAATTAATTTCTTAAGAAGATTCATCCCAAATCTTGTCGAACTTCTAAGAGACATCACACACATGTTGAAAAAATAGGTTGGGGTTAAATGGAATACAGAAGAAAAAAAATCTTTTGAATTAGTAAAAAAGGCCCTAACTGAAACACCGTTACTGATAAGTCCTGATTTCACCAAATATTTTTACATTTTCTCATTTGCATCGGAGCACACGATAGTTGATGTATTGTTACAAAAGAATGTAGCAGGGCAAGAACAACCCATTGCCTTCTTTAGAAAATCCCCAAGAGATGCTCCCTTAAAATATAACATCATGGAAAAACAGGAATTCGCATTGGTAAAGGCTCTGAAATATTTCCGAGTGTACATCTTGCATTCTTATATCATTTCTTTCGTTCCTAAAATTGTCGTCAAAGATATATTAAACCAAGATCCTGATGGTAAAAGGGGAAAATGGATTGCTATCATCCTAGAATATGAATTAGAAATCCGACCCACCAAACTGGTTAAAGGACAAGGACTTGCAAGAATAATGGCTGAAACTAACCACCAAGCAGTAGATATAAACTTTGCTGACACCTTAGAAGAACAGGAAGAATGCACAGCTCCTCATGTTGATGAAGTGTTTTTAAATTCGCCTTGGTATGCAGATATTCTTTATGTATTATTTTATTTAAATGCTCCTCCAAATTTATCAAAAATAAAGGCAAGATTCCTTAAACAAAAATCCATAAAGTTTTTCATTGTAGATGGAGTTCTGTATTGGAAAAATCCTACTAGTATGTTGCTTAAATTTTTGCTTGAGCATGATGCTGAGAAAATTATGCATGAAATGCACGAAGGAGAATGTGGCAGTCATCTCTACTGGAAAACCACAGCTAACAAAATCCTTAGAGCCAGTTATTATTAGCCTACCTTATTTCTTGACACTCACAAACTAGTTATGACATGCCATAAGTGCCAATTTTTTTATGGCAATAAAAAGCTTTTACCTTTGCCCTTACATCCCATCATAGTTGAAATACCTTTCCAGCAATGGGGTCTAGATTTTATTGGGGAAATTCACCCTTCTTCATCCACTCAACATAAATGGATCCTTACAGCCACTAATTACTTTACCAAATGGATAGAAGCCATACCCTCCAGAAATTACACCAATTCAGTCATCATTAAGTTACTAGAAACCAACATTCTCTCTAGATTCGGCTGTCCTAGGAAGATTATCACAGATAACGCTGCTGCCTTTTCCTCCAAAAGAATGGTTGACTTCTGTTAAAAATACCACATTTCATTAGGACATTCCACAACTTATTACCCCCAAGGTAATGGGTTAGCTGAGTCCTCTAACAAAAGCCTAGTCAACATCATCAATAAACTTTTGGAACAAAATAAAAAATCATGGCATGGAAAACTAGTACATGCACTATGGGTTGATAGACTAACCACCAAAAAGTCAATCGGTATGTCTCCCTACCAACTAGTGTATGGCATGGATTTCATTTTCCCAAAATCTTTAGGGATTCCTGTAATGAAGCTATTGAAATAAGTTCAAATAGAATAAAATTACATGCAAAGGATGGTAAATCAAACTATCCATTTACAACAAACAAGAGAAGAAGTTTACCAAAAGGCTCAGTTAGTGCAAGACAAGATAAAATAGATTTTTGACAGAAGGACCAACGAAAATTATTTTTAGATTGGGGTTAAAGTGCTAAAGTGGGATTCCAAAAGAGAAGATAAAGGTAAACATAGCAAGTTTGAAAACTTATGGAAGGGGCCTTTCATCGTGAGCTTAGTTAGCGGAAACAATGCCTTTTTCCTGCAAGAACTCGACGGGACTGAAACCTTTGGAGGTCCTGTGAATGGTAGGACATAAAAGTATTATTTTTGTCAAGAGCTCCACTTTTAAAAACATTTTCAATCATTGTATATACCATTTCTTGGAAAATAAATAAAAAAAACAGAAAATTCAAAAAACAATAGAAAAGTAGAAAAAGAGGTCAGTTTGAAAAATAGAAAGAAAGCCCCATGTTCAAAAAATATTCATTCTGAAAGCACGCAATTCTAAATGCCGTTACTAGTGCTCAAAATGTCTTGTTCAGTTATCTAGCCTAATCATAACTGAACATGTTTTAAATTTATTTGCTGATAAGTTACTGAGAGGAGAGATATTCAATATTGTGTAATCTTGACTTGTCAAAGCAGATATATTAGGAAAAGATACTGGCTCCACATGCTTGCCTTTTCCATCGTTCCCTCATCAAGATTGTTATTCTTCATCAACTTGAGAAGAAGGGAATCTCTTCGGACAATTTCATTGCACATCCAGATTTTGCAACGGTTCCTTCATCCCATGCATCTCCTTCACCTTCCACTCAGCATCTTTCGCCTTCTTCTAGTAAGACCATTCCAAAAAAGCTCAAATTTCTCATGATTGAACAAGAATAAGGGCATGATGATCAAGAGCAGCATGATGAAGAATAGAAATAGCATGATGAAGAAGAGCAGCAGCAAGGTGAAGAAGAACACAGTGAGGAAAGGTAGCAAATTGAAGAAAAACACAGTGATGATATGTAGCACAGTGATGAAGAAAAGTGCCATGAAAAGTAGCAAAACAGTGACGAGGGAAATGATGAGGAAATTGAACAGTTTGATGACGATATTCGTAGCCCTCACAGTAGCAAAAATGATGAAGATGAAGCCCAAAACATTGAGGAGACAGAGCATCAAAGTCCTAAAGAAAGCAAGGACAAGAGTAAAGAGGGCAACCCTCAAAAAGACATGCAATATGACAATCAAAGCATTCATGAAGAAACTCAAAATAGTGGCAATAATGATGAGGGAAGTAGAAAGGGAAAAGAGAAAATAGAGCATGTGCTAGCTGCCTTTCCTAGGAAATGGGCCATGCTTTCTTCTCTAAAAGTGACAAAGCCCCAGACATCAAAGAAAAGAGTGCCTCAAACTATAACTCCAAATGTTACTAGGGCCCTCCGAAGCAAGAGGAAGTTTCCCAAGCAATCCATTGTCGAATTACCCAAGAGCAGGAAGACCAAGAAGGCCACCCAAAGAAAGGGAAAGGAGAATGAAGAAAGCATCCATGAGAAGGAGAGGGACTTTGACATAATTCAGATCCAAAGTGATGATAGCAACAATGAGGCCAGAATCCTAGAGTCTCTCTTGATCAATAGAGAAGAACAAATTCATGCTTTGAAGGCAGATCTAGAGAGTTATAGAAACCTCATTCACTTTTTGCAAACACAAAACAAACAGATGAGTGTCCACATGGCGGTATATGAGACACGGGCCATCAAATATCAAAAAGAGGCCTCCAAGGTGCAAATTAAGTTGGAAGAACTCATGTGCGAGTTAAATGATAGCGAAGATGAAGATCAGCCAAGAAGGAAGAGGCGAAGGACCATGGGACTCAGAAGAGCCTTAGAGAAACAAAAGGAGAAAGAAGCTGCCCTTTTCCAATGTTTTCCTCTCACTATTTTGTTCACCAAGAGATAGAAAACAATCGAGAAGCGTGGCTTGAGAGGGTGAATGATCACTTGGAGAAGAAGTTAGAAAAGGCCAATAGAGATTTGAACCTTCAAAGGAGGATGACCAGGCGCTATAAGGAGCTTAATCAGTTCGCCTGACGGAAATTGAAGGCCACACAGGAAAAGCTCAAGGAAGCTAAAAAAAGGCGCCCAACACCAAAAATGAAGAAAGAGACCTCAGGTCTCCAAATTTTGGCCTCAGCTTCTCAGCATGTTTTTGAAAACCCTTGAGGGTCATGCTCACTAAAATTGGGCGAAATTCAACAAGTTTTCGTTTTTTTGTCATTTTTGGGCTTTTGGCTAAAAATCATGGGCATCGCCATTTCTGTTTGGGACATCCTCAAAGGATGAAAATGGTATCATTGGATGCCATAATTTTAGGGGCATCTACTCAGTGATTTTCAGATCAATTGAAGATTATTTGATCCCCAAAAATGGTGAAAAATAGTCACCTTTTCCACACTCTGCCCCGTTTATCAGCAAAGTCTATTTTCTTGCTTTTTACATACAAGTCAGTTTTTGACTAAGTTCTAGTGATAATTTTTGAGAAAACTAGACATTTTCAGAAAATAGACATTGATAGATTTTCAACAAGCCATCACGGGCCTCATTTCGTGTTGGGAAAAATACTAAGAGGGGGGGGGGGGTGAATCAGTATTTACTGCATACTCAAAACTTTTCACTTTTTCATTCCTTAAAACCCATACGCTACTTTCTTTTATTAAACTAGCGTATACACGCGGATATCTTTCATGAAACTAGCGTATACACAGATATCTAGTTATGTCATTAGTTCTTTGCTTAAATCATTCCATCATTCATTCATCAGATGTTCAATAAATAGTAAACATGTGCAGTAAGAATATAATAAGCCATCACACATGAACACCAGGATTTTTAGGTGGAAACCCAAGTCGGGAGAAAACCACCGCTGCAGTTGCTCAGCCTTCCATATTTTATTATAGAGAAAACATCTTACAACATATGTGATGGCGCAAACTTGACCAGCACGCAGGCACCCACCTGCACTCATTTACCAGCCTCTCCTGGAAGGGAGCTCCAACCCCCTGACTCGTTTACCAGCCTCTCCTGGAAGGGAGCTACGACCCCCTGATCTCGTTTACCGGCCTACGGAAAGGCTACAACCCACGGCGAAGGCTTCCTGACCCTCGGCCACTACCTTGGACCACGTTTCATCAATTTTCACACTGGATCCAACAACTTCAATAGAACACAACTTGCAGGCCATGTTTCATCATATTTTCATATTGGACCCTTTCCATACTTTTTAAGCACAGTCAACCATGAAACAGATACATATAACTCACTGACAAATATCAGTAAACCAGCAGAACAGATCATACATTTCTTACCACAGTCTTCAGCAAACCCTAGTTTGAATACGCACTTTCACTTCACTGATGTCGCGTATATACGCGCTTTCGTCCTCATCAACAAGCGTATACCTCAGTACATATTTCATTGCGCATACACGCTTTCTCTTCAGTGAAGCCGCGTATATACGCGCTTCCTGTGCGGCGAAGTAGCGTATAGATCTTCAATCATTATAGAGCAGCATACTTCTTCAGATCAGATGTTCAGTTCAGATTTACCCTTTCACTTCAGACAGATGTTCGCCTCAATTCAGATCTAAGCACCCCATAGAACGAGATCTAGCGGAATGCAATTTACATTACGGATCTAGATATTCTGCTTCATCATTTCTTCATTGGAGCATCATAGATTCAGATCTATCATCAAACCTTTACCCTTTCCATACAGATATACTTCACAGAGAAGTATTCTTTCAAGTTCAGACATCTTGCTCCCACACTCCTCATTTGCATAATGAAATTCATCTCTTTATATAGGTTTATCCTTTTTCAATACCATGAGCCCCTTTTTCAATACCATGGGCCAAAACAATACCATGAGCCCAAAACTACCTGGACGGGGTCAACTAGGCGGATCATTTCCCAATACAATGGGTCAATACCATGGTGATTACCCTTGGTTTTGCACTTTTTGAGCGCTTTAGCCCATACGCGACTTGGCACGTTCTTTTCCGCGTGCATACGCGACTTCCCCTAGGCCAATCCGCGTATACCTAGAGACATACTCTTTTTCATCATAGAATTAGCACATGTTGAAATCCTTTCTTCATTGCCTTCTGTACTCACTGTAGATACATCAGATTTCCTTCATCAAGAACATATTCTATCAAGCACAACTTCATCAAGTAAGTTGTCATCATCTTCATCAAGGGGGTTGCCTTTCAAGGACAACACTCAGCATCAAACATTATATCACATCAGATTTACATCATTTACTAAGTCCATCAAGTCAAGCATAACTTCATCAGGTGGATTGCCATCAAAGACAACATATGTCAACAGTCGCATGTCTTCATCTTCATTTAGTGGGTTGCCATCAAGGACAACACTCTGCATCATATTTCCAACAATCTCCCCCTTTGGACTTGATGGCAACCACGATGATGTTTGGTTACCACAACAGATAGATACATTAAGAATACAATGACACCATGTCACTCTCCCAAATATGTGACACCATTCTGTCTCTTCATTCAAACAAGAATACAATGACACCATGTCACTCTTCCAATTCTTTGACACCATTATCTGCATTCAAACACCATGTCACTCTCCCCCTTTGACATCAAGGGCAAAGGGCGGATCAAAAACCAACACACTCTCCCCCTTTGACATCAAGGGCAACGGGTAGATCAAAACCAACATACTCTCCCCCTTTGACATCAAGGGCAACGGGAGGATCAAAACCAACATACTCACCCCCTTTTTCTCCTCATGTAGAAGAAGCATTCTGCAGATCTGATGTATACTAAAGTGACCAAGCTCCCCCTGAGTTCATGCTGAATCTTCAAACATATTTTTCAATGAAGTACATGAATCTATGAACTTCCTATCACCAAAGACTCATACTTACATCAATTATCCATCCAAGTGGATTTACATATGAGACTCAACTACCCAACCAAGTGGGTTTACAAATTTGACAAGTCCTTACATGACTGAATATTACAATTTTACAACATGAGTCTCAACAAGACCTTTTCATCAAACTACAGATATAACTTTTAAGACCAACACCAGAAAGTCCTCAAGAAAGAGAACATATTTCATAACCACCATAATGCCAACACTGCATTATACTCAGCAAAGCTAATTCTCCCCCTGAATCTGTGCAACCAAGCAATCTTTCCAAATGACTAAGGCTCCCCCTTAGTTTGTGCATCCTGAAACTTCCACCAACAAATCATCAAGGAATCTTCATCAAAACAGAATTATGAGAACTGGAACACCACCAGAGATACCAAACAGTATCAGAGATACCAAACAGCACTGCAGCTATGCTGAAGAGAGCTGAACCAACCAAAAATTGCCAGCAACCAAACACACGCGGTTTTCTGTGCAGGAACTCGCGTATATACGTGACTGTGTTTCAGGAAACCCGCGTATCCACTACCATCTTCTATATTTTGACCAGATCTGATCCTGTGTGAAGAAAAGACAGTGTTCATCTTCTTTCTGAGATATTTGACTAGATAGATTGAATAGTGTAGTTGTGTTTTCAAGCGTCATCCAACAGTTGTAGCATAAGCACATTAGTAACCAAGCCTTCAGATTATTTGTAGCATCAATACAATCTTTCCAAGGGAGATTATCATATCAGAATAGCATCTTCACATCAGAGTCAAGCAATCATCCATGTGGTCCAATATCACCATGATCTTCAATATTTAACATGAAGGAACATATGTAGGAAAAGGATCTCAACCATAGTAACAAAATCTGCATGATCTATTCTTATTTCTGAATCAAATGACTTCCAACTCATCTATGTGTGAGCATCAAGGATCAAAATCTCATCATAATGAACCATATACCAAGTCATCATCATTTAAGCATGAGTATCACAATAGCCAAGAATAATCAGTCATATTGCCAACAATGCAATCATTAGTATTCGACCTGCTGCTCCCCCTAAACCAATGCTCTTCCTTAACTTGTGCAATCTGAAACACCTTCAACAACAAGTTATCAGCAACAATCTCTGCATGATCTGTCCTCATCTCTGAATTATAAGACTTTCATCTCAACAACGAATGCTCTTCACCATAAAGCTACCAGGCTTCATCCATAATCTTCAACACAAGAACCCATGCATCATTTCATTATCATGAGTATAACCAGAATAATGCTAACGGTACAATCATCAGTAGTCAGACTGATGCTCCCCCTGGACCTCTGCTCCAGATCTTCAGCTATCAGATAAATTCTCTTATCATCAATGCATACGCGACTGTGTCTGCTGAAACTCGCGTGTATACGCGACTTTGTTTCATAGAACCCGCGTATTAAAAGTGAAATATAGAAAATTTCACACCTTCATCTCCTCCTGAACTTGTCCTTCCTGTACCTGTCTTCTTCATATCAGATGTTCTGTTATATAACCAGAATAATCAAATCAACCATGAGATTCATCATGCATTGCTCCCCTTGTGACGATACATTACTAAATCCCATAATGTATCCCACATCATTCCTGCAGTCAATCAGAGAAGTAAGCTTCCAGAAGCGGATGACTGCAGTAGGTTCTGAATTCCCTACGTTTCTGATCGGTCCTCCTTCTTTTTCCAAATTTGCTTGAGCTTTCCAACTGTGTGCTGAAAATTGTCCACTTTCCCAAATCTGTTCATCTTGCATTCTTTTTCTACATGTCCATACTTGTTACAAGCATAACATTTCATGTGGCCAGAGAAATAAACATAAGAATCATAATGAGTATTTCTATTCTTCCTCCTTTTACAATCAGCTGCTTTATGTCCATACTTGTTACATGAAAAACAATATCCTTTGAAGAAATTAGAGTACCTTTCTATGTAGGAACTGTTTGATTGAGGCTGAAATGATCTGCTCCTGCAATTTGCTGCAACATGCCCATAATTATGACATTTAAAACATTCAACGTTCTTGAATTAATTCCTTTGAGAATTCATGATTGTTGGTACATCAGGTTTTGCATTGACATCCTCTGAATTTTTGGCACTTCCTTGTGAGCTAGATTCTCCTCTAACAGTTTCATGGAAACCAAGACCATGTTTGATAGTAGGAGACCTTTGATTACTCAGCATATTGTCCAAAATATTAGTACTATCATGAAACCTCAACAGTTTTACCTTTTCTTCTAATTTTCCTTTGAGAATGTTTACCTCAACCTCCAAGGCTTGACATTGCTTTGTCATGCTTTCTTCTTTCCTTCTTCCATCTTCTACTTGATCCTTCAGGTTTAGAATCTCTTCTTTCAACCAATTTTCGTTTTCTTCACATGTTTGTTGCAGCTCTTCATTCTTCTTATTTGATTTTTTCAGATCTTCTTTGAGAGAGATGATTTCTGCTTCAAGGCCTTCCTTTTCAAATGTTTGTAGAGGTTCCTCAATCTTCTTACTTGATGCTTCAAGATCTGTTTGTAGAGAGATGACTGCAGCTTCAAGTCCTTCATTCTTCTTGTTTGATTTTTCGAGATCTGCATTTAGATTGTTGATTTCTGCTTCTAGTTCTTTAGTTCGATTGGATGCATAAGTATGAAACCTTTGATACTTTTCCACCTGTCCATTTAGCATTTCTATTTGATCTTTCATTTGAGAGATCATCTCATTGTAGATAGCTTCGCTTTTATTAAATGATCTTTGTTGATCTTCAATTTTCTTGATAGCTTCCTTTAGATCCAAAACTTTACTTTTACTATATTCACCATTGCATGCACAGGAAAGTGCATCACAAGAACAACAATCAATACTTGTTTCATCTTCTTCATTTTCTGCTGCACATGTTTTCTGAGATATCTCTTTTTCAGTAGCCTTCTTCTTTTGCTTCTTAGCCATGAGCACTTTCAGATCTTGGTTAGAATCTTCTTCATCTTCACTGGACACTTCATCATCATCTTCTTTTGCATAATAACTCTTTCTCTTCTCAAATTGTTTCCCTTTACCATGCTTTTCTCTATAAGGACATTTAGCAGCATAATGACCAACTTTTCCACACTCAAAACATTTTAAGGGAAGCTTACCTTTGAATCTTCCAGTACCTAGTTGGAGCTTTCTCACGAAATTCGCTTCTTCTTCATCGGATATATAGCTGGATTCTTTGACAAATTCCTTTTCCTTTCCTTTTGTAGATGCCTTAAAAGCAACTTCTCTTACTTGAGAAGGGCCTCCTTGTCTCATTTCAAAAGCAGTCAGAGTACCATGTAATTGAACAATAGTAAGAGTTTGCAGATCTTGCCTTTCTTCAATAGCTGAAACTTTAGAGTCAAATTTTGAAGTCAAGGATCTTAAGACTTTTTCCACCAGAGTAGTATCGATTATGGTTTCACCCAAATTTCTCATCCGATTTACAATATCATCTAGACGAAGAAAGAAACTGGCAACACTTTCATCACTATGCATCTTCAAATTTTCATGTTCAATTCTAAGAGTTTGGAGTTTTGCACTTTTTACCTTTGTGTCTCCTTCATAGCTTAGAATGATTTTGTCCCATATTTCTTTTGCTGAATGTAGCTGCATCACTTTAGCAAATTCTGATTCAGACATGCTTCCTAGCAAGACATTTACTGCTTTGGCATTGGTTTCATACTTCTTCCTTTCTGCTGCATCGGTAGGAATACTTGCCGGGTATTGATAACCTTCTTCCACGATTGCCCATACATCTGCACCAAGACTTTACAGATATGCTTTTGTACGTACCTTCCAGAATATCAGATTGCTTCCATTGAATAGAGGTGGCTTTATAGACATTACTCCTTCTTGACTTCCCATTGCGACGGATCTCCTTTAAGCGATCAAGCTTCTGCACAAGGACCCGCTCTGATACGAATTGTTGGGAAAAATACTGAGAGGGGGGGGGGGGTGGTGAATCAATATTTACTGCATACTCAAAACTTTTCACTTTTTCATTCCTTAAAACCCATACGCTACTTTCTTTTATTAAACTAGTGTATACACGCGGATATCTTTCATGAAACTAGCGTATACACAGATATCTAGTTATGTCATTAGTTCTTTGCTTAAATCATTCCATCATTCATTCATCAGATGTTCAATAAATAGTAAACATGTGCAGTAAGAATAGAATAAGCCATCAAACAAAGCATCACACATGAACACCAGGATTTTTAGGTGGAAACCCAAGTCGGGAGAAAACCACCGCTGCAGTTGCTCAGCCTTCAATATTTTATTATAGAGAAAACATCTTACAACATATGTGATGGCGCAGACTTGACCAGCACGCAGGCACCCACCTGCGCTCGTTTACCAGCCTCTCCTGGAAGGGAGCTACGACCCCCTAACTCGTTTACCAGCCTCACCTGGAAGGGAGCTACAACCCCCCGATCTCGTTTACCAGCCTCACCTGGAAGGGAGCTACAACCCCCTGACTGAAGGCTACAACCCTCAGCACCACCTTGGACCACGTTTCATCAATTTTCACACTGGATCCAACAACTTCAATAGAAAACCACTTGCAGGCCACATTTCATCATATTTTCAAACTGGACCCTTTCCATACTTTTAAGCACAGTCAACCATGAAACAGATACATATAACTCACTGACAGATATCAGTAAACCAGCAGAATAGATCAAACATTTCTTACTACAGTCTTCAGCAAACCCTAGTTTGCATATGCGCTTTCCTTTCACTGATGTCGCGTATATACTCACTTTCGTCCTCATCAACCAGCGTATACCTTAGTACATATTTTATTGCGCATACGCGCTTTTTCTTCAGCGAAGCCGCGTATATAAGTGCTTCCTCTGCGACGAAGTAGCGTATAGATCTTCAATCATTATAGAGCAGCATACTTCTTCAGATCAGATGTTCAGTTCAGATTTACCCTTTTACTTCAGACAAATGTTTGCCTCAATTCAGATCTAATCACCCCATAAACAGATCTAGCAGATACAATATACATTACAGATCTAGATATTCTGCTTCATCATTTCTTCATTGGAGCATCATAGATTCAGATCTATCATCAAACCTTTACCCTTTCCATACAGATATACTTCACAGAGAAGTATTCTTTCAAGTTCAGACATCTTGCTCCCACACTCCTCATTTGCATAATGAAATTCATCTCTTTATATAGGTTTATCCTTTTTCAATACCATGAGCCCCTTTTTCAATACCATGGGCCAAAACAATACCATGAGCCCAAAACTACCTGGACGGGGTCAACTAGGCGGATCATTACCCAATACAATGGGTCAATACCATGGTGTTTACCCTTGGTTTTGCACTTTTTGAGCGCTTTAGCCCATACGCGACTTGGCACGTTCTTTTCCGCGTGCATACGCGACTTCTCCTAGGCCAATCCGCGTATACCTAGAGACATACTCTTTTTCATCATAGAATTAGCACATGCTGAAATCCTTTCTTCATTGCCTTTTGTACTCACTGTAGATACATCAGATTTCCTTCATCAAGAACATATTCTATCAAGCACAACTTCATCAAGTAAGTTGACATCATCTTCATCAAGTGGGTTGCCTTTCAAAGACAACACTCAGCATCAAACATTATATCACATCAGATTTACATCATTTACTAAGTCCATCAAGTCAAGCATAACTTCATCAGGTGGATTGCCATCAAGGACAACATATGTCAACAGTCGCATGTCTTCATCTTCATTTAGTGGGTTGCCATCAAGGACAACACTCTGCATCATATTTCCAACATTTCGACATCGGGAAGGCTTCTAAAAGTTTCCCACAAAACAAAAGACTTTCTGCTGATATTTTTCTTCATTATTTTTGTGAAAAATGCACTCTTCTAAAGTGACTTTTCCTCATGTGTGTTTAGATATTTTTGGCCATGGTTAGTTATGAAAAGTCAATATATTTTCCCTTTTTAGCATTTTTAGGATATTTATATAGATATTTTTTTCCTTGGGCTTTGCAAATCCTTAAGGACAAAATCAAATATTTTTTATGGGGCCAATGAGATTGCAAGTTGCACTAGGAGGATTTCCCTCATCTTGACCTATATATTCCAAGAGACTTCATCGTAAATAAGGCTGAACTTGATGATATAGAGCAATATATGGTTATAAAAACTTGGAAGAAACATTTGTCTCATGCATTGGATAGTTTCTTGAATGTTTTTGGATGATGAAAGAGGACTGTTGTTGGATTCCTTGACTTGGTAAAATTGCATAGTGTCCCTCTCTGTTATGTTTTATTTGTTTTCATTCATATTTCATACTCTTGCTTGCTATAAGATATTACAGAATAGATTTGAGACATGCCCTTGGAGGCACCTCAAATTTTTTGTTTCTTTATAGATTCTATGTTTTCTTCCTTCTTAGTCATATCAAAGAATCCTTGATTGCTCTTTGATAACTGAAGAAATTTTTTTCTTGTTTCATTTATGGTTTTATGCACGCTAAGTATGATTCATGGTATGCCCTTCTTACTCATGGCTAGTCATATCTCCACCTCTGAAACCTTTCTTTGATTGTTTGATTGTCTTAGTTGAACCAAGGAGGTCTTGTACTGATCTTTCCCTTTGCCTAAAACTATGCAATCTTGCTTCAAAGTGCCCGATAGCTTGGAATAATATGCTTAGGTGTTTCTTCATAGTGATTTGAGTTATTTTTTTGTCTTAATTTTCTTTCCTCAAAGTCTGATAGCAATTTCCTAAAGTTATAGAGTCATGTATCTCTATGTATTTCTCGAATGTTTATTTCTATGCATTTATCAGTTTATAGTTACATTTCTCATGATTAATGGTTAGCCCTACCATTTTTATCTCATCTATTGAACTATTTATGTTTGAAATCCTTTGTTCTTCACAAAATTAGTGTCCATCCCACTCCATTTTACCCAAATATCCATTTTACCTTGATCAAATCGGCCCTTCAACATACCTTGTATCACCATCTGGAGCTTTCCTGACCTTTTCGACCCCATAGCCCAGTTGATCTAAAATATTTTTACCTATCTTATTCTTTGATCATTTCATCCCTCAAAAACCTAAAAACAAAACCAAAAACCTACTTCATAACTAGCCTAAAATCAAAAACACAAGAAGCAGACACATATATATCCCTTACACAAATAGAGAGAGCCGTTTCTGAGTCTAGGAAGGCTAGGTCCTTGGGCTCCAAAGATTGGTTTGATGTTACCCTGTCACTTGGCTTGCCAATTAGCCAAATCACAAGACACTAAAAATGATGATCCTATGATTGGAACCAACCATTTCTTCATCGCCGATGGTGCGGTAATTTTTCTCATAAAGGATGAAGAATACACAGTGACTGCAGACATTTGAAAGGACAAAGATTTTATTTTGGCCAATGATGCAGTGTTAGAAGAAGATTCCAATGATTATCAAAGAGGGTACATGAACGCTTTATCATCCCAAAAAAAGCAATATTCTTTTAGGAATAGAGATGTCACGATTATTCCCATTCAGAAGAGAAAATAGCTCCAAATGAAGAATGATTCTCAGAAGAAAGGAAAAGAGCCGATCGACCCTTCCTCTAGAAAAATATCTTCAGCGATTAACACTGTAATTGAAAAGAACCAGTAGAGTGTAGCAAAGAAACAAGTAGAGAAGAAATATCCTCTAGTTAAAGAGGTAGAAAAATTTCCTTCAATTAATTTGGAGAATGAAATTTCTAAGCTGAAAGTGTCCATGCCCTTGACTGAGTTGGTGAAAAATAGTACTTATAAACATCAGGTGTTTATAATTTTGCAAATAGAATCTATTTTTGATATGGTTAATGTTGAATATGACTATCCGGAACTCATATTTGGTCCAGCCACATAAGATCAATATGAAGAAAGTGAAGTCCCTCCCTTTTACCTGAGTCTTATATTACATGAGTTCATCTTGCATAATGCTATGTTGAACTCTGGAGCCTCACATAATTTGATGCCTAAAGCCATTATGGAGAAGTTAGGACTTGATATTACCCACAAATATCATGATTTGTATTCTTTTGACTCAGGTAGGGTCCATTGTATTGGTCCTATCAAAGACTTGGTAGTATCTTTAGATCAAATCCCAGCCAAGAATGTTTTGATGGATGTAGCTGTTGCCAATGTTCTACCACTATTTGGAATGCTTCTATCTAGGTCTTGGGGTGAAAAAATTAAAGGAACCATGTAGCTTGACTTCTCTTATGCCACCATTCCCTTATTTGGTCAGTTGAGAAAACTATATAGGGAGAAGAAAATGAAATATATGATCGCTAGCAAAGAGAAGCGAGTAAATCATCCCATTAATGTAGTCCACACAAATTTAGAGTCCTTTGTCTTATATTCAGATGGTGGCTTGAATTATGAGAATGTTTAGTTGGTACAAGTAGATGAGATGCCTGAGATTTTAGAGAATTTTAGGGAAGTCCTCAAATAGGAAAAAGATAAAGCAGCAAGAACTTCTGAGCCTCCTACCTGCCAGCATCAAAAAGACAATGAACAACAGAAATATGAAGAAATAAATCAAGATAAAGTGGAGAAAGAAGCAAATTTTCAGCATCTGTAAGAAGAAGAAGGCCTTTCAAGCATGGACGTTGATGGAGCTGTTGGTAAGGACGGTGTTGGTATAGGAATATGGATTCGGAGCCATGTTTTCCAGCTTGAAAAAGTGCCTAGTAATGTTAGAGTATGTGCTTATAAGTTGGATTTTGACTGCTCTAACAATGAATCTGAGTATGAAGCTTTGATTGCAGGTTTGAAAATTTTGAAGAAGCTGAATGCAAAGAGGATTTTTGTCTATGGAGACTCAGAGGTGATAATCAAACAGGTGAAAGGAGAGTACCAAGCAAAACATCCATGATTGAGGGCATACAAAAATGCAGTCTTGGACATCTTGAGGACATTTTCTAACTACACTTTGATTGCAGTACCCAAAATGAAGAATATTATTGCTGATTCTCTTGCCACTACTGCGAGTAATTTGAAAATTCCAGTGAACTCCAGCAACAAGTTTGAGATTTATGTCAAACATAGGCCTGCTGCTCCTTAAAATTTAAGATATTGACAAGTGTTTTGGGATGACAATGAGATCAATGTTTTTTTGTAGAGTGAAGGAAAATTCAAAGGTACTCCAATAGAAGTTGATTCTAATGTTGATGATTAGGAAATTGAAGCAAATCATATGGACATATTGCAGCTAAAAGATAATGTAATTCCTAGAGGTCTCATACCTTTAGAGGAGCTTTTTGATCAGGATGATGTTGCAAAGAAACCAAGCTTGGTGCCTACTGAGAAAGGAGTTGAAGATGTGAATCTTGGGACAACTGACAAGCCCAAGCTTGTGAAGTTATCAAAATCATTATCCCCTGAGGTAAAGGAACAATATGTTAAATTGGTTTCTGAATTTTCTGATGTGTTTGCGTGGCATTATTCTGATTTGAAGGTGTATGACAAGAACATAATTCAGCATACTATTCCCATCAAGCAAGATTAGAATCCATTCTGACAGAAGCTGAGAAGGATCAACCCAAAGCTTCTGCCATCCATTTAAAAAGATGTAAAAAACTTGTATAAAGCTGGTATCATAGTCCCAATTATATTTTCTGACTGGATTTCAAATTTGGTCCCAGTACGTAAGAAGACAGGAGAGATAAGGTTGTGCATATATTTTCGGAATTTGATTAAAGAATCCTTAAACGATAATTATTCACTTCTGAAGATGGACCATATTCTACAGAGAGTAGTTGGAGCATCAAGGATGTCACTACTTGATGGCTACTCAGGCTACAACCAGATCTTGGTGCATGAGAAATACCAAGACAAAACTGCCTTCACAACACCCTGGGGAACCTTCCAGTATGCCAAAATGCCATTCGGACTGAATAACATTGGAGCCACTTTCCAGTGAGCAATGGACATTGCTTTTTCCAATGAAAAATATTTTTTTCTTGTTTTTTATTTGGATGATCTGACAGTGTTTTTTGGTTCTGCTGATGAGCATTTGCACCATTTGAGAGTTGTTTTTCAGCAATGCAGAAAGTTTTGGATTTCTCTCAATCCAAAGAAGAGTCTCTTTGCCATGGATGAAGGCAATTTTCTGGGGCATATCATCTCTAAAGATGGTATCCGCATTCACCCATCTAGAGTGGAGGAAATTCAGGACATAGACCTTCCACAAAACAAAAAGGAGATTCAAGAATTCAATGGTAAGATGAATTTCTTGCGCAGGTTTATACCCAATTTGGATGAACATCTAAGAGAAATGACTAAAATGTGGAAGAACGATAGCACTATAAAATGGAGTGAGGAAGCTATCAAGTTATTTAATCTGGTAAAGTTTGGTTTGTCCAAGGCCCCAGTCTTGATCAGTCCTAACTACACTCAAAATTTTATCATATTTTCATTTTCATTGGAGCATACTATGGTTGTTGTTTTAATGCAAAAGAGAGATCAGATTGAAAAACCAATTGCCTTTTCAGTAGGAATATTATAGATTCTTCTTTGATGTATAATATTATTGAAAAACAAGCATTGGCTCTTATAAAGGCACGGAAGGATTTTAGGGTCTATATTCTACATTTGCATACTATAGCATATGTTCCTAATGTAGCGGTAAAGGATGCGTTGATGCAAACTGATCCAGAAGGTCAAAGAGGTAAGTGGATAGCAGATATGTTGGAGTATGATTTGGAGATCAAGCCGACAAAGTTGATCAAAGGACAAGGCTTGGCAAAGCTAATGGCCCAATCAAATCTATGTGCCCTGGATATAAAACTCATAACATCAATGTCAGAGGATGAAGATGAAGGTTTGATTATTCCAATTTCAGATATTTTTATACAATACCCATGGTATTCAGATATTGTTTATGTTCTTCAGCATCTTTCACCCCGTCTAGGGATGTCTAAGAGTAAAGGTAGATCGCTGAAACCTAAATCTGCTAAATATTGTATTTTAAACAATTCTCTTTATTGGAAACATCCAGGAGGTATTCTCCTCAATTTTTTGGTTGGAGAAGAGGCTCAGAAGGTAATGCATTACTTTCACAAAGGTGATTATGGTGGTCATTTGTTTTGGAAAACTACATCTAACAAGGTGTTGAGAGGAGGATATTATTGGCCCACTTTATTTTCAAATTTATATAAAATAGTGATGATTTGTCATGAATGTCAATTTTTTCAAGGGAAGAATAAATTTCTTCGTCTTCCTTTGAAACTAGTTTCAGTAAATTCTCCCTTTCAGTAGCGGGGACTCGAAATCATAGGAGAAATCCATCCTGCATCATCAGCACAGCATCGATGGATCTTGACAGGAACATATTACTTCACCAAATCAATTGAGGTCATCCCAGCAAGGCATGAGACTGACATGGTAATAATCCAATTTTTACAATCAAATATTTTATCTTGTTTTGGCTACCCTTACAAAATTATAACAGATAATGTAGCAACATTCAATTCTAAGAAGATGGTGGAGTTCTGTGATAGATACAATATTGTGTTGGGCCATTCAAAAATGTACTACCCACAAGGCAACGGCCTGGCAGAATCATCGAAAAAATATCTGATAAATATAATCAAGAAAATGCTGGAGGCAAAAAAAAGAAACTGGCATCAAAATCTCATCAACGCATTGTGTGCAAACATAGTTAGCAACAAGAAATCCATAGGTATGTCACCTTTCGAATTGGTTTATGGTACTGATGTTGTCTTTCCCACATCACTTACAGTTCCAGTCAAGAGATTATTTAAAGAAGTTGGCAGTGAAGATGATGACAATCAGCAAAGAATCAATCAGCTGATCCACCTTCAGCAAACAAGGGAGGAAGTGTCATAGAATGCTATTCAGCTGCAGGAGAAGATAAATAAGATCTATGATCGTAAGACCAAAGCAAAAAAATTTTAGTTAGATGATGTGGTGTTGAGATGGGATGCAATAAATGAGGACAAGGGGAAGCATGGTAAGTTTGACAACCTATGGAAAGGACCATACAGGATTTTAGTATACATGGGACAAAATGCTTTCTTGCTTTAAAAAATGGATGGCCAAGATTTCCCTGGAGGAGCAGTGAATGGTAGTCTTTTGAAGCACTATCATTGTTGGAGATAATGGATCATCAACTATGTCACTATCATTGTATATACCATGTTATTTTTGGTCAGATTTCAAGTACACAGTCATTGAAGTTTGGGGCCCGAGGCGAAGGCTATAAAACTTGAATGGTATCATGTGTATAGTTTGGTTTTAGTTTTCAGTCTTAGTCTTGAGTCAGATTCAGTCTGCATAGTGTCAGTTTTCAGTATTTTTCGACTCCATGCCCAATGGATAAGGCTACTTGGTCTACGGTGTTCTTATCACCTCCAAGGAGTTATCATCCCCATTGGAGCTAATGTTAGTGTCAGTCTAATCATACTGCCATCAATGATCAAAATTTCTCTTTTGCATCTGCATATTAGGAGTCCCATACCATAAAATTTCACCATTCCGTTAGGTCATCGATTCATTGATGGTAGTGGTCGTTCACCAGCTTTCCCTCATGTGAAACTTGCTTATTCTCCTCTCTATGGTCTTTATTCATGAGTTACTTTCACTTTGTGAGTCATGTTAGTAGGTCATAGGATGGGTCTCATTAGGTTCTAGCATATTATCATGGTCAAATTAATGAGTCAAATGTCAATAAATATCATCAAGGTCATGAGGAAGTCAATAAACTCAAAGTCATAGCACCTGGGAAGATCAAAGAAATGTTTTATTCAGTTTGATGTAATTTTCACCTCAAAACCATATTTTGAGGCAAAAAAACGATACTTCTCTTTTATTATCATCTTTGATGTAATTTTATGTCATCATATGTAATAAGTCACACTTCAGAAGTTGCTATCTCCACAAAGTCACTACCCTACCTTTCATAGAAGTTTTCCACAACATTTTCAGTTTAGAATCATGTTCTAAGTATGTCTATTATAAAGATCCTAGAAAGAGCTTTCCAACAGTATATTACACTCTCAAAACTGACTCCTGCATTGAAATTTATGCCTAAGTGAATAAAGCTCCTCTATACCCTAAAGCAAACCCTTTTTTTTCCTCATTTTCCCTTAAAATTTATAATAGCATTTAAAGTTTTGTTATTATAAAGTCCTGATCAAACCCCTTTTTCCCTTCCGATTACATGATCGAAATTGCAAAAGTCTTATATAAAACCCCGATCTGATTTAATAAATCACTTCCCCTCATGCATTTTAAACATTATAATAAAGTTTTAAAGGATTTATATTATAGAACCCCCGCCGATCCAATTCCCTTCTTTTCTCGATCGCAATCGCAACACGTAACATGGAATTCTGATTGACTCTGATCCAATTGAGTGCTCCTGATTGGGTGCTCCCGATTGAGTCCCTCCCAATTGACTCTGCCCGATTAATCGTCCACCGTCGCTCTGGGAAATGATCCAATGGCCCACAGCCCGTTTCTCCATCACAATCAGCGATTTTAAATAATACTTGGCCCTAGCTCCCCTTTCACTTCCAATTTCAATTAACCTTCGGGTCCCACCACGTAATCTTACACCCATTCATAATGAAAGAGCCTTTTCCCTTTGTAAATCTTCAATTTCATTTTATTTCATTTTATACAAAAGAATTTCCCCCTCATCGCTTATCTCCAAATGCATTGGAGGAATTTTACTATGTAATACACCCGCCCTAAAGCCCCAAGTGCAATTTCAATTTGGTCCCCGGGTCCCACCGTAAAGTTCCCCACCCCTCTCCAAGTTAAAACACTATTTCCCTTTGAAATGCATTAAGTCATATTTTATTACGTTTTATAAAGGATGCCACAATTGCATCACCAAATCCTATGGTATAACATTTTCCCCTCTTTCGCGCCCGATTTATGATTGCAATTGTGCTACATCCTCGGTCCCACCTTGATACTTTCCCCTTTCCAAATGAAATTCACTCTTGTCCCTTTGTAAAAGGCGGAAAACCATTTTCATTTGTCTTAAGAGGGATTTCTCTACTCTTCTATAGTATTACCCCATCAGACCTTCCCAATTGCATCGAAGTTTATGCTTCCCTCTTCCCTTCAATTCCTGATTGCGATTGCACCATCGCAACATGTATTTTGAAATCGCTCCATTATATTTTGCAATAAATTCCTTCCCTTCGATTGCGATTGCGATTGCGATTTGGACCCTACCTCATTTCCCCTTCGCTCCCTATATCCAAAAGGGGTCTTTACGTCATTTAAGGCATAATTTCATTTCCATTTTTATGCTGTGCCTTGGGAAATCATTCAATATTTTGTGTTTTCTTCTGTTTGAAAAGGATCCATCTCCTATGCCCTTTTCATCTCCTCATCAGTCTTTTATTCCATCATTATTTAAATTTAATTGCTAAAATTTCCTACCTACCTTGCCCCACGAAATAACCTGTATCCCTGATTTAATTCCTTGATTCAAAATTGTCCCTTTTGTTCCATACAACCCTGATATTCATTCATTTAAACATTTTTCCCTTTATTATACCTAGCCTAAAATCAGTTCATAATTGTAATTTGTTGAATATATTTTCGTGGAGAGAGCCCTCTCTTGACCTTGTAGGCCTAGCTACAAGGTTAAGCGTCGTTCAAAGGTTACCCTGATTTGCCTTTTTTAGCCCGAGGTTCAAATCAGACATAAACACCTGCAAAGGGACAGAAAAGAGCAATAAGATCATATTCAACCACATTTATATTTGGAGGGACAAATGGAAGGACCGACTGCAGATGTTCCAGAAAGGAAAGAGTATCAGTTCTTTTCTTATTTAGAAGGAGAAGAGGTATGTCTTTCCCTACAGGAATAAGAAGAAGAGTGAGGAAAGGTAAACCCCACTTAAGAACTTGACATGGATGAATAATGTAGGCAGTTTGTTGACATTATGCAAGCCCAGTTTCATAAGAAGTATGATTTGCGGTCTTCCAGGAAGTGAACCTATACTCAAGATCAAGAAGAAGAATCACCTTCTAAGGAAACTGTCCTTCCAAAGAATGATAACAAAAGCAAGAAACTCGTCGAAGAATATTCTGCACAGAGATATGTCCCTGCATCCTCATCCAAAGTCATACCTGATCCTCTTACTCATGCTAAAGGTATGTCAAATGTTGAAAACCTCCTATATTCATTAAAGAACTAAAATATACCTCTGTAGAAAAAGATAGTCCTGTGTTCAATCTCCAAAAAGAGTTAGAGAAAGTCAAGATCTCGGTTCCTCTGGTTCAACTTCTTAAACAACCCTCCTTTAAGGCTCAAGTCTCCCAATTCATGCTCCCTCATGGATTAACTTCACCCCCAGACTTTGTTAACCTCCAAGAAGAAATACCCATGGTAGTTTTTGGCCCCCATGTAGAAGAATTGGACTCGACTACCCCACCCTTTTATGTTTCTTTGGTCATCCATGATTTGTTGTTACATAACTGTATGTTGGACTCGGGAGCCTCACACTATCTATTATCACTTTCAGTCATGGAACAGTTACGTCTCCAGATCACCTATCCCTATAAAGATATTTATTCATTTAACTCTAAAAGGGTTAAGTGTCTAGGGATGATCAAAAACCTAGTGGTGAATTTGGCACAGATCCCAGCTAAGAGTGTCGTCATGGATATAGTTGTTGCAGATATCCCAACCTGTTTCGGAATGCTCCTATCCAAATCTTGGGGTACTAACATCGGAGGGTCGATTAAACTAGATCTGACTTATGCAACCACTCCAGTGTTTGGAGGACAAGAAAGAAGGTTGTACAGGGAGTCAATATTTGTCAAAATGGTAACGAAAGATGATGGCTCTATAAACTCACCAGTCTATAGCAATGAAGGAGAGTTATCACATCTAATGATTGAAGAAGATCCGAAGCTTTTATAAGAACCATCATATAATCTATCAAAACCTCAACATTCCTCAAACGAGGATGAGAAGGGAATGTGGGTTTTACACTTTGATGGAGCTAACTCCAGAGAAGGAAATGGAGCAGGGGTTCTCTTAATTTATCCTAAAGGAAAATTAGTACCTTTCTCTTTAAAATTAGAGTATGAGGTCACTAATAATTTGGCAGAGTATGAAGCTTTACTCCCGGGTCTACAAACTACCATGGATATGAACATTCAGAGCCTTAAAGTTTTTGGGGATTCAGATTTGGAGGTGAGCCAGATAAGGAACTAGTGTCAAGCAAAACATCCCCGCCTAAGAGCATATAGAAACGAAGTATGGGATATGGTGGAGATTTTTTTCTTAGCATTCAACATACAATTTATGTTGAGAGATCAGAACAGGATGGCAGATTCACTGGCTCTGGCAGCAAGCAAGTTCCACCCACCTTCAAATCCATTTCTAAAGTATGTATTAGATGTGCGTTATCATCCTTTCATTACAGATAATGTCAAACATTGGTAGGTGTTCGAGGATGAGGAACATATGAAACGTTTCATGGAGACTGTAGGGGAATTCACTAAATCGGCTATTGATATTGGGGAGGAGGAAGAAACTAAAGAAAAACCCCAAAATAAGTGGTAGGAGATGGTGGCTCATCATAAGGTGTTGCAGTTGAAAGGAGACATGATTCCCAGAGGGTTGGTACCCTTGGAGAGGTTGTTTGATAAGAATGATGTCCCCATCACCCCCAATAAACTAACACCAGAAACACAGGTGGAAGATATTAATGTTCGGATGGAAGAAGACTCTACGATAAGAAAGCTATCTAAGGGAGTACTAGAAGGACACCGAGACAGGTATGTTTAGTTGTTTCACTCCTATAGGGATGGTTTTTCTTGGTCTTACCAAGATATCAAAACTTTTGATATAACCATCATTCAGCATAAGATCCCACTAAGGGTTGAAGCCAAAACTTATAAGCATAAACTAAGGCAAATTAATCCTGTGCTGCTCCCCGCTATAGAAAAGGAAATTAAGAAGCTGCTAAAGGCTAAGATTATTGTACCTCTGAGGTATTACGAATGGGTGGCGAATCTGGTGCCAGTTTGTAATATTCCTAAATTAGCTTACAACTAATAAAAATATTAATTTTCTTTTTAAAATCTAGATGGATGAATAAATAGGCAAGGAGCCTCATAAATTGCTCAAGTATGAATAAAAATCCCTCATAGTCTGAAAAGGGAAAATGAAATAACTAGATCAAGCATCCACATGTGTGAACAATGTATAAACTATGTGGATAAGGTCAAGTTTGACCAAGTCAACAAAATTTATTCTCAAAGAGTGGATCCTAAATAAAGAAAGATCAATGTGAATGAAAATCAAGCTAGCTAGACAAAATGAAGACACATTGAGTGTGAAAGATGTTGATCACTTGACCAAGTCAACCATGACCAAATCTATAGTGTTGTCTAGATGCATTAAACCTCCTAGAGGGACATCATAGTTCTAGAAGGAGATTATACATGTGAAAGGAGCTAAAATAATGAAGTGGTTTAGGGTTTTGACAAAACTCCAATATTATAAAAGGAAGAGGAGAGCAACATGAAGGGGTTGTTGAAGATTATTATTCTCTGAGGGTATTGTCTGCTTAGACATCCCTTGTTGGGCTTTCCTATTTAGGAATCCCACATCCTTCCTTGATGAGCTCTTGGAGGAGACTTGTTCCATATTTTCCACTATCAGGCTTGGGCCAAGCTTTGCCTTACACCTACAACGTTGATCTAGTTGAGGGTTGGGTTGTCCTTGTGATTTGCAGCAACCTCCAGTCAGATTTTAGATTTGGCTCTGTGATGGCTCGTTGGAAAGCCTGATGAGGCTAAATTACAGAAATAATTGATTTTTCCTAATTGGGTTCCATTTACCTATCCAGAAACCAATTTCCAAACACTGCTCTGTGCAGAGCACCTGGTCTGAAAATGAGGCAGAAGGGTCAAAATTTTGATTCTTTTTGACCTTTTGGGGGGTCAAAACTACTCCAAATGATCTAAATTTTTTTGAGAAAACTACGGGTGATGTGATGAATCCAAAAATGAAAATTTTGTGAGCTGAGGATGCACTAAATTTGTGCATAGCACCTAGGATGTTGTGCAGAGAGGGCTCAAAATTTCGGAAGAACAAAATTTTGCTCAAATTGCCCCAAAATTGGTGGAAGGGTCCCTCAAGAGGTATTGGATACCTGTTGAGAAGCTTCAACCAAAATTCCAAGGCTAGATTCTCTTTTTCTCTTTTTAGGTTTTCTAGCTCGATGAGGGCCTCCTTTAGTTTGGCACAAGTAAGCATGTTTTTCCTTGCATAGTGCTTGGTCATTTTATTTTGGAGAGAAAGGCCTCTCTTTACCTTCTTGAAATGCTTATGCTCCTCTTTGTAATAGTGAATGACACATTGTGCCATCTCAAACTATATTTCCCACTCCCTAAGCTGTGCATCTTTGGTCAAGAGTAGCAATCTGGTGCTCATCTCCTTGTCGTCATTGTCACTGTCTAGATCAATGAATTGAGGCTCTTGAGAAGTATTATTGATTCTTTTACTCTTCCTCTACTTTACCTGTTGCTCACTCCTTTCCATATTTTCCTTACCTTTGTCCTTGGGCTTGATAGATAGAGAATATATGATCCTTTACCTTTTTGAGGTAGCACACGTATCTCTCTTTACTCCGTGATATGTGCATGGGAGAGGAGTGGTGATGGTTCTGGAGGTGTTTCCACCATTGCCTTGAATTTTTGTTTTGTCACAAGCCTTTTAATTTTTACCATGGCTTCCATGAGTCACCTCATGCTTCATTGGGTCACTTCTTTCTTGATCTTTAGCATCATCATCATCATCATTGTCCTCCTCATTGTTTTCTACATTATCACTTTGATTCTCCTTGTCATTTAGAGGCTGATTAGTGTCATGACAGTCATGACTATTTCCTTGGTTTCTTTGCTCATCATTAACTGTCTTATTAGTGTTATTTCTTTCGTCACTTCCTACCCCTTATATTTCATCATATTCATCATCTTCATTCATTTCAACACTTTTTTCACTATCATTGTGCTCACTGTCATGCTCATGTACATCCTTCTCCTGGTTGTTTTGTGCACTTTTTTGCTGACTGTCATCTTCATCTCTCTCCTGCATGTCATCATCATCCTCCTATTCTTCCTCATTAGAATCTGTATCTGCCCCACCGTCTGCATTATTTCCATCATCATCTTCTTGTTCCTCATTACTACTGTCATCTCCTTGTTCCTCATTTAACTATGTCTCTGCCTCACTCTTTTCTTCCTTCTCACTGTCATCTAACTGTTCTTGATTGCCACTATCACCACCTTTCCCATAATTACCATTGTCATCATCTTCACTTGACGCATTAGGAGAAGAAGTAGGAGGTATGTTTCCTTGTTGAGAATGCATAGGTCGAGGCGATGGAGGAGTGTAGGTAAGTGGGTGTGAAGTGGAAGGTAAATTTTGTTGAATGAAGGCTTGGGGATTTGAAAATATATCATGTGAGATGAAAACTTCCCAAGGAATTCCCTGCTACTCTAGCTGGTGCAAAAAAATCATCTTAACCAAGGAGTGCTGAAAAAGGCTCTAAATTTGGTGGGCATAACTCCTATTCTTGACCACTGAAGCCATTTTTTCAATGCTCTGGTAGAGATAGTACGATAGGCTTAGTAATTTAACCATGGTGAAGTAAATTAGTAGCCTTATGTGATATGAATAAACCCTGGAGTACCTCCCCTCAGTGGGTGTGAAGTGGAAAGTAAATTTTGTTGAATGAAGGCTTGGGGATTTGAAAATATATCATGTGAGATGAAAACTTCCCAAGGAATTCCCTGCTATTCCATCTGGTGCAAAAAAAATCATATTAACCAAGGAGTGCTGAAAAAGGCTCTAAATTTGGTGGTCATAACTCCTCTTCTTGACCACTAAAGCCATTTTTTCAATGCTCTGGTAGAGATAGTACAGTAGGTTTAGTAATTTAACCATGTTGAAGTGCATTAGTAGCCTTATGTGATATGAATAAACCCTGCAGTACCTCCCCTCAGAAGTGAAGTACTTGATAATCTATCTCATCATTAGGGAATATCTCTCTAGCAGGTGGGAGAAGGGGAAAATGGCCTTGCAGCCTTGTTGACAACTAGGTTTGAGGAAGGGATGATAATAGCTCAAGTCCAATTTCTTTTGTTTAAACCATATCTCACCAATATTTGGTATTTATGTGGCTTTAGAAATGGATTCGGATGACAATTCAAATTTTACTGCTGCTAGGTTGACCTGATGGTTTTGTAAGTTGAGAATAAGCAACCTAGTCAACTCTGAGTGGTTGTCAACCTACTTAACCTTCTCACAGAATTGATAGCAACAACCATCTTGAAAACATGCAAGGATCATGGGAGAAGAGGTGATTTGAATGGTGTCTAAAGGCTCAAACCTATTAACCTTTCCTCCCTTGTGTTTTGGCTTGATAGGCTCTTGGCCTTCATCATTTCTTGTACTAATGTCTTTCTTAGATAAGGTGGCTGATTATATCTTTGAACAAAGTGGTTTGTTGCTTGATGAGAGCTTTTAGGTCTAGGGAGGACAAATGAGTGATGTGAGGGAAGACTTTTTAGAAAATGGAGGTAACAGGAAGTAATCAAGGAGTGATTTTCAAAGTTTAGAAGAAGGCTTGCCTGTACTGAGTGTTTTTACACAAACGACAACTCTCCAATTTGTAAACCCTTCCCTAGAAGGTCAAATATTTGATTTTCATTAAGATTAGGGTTTCAGCACATTAGGTTGTTAATACTCTCTTTGACTATGAAAAAAAATTACTTGGAGGGCAAGAAAGTGACCACCAACCTTGCTTAACTAATGTAGGAGCTTGTGACCATATTGAGTAGGAGAAAATTTTATTTTTGGAAAATTTTGAGCAAATCTGGCCAAAATCTTTCAATTTGTAGCACCACCTGATAGGCCATTCCTGTCGGGCCTTCCTGTGCATAGTGCTGGTTCAGTTTTCAAACAGTCGGGTGGCAGACTGGGCCTATGCATATCACCTTCACCAGTGCATAGCGCCTTGCCTTCGATGCGCAGTGCAATGTATTTTAACACTGTTGCTGCCTTCTTTGTGCATAGCGCTGACGACCAGGTGTGTAGCGCTTGGAAATTTCGCCAATTTTTTTGCAAGAAACTGTGAAGTGCTCCAAAGATTCTCTTTCTCTCTTTCAAGGATGGGAATGAGTTTAGGATGAGCGAAAGGAAGGCCTTTATACCCTTTTGAAAAATAATTTCATGAAAAAACCCACTTTGTAATTTGTATTTCTCTTCTTACTTTTTACTGTCTTTTTGGCCCTTTTTGTCCAGTAGGTGGCAGAGTCCCAAAAAATGGTTTTTTTGTCTTGCTGGATCATCTTGATGCTCTGCTTAGACTGAAAACCTCTTAAGCAAGCTCAAACATGTGGCTCTTATCCATTTTTGTAAAAATGAACCCTTTTCATGATGTTTAACACTTGTAAACAACAAACTTGTGATCAATTTGACATGTTTTCCTTTGATTGACATTTTGTCATGTTTTATCAGTGAAGCAGTGAGAAAAACATTCTAGTGGGAAAACCCTAGTAGCAAGCATCAATAGCAGTTTTGTCTTTAGATGTTCCATCATCATTTGAAACATTTAGGTTTACTTTGACCTTATCAATCTTCCTGTAGGGAAACATTTTGATAGTCCTGCAGAAGTGCCATTCATGTTTTGCTATATTTTGCAGAATATGCTTTTGATAAGGAAACCCTTGTTGGAGGATTTATTGCTCTCAAACCAATTACATTTTTGTTGCTTTGATCATTTTTCCAACGATATATCTCTAGTGGGGGGAGGTGAACAATTTAAACCATTTTGTGTCTTCCCCTTGGCCACTTCTTCTTTTGCAGGTGCCTACTCAACTTCTACCTTAGAGCACTGTATTTTTTGGATTTTAACACCTTTCTTCTTCAATAGTGAACCCATGCTTATCATAATTACCTCTTTAGGAATTTTTACCTCTTTCTTTGCCTTATTTTGATCCTTTATTAAGACCCCTGGCTACACTTTGAAAAGTCAAAACCTTGCACTGACACTCTTTGTCATCTTTCTTCCTTTGGTGTGGCGGAGTATTGGTGCTTTAACAAACCCTAGAAGGAATCTTGAATACCCCATTAAATTCCATTTGCTTTCATGAAGGATGCCCTTTGTCATCATTTGACCATTTTTTCCATCTTCCCAAAATCCTAAGTTTTAGGGTTGTTAGAAAAAATAAAATAGTGTTGTCTTCTATGTTCTCAAAAACTTCTCAAACTCATTAATTATTTCTAAAGAATATTCAATGCACACTTGATGGATTTGAGGTGACATTTGCCTTTGTACCGCTAGTACTAATTCCTTGTTTGGCCAAAACAGTCACAAACCCTGATTTTCTTCAAACAGGCCTTGCTACCTTCTCTTTGTTTTTGATGGTCTATTTGTGATGATTCTCCCATTACCTTACCCTTTTCTAGGTTGATGGCCATTTGATTCTTTTGTAGGAATGTGAGCAAGGGGCAGATGTTCCCCTACAAGGTTTGTGCTTCAGGCCAAAAATCCTTCTTTGAATGACCTCTTTAATGATTTTTGGACAAAATCACTTGTCCCTTTCTTCTTTGAATGCAATTTCTTCATACAGGAAAAAAAAAGTTTTTAGGATACCAAATCCACCCTATGACTTTTTGAAACCCTAGGTGACCTAGTGGAAGGTTCCTTAGACTTGGATTTTGGAATGAAACCTAGAATTTGGGATCATCAAGTGTAAGATAGAGTTTATGATAAACTAATGTATTGAAGATCCAAAATCCAATGTACTTGATTTATCTAAAGAGCCTACAGAGATAGTTTGGGACCATCAATGCTTAGGGTATTTTGGGAGACATATCAGAGTTATTTGATTGGTGGCTTTAGGTAGCAGTGGGAGTTTAGGGAAAAAAAATTGAGTCTTTGGGTCAAAGGTGACAAGATATAGACAAAAATGAGTGGCATGAGCCCCTAATGGCTTTTTCGGGACTGGTAAGCAGAGCTTGACATGATGGAATGATGAAATAGTGAAAAATTGTCTTGAGAATAATGAAGAAAGTGATATTTCTAAAACTCACAATGTTCATGAACTTTGTTTCTAGAAATCTAGGGGAATCATTTAGTCATATATGAAGGAAAAAATTACTGATGAATAATGGTGGCTCCACTTGGGGAGGGAAACTCCTTTTCAGGAGGTGTCCATAACTTCAAATCTCTGGCTTTATGGAGACCAATGCCTCATCCATTGTGCATATTTTTACCTCTTTTCATTTGCTGATGTTTGCTTGAAGCTTTGATCTCAGTAATCTGAAAGACATGATTAGCTCAAATTCATCTCTACCTGCCCAACCTACTTGCATAACATTTTCTCTTCTTTAGGTGCATTTGGACTGGCAACCTTGACATTTTTATTTTGAAAACAAAACAAACTATCTACTTCTATCTTATTTCTTCCAATAGTTCAGATTATGCTAATGAACTCCTTTGATTTTCTACCTAGACTTATTCAACTGTTAAGGTTAAACTGTTTGACAAGATTCATTCACTAAGCTATGAACATGAAATTGAAAACATGTTTAAATTAGGATTAAACAATCTGACTTACCATGAGCATTGTGGCATAAGAACAAGCTACACACAAATGTTATTTTTATACAAAGTAAGACTAGAAAAATCAGGACTAGGATACATTGTTTGATATTCATCCCTATTTTTCTCCTTGGTTCTATTTTAAGCATGTGGAACCAGTATGTTTCTTTCCTAATCTATATTTTAACACGTCAAGCTTAAATAGTTTGACCAACTATCTTTCACTAACTTATCAACAATAAATTTAAAACATGTTTCAGCCATGATTAGGCTAGATGACTGAAACAAGACTTATTTATGCACTAGTAGGGTTATTTAGACTTACACACATTAAGTAGTTCTATTTTTTGGGCATGGGGATTTACCTCTTTTCAAATCTGGCCTCTTTTCCATTTTTATTTTTTTGTGTTTCTTTCTCTTCATATCTTTTAATAAAATAGTGGTATGTACAATGAATGAGAAATTCAAACTAAGACTCTAAAAGGCCATGGTATTTGATTACGCTGTCTTCCACGATATCATCCACTAATTCTTTTTTCATTCATCTCTCGTAGATAAGGAACATGGCTATCTATTTTTGAGGGCATGGTACAGGATTTCTGCCAAGAATTTTCAAACATGCTAAGTTCTACTTTATATTTCTTCTTTGAGTTTCGTTTCCAAACCTTGTTTCTGTGAAAGAAACTGTCTAGGTGAAGAAGGCATTCTTCATCAGCTCCCAAACCAATGACAATGTCAGCAATGTATATCATAGTTAAAATTTTGGTAACAGGTGCCATGGCCTCTTGGAAGGTGTCTTCATCATTCCTTATTCCAGGAAAAATATGGTCAACCATATAGTAATTCCAAGGAACTTTAAAGATATATTTGTGTTGATTGATTTGAAGTGGTATCATCCCATGAAAACCTGAAACACTACTAATAAAAGTCACCTTGTTATAAATTCCTATTTTTGGCATAGGATGATTTATCTTGGGAAAAGGGTGTTTGGACTCCATGGATGCTTTTCCTAGGTGTCTAAAGTCTATATATAGTCTGCATCCTTTGGTTTTCTTTGTTGGTGATAGAATTTTCTAAAAGGTTTCATAGTTCTTCTTAGAAAAAGGCCTCTTTTGAACAATGTCTATGTCATCAGGCTTTGAGCTTTTACTTCTATATACAAGAGAATCCTGCAATTTTTTGCACAACCTCAAGTATTTGAGTTTTGTGTGTAATGGAAAGGCTCTGGATAACTTAATCACTTTGGGTTTCTTAGGCTGCCTACATTATATCCCTCTATATTGGTTTCAAGAGACATCCCTTTAAGATTGATGGCAACATCAGTGAGAGTCAACAACTTTTCTGGAGGAACCAGATTCTCTAATAATGAGGTGTCTAGATAAGGTAAAAACATAAGACTCATTTGAATCAGATCACCCAATATTTTTGTTTTGTGACGACATCTTAGCATTTTGGGATAGGTAAAAGGGAAGGGTCGTGTTTCTGATATTTGTCCTCCCTTTGAGAAACTTGATTCATATGTCAAACTAACCATTGGTTTTGAGGTTTCATTTTTAGTTTGTAGAGATTTAAGTTTGATTTTATCATAATGTGTTTGTTCAAGGTTTCTATAGTTCTGAATACTGATTTCTTCATGTAAAGACTAGTTTGGTTGTTTTAGTTTGTCTTGATGTGTTTCAGCTTTATATACCTGCTCATCAACATCTTCCTCATTATATAATATGAAAGATTCAAGATCTGAGTGAATAGAATAAAGAGGAGTGTTGTATGGCTTGTCCTGACTACTAACCATATAATTCATATGTGACTCTCGGTATAATCTCCTTGTCTGATTTAAAATAGGGATGGTAGCATAGGACATATCTAATTAAAGGTTCCCCTAAAGCTTGGCTCCCCATGATCTGGATAAAAGCATGCCATACTTGCGAGGAATATCTACCACTACTATTTCCATGACAAGAGTCTTAGCAGGTACTTGTGCCAGGTTGACACAAAGGTCCTTGATCAGGCCCAAACATTTGACCCTACTCAAATCTAAGGAGTACAGGTCTTTGTAAGGTTTAGTTATTTCTAGGCTTAACCTCCCCATCAAAAATTTGGACATGAGATTGTGAGAGGCATCAGAATCCAACATGGAATTATGTAACATTTTTTCATGTATGTTTAATCTGATATCGAAAGGGGGAATGGCTCCTTCTTGATACTTTCCTATTTTGGGTCAAAACAACAACTCAGGTGTGTCATTAGCCAAGTGAAAAGTGTCAGCATCATTTCCTATGTTTAGTACCTTCAACATCTGAGACCTATACATTGGTTGAGTAACCAATTTAGTGAGGGGCATATTTATCCTAATTTTGGCAATATCTCCCTCAAAATTGAAACGTACTAGTGTTTTGGACATATTTACATTAGCTTTATCAATCATGAATTTTTCCACATTTTTAATTTGATGATCCTCACTTGGAGATTTAGACAAAATAGTTTTCTTAGGGTAACGGGTGGAGGTACTAGGACAACTAAGGTCTTTGTTTGGATGGCTAATTTTCCTTTTGATTTTTTCATCTTTCTTAGCCATGGTGTTAACATTTTTTGTTGTTTTCTTAGAAGTGTTTTCAAGTACTTTTCGAACAGAAGTATCTATTTGGTATTTCTTGGATGAATATAAATATTTTTTGCTCCTAAGATCATATTGCTTATGTATTTCTATGATGGAAATTTCAAACCCTAAGAGGAAGTCTTCATAATCGTCATATTTTGTGTCAGTTTGATTTGAGGAAAAGAAGCCCTGTTCTTCTTCGGTGAGAAAAATATCTTCTTCATTATCAGAACCTATTAGATTTATGTGGTTTTCTTCAGGTTCTATAATTTCTCCTTCTTCGTCATCTACACAGTTTTATTGAAAAGGAGGTCTGAGTTGTTCATCACTTTCCCTTGGTTTGATTTAAGGAGTTCCCCTTCTGAATTTCTAAACTCTATTTCTGTTTTGGGTATTAGCTTGGTTTTCCCTAGGAGGTGTCCTTTCATTAAAATTTATCTTTTCTATCATTCTCTCCATAGTTCTCATTAGGATTTCCATTTTGGTATCAGAAGAAGAGGTTGAGGGCATGGTTTCGTCTTTTTAGGTCACTCTCTTTTTTGATCTCAACCTATCTCTCTTTTCAATTAAGTTTACCTCTACACTAATTTCCCCCTTTTGCATTTCTTCTAAGGTTTCAGGGTCTCTTTCTCTTAATTGGAAAGTCATGTCAGGGTTAAAACCTTCAGGAAATTTCACTAGTGCTAGGCCTTGTGGAGGTTTCATGTGAGGTGGGAGGGCATTATACACACCGTTAAACCTGGCGCAATAGTCTTTCACACTTTCCCCTACATTCATTTCAAGGTTGTTGTATTCAGACAGGATTTGGAGGGGATTTTTCTTGATTTCCCATTTGTTTATAAAAGTTTGGTAGAGGGAAGGGAGATCATGTATTGAATTGGGAGTTAATTCTTTGAACCATGTTTTGGCCTCTCGTCTTAAACTTTGTGAAAAGATCCTCATATTAATTATTTCTTCTTCTATCTCCATTTAATCAAAAGCATCATTGATTCTATATACATGCTGCTGAGCAGTAATGGATTCATCCCCTATGAAATAAGGGATCTTGGACTGATAGTCATTTGGAAAACGCACTATGGGTTGAGGTAACACAAAAGGTGCATACCAAGCTACCATCATGGGAGCTAATGGAGGATTTACAAGAGATGGGTTTGTGAAAAGGGGTCTATGATGAAGTGGAGTGGTTTTCACAGTGGTGGTATAGATGGGTGTGGTGGAAGTACTTGGACCAAAAATCTGATTTTGACTAGACTTGGTATGAAAAGAGTTGAAGTGATGGAGAAGCTGAGAGTTAGGTGGTGTGGAAGGAGAGGCTTCTCTACTAAAACTATGCTATAAATCTAAGGATTCAAGGTCAGTTTGGTCAATATCAGTTTGAGACTTGTTTCTAAATAAGTTCCTAGTATGGTGCAAGTCAAATTGGGGATCCTGCAAAGCTATAAGATGTTCAGGTACAGAGCTTGCTATATGGATGGTCCTAACAGTGGTTAAGTTTCTAAATTCATAAGTTTTCCGCAAAATATTCTCTGGGTCATCAACTATGTTGGAAGGGTTTGGGTCTAGATGAGATTTGGTACTGATCCTATGTGAAGCCATATTTCAAATTTCAAAAATCAGAGAGGCTAAAAGTTTTAGTACTATCTCTGAAGGCTGACCTCTCTTAATGCTTGGTACTTATTACAGTATATAAACATGTTCATAAGCTTCTTAGGGTTGGTGTGAAACAAATCTAGGAAGTCAAATGAGTGTTAATGAAGTAATAGGCCTACTGGAGGCTAGTGGAGTCGCTAGATGGATATTTTTGTTTTGTTTTTATGAATGTATGTTTATGGTCCACCACAAATAAATGACAATAAACCAATCTAAGGGTGTTTTGGGTTTTTCTGAGTTTCTTATAGTTTGTGAGAGTGTCCTATAGCTGAGTCATCATTTTTCTAGGATGATGAAACAAAAAGAGTCTACTCTTTGGCTGATAGTGTGAGATATTAATGATTTCATAAGGGTATCTGAAGTCCTAAGGGTTACTTAGTTTGTCACTGATTCAGAGTTTCCATCATGATCACCATTGTGTTAATTTGGTGATGCGGTAGCAGATAAACCACCAGATACTATCAGTCAAGGGTTTCTGAATCTTTTAAGGAATGTTTAAGCATGAACTTACTCAGAAGGTCCCACCGTGATCGCCAGAATGTTAGTGTGGCGATGAGGTGGTAGACTAATGCTAGATACTCTTTAACAAGGGATTTTGGAGTCATAAGGGATACTTATATTGTCACTAACTCAGAAGGTCCCATCGTGATCACCAGAATTCTAGAGTCTCATGATTTGGCAGATTGGTAGACAAAATGATAGGGTAACATGGAAATAGTCTTTGGAGTCCTAAGATCTAGCCTTCCTGGAATAAGAGAGGGATCTCTCTATTGGGTGCAAAGGATGTGTTCTTTTTTCTTTAGGGTTTTGATTTTAGGCTAGTTGTTAAGTGTAGGGTTTTTTTAGTGTTTTGGTTGGGTAAGATGGTAAAGTGGAATAGGTGGAGTGAGAGTTTATGAAAGCCATTGGGCTATGGAGTCAAATGAAGGTCAAGGGTGTCTAAATGATGAAACAGAATGTGTTGCAGGGAGAATTTAGCAAGGTTAATGGCTCCTTAAGGTGATGTATGAGGTGGAGTGAATATCAAATTTGGGAAAGACTAAGAGGTCTTAAGGACATATAGTTTAAAATTTACAACTCATGAGGTAGGGAAAACCATTAAGCTCAATGAACAATACTTAAACTAATAAATATCCAAGATAAACATTCCAGTGAAACATAGAAAGCATAAGAGCTTCTAACTTTAGTAAATTCACCTTCAGAATTTGGAAAAAAATATCAGATCAAACAAATAACTCAATATATGAAGAGGGAACTCCTAAACATCATATATCAAGCTATTGGGAACGCTGAAACAAGTTGGTAAGCATGGAAAAAGGTAAAAACTGAACGAGACCTCTTTGACTTAACCTAGTAATCAACATTCCACAGAAAGGCTTCAAGATAGGGTTTTGAAAGCTTCAAATAAGCAGGGCATACCATTAATCATACTTGTAAACTAGAATAATAACCATACATGAAAAAAAAAAAATTGGTGGGCCTAAGGAGAAATCAAGAATTCCTTAATATGACCAAAAGAGGAAAACATCAAAGCTATAACAAACAGGAGGACTGAGGTGCCTCAAAGAGCATATCTCAACCTATAATTCTATGATTTATAGAAACCAAGAAGAATGAAACATAATGAGAACAAGAAAACATTAAAAAGTTAAGAAGACATCACCATTCACCAAGCTAAGGAATCTTGCAAACAAGCTTCTCCATCATCAAGCCAAACACACCATTCATCCACTTCACAAAACCAATTTCTTCTCCAAACTCATAAAACCATGTATATGCTCTTCAAGGTCATCATATGCCAAAAAAATAAATAGGGTCCGCATGCTCTATTTATGGAGAAAAGGAGGACTAAAATGCTAAATATGGTTCGAAAAAGGAAAATTCAATTATAAATGTCATTTATGTCCAAGAGACCATGCAAGGCCCAAGGCACATAATATCCTAAAAAATAAATGCCAAAATAACTATTTGCACCTAATTCTAGAGTAATTTTCCTCAAAAAACCCAAAAATATATATTTGCAATAAATGAGTGTGTTATGTTGACTTTTGGTCCAAAACACACTAGACAGCCTCTGTGTGTAGCGCCACTTCCGCAGAAAATAGGGTCTCTTGTGGCTGAGGTTTGGACCCCTTCCCGATGTCGGATTTGGCTCCAAGATAGATAGTTGGAAATCTCGATGAGTCTAATTTCTAGAAATACTTGAGGTGTCCTGATTTAGTGCAATTTACCTATCAATAAAACAATTTTCCCAACACTTCTATGTGCGCAACACCTGGTCTGAAAATGAGGTAGAAAGGTCAATTTTTTTATGTTGTTTGACCATTTGTGGGGTCATAACTACTCCAAATAATCTGAAATTTTGTGAGAAGACTTCTGGTGATGTGAGGAATCCAAAAATGCAAATTTTGGGAGCTGAGGATGCACCAAATTTTTGCGTAGCGCCTAGGGTGTTGTGCACAAAGGGCTCAAAATTTAAAAAAAACAAAATTTTGTTCAAATTGCCCCAGAATTTTTGGAGAGGTCCCTCAAGATGTCTTGGACACTTTTTGAGAAGCTTCAGCCAAAATTCCAAGGCTATCATGCTCTTTTTCTCTGTTTTGGTTTTCTAGCTCTGTGAGGGCCTCCTTCAATTTGGCACAAGCAAGCATGTTTTTCCTTGCATAGTGCTTTGTCATTTTCTTTTGGAGAGTGAGGCCTCTCTTTACCTTCTTGAAATGCTTATGCTCCTATTTTTAATAGTGAATGACACTTTGTTCCGTCTCAAACTCTCTTTCCCACTCCCTAAGCTATGCATCTTTAGTCAAGAGTAGAAATCTGGTGCTCATCTCCTTGTCGTCATTGTCACTGCCTAGATCAATGACTTGAGGCTCTTGAGAAGTCTTCTTGATTCTTTTACTCTTCCTCACCTTTACCTGTTGCTCACTCCCCTTCATATTTTCCTTGCCTTTGTCCTTGGGATTGATAGCTGGAGAATAGATGGCCCTTTGCCTTTTTGAGGCAGCAAACACATATCTCTTTCCTTTGTGGTATGTGCATGGGAGAGGAGTGATGATGTTTTTGGAGGTGTTTCCATCATTGCCTTGACTATTGGTGTTGTCACAACCATTTTCATTTTTACCGTGTCTTCCATGAGTCACCTCATGCTTCATTGGGTCACTGCTTTCTTGATCTTTAGCATCATCATCTTCATTGTCTTCTTCATTATTTTCTACACTGTCACTTTGGCCTTCAAATGGATCATTACCTTCTTCACTTGCCTCACTTTGGCTCTGTTTTTCATTAAGGTCTTCTTCTTTATCATTCCCTGCACTATCACTTTGATTCTCTTTGTCATTTAGAAGTTGATTAGTATCATGACAGTCATGACTATTTCCTTGGTTGCCTTGCTCATCATTTTCTATCTTATTAGTGCTATTGCTTTGGTCACTACATGCCCCTTCAAACTCTGTTTCAGCTTCATCATCTCCTTGTTTTTGATATTATATTTCCTCATCATCACCTTTTGTTTCATATTTTTCATCATCTTCATTCATTTCATCACTATTTGCACTATCATTGTGCTCACTTTCATGCTCATGTACATTCTTCTCTTGGTTGTTGTTTGCACTATCTTGCTGACCGTCATCTTCATCTCTCTCCTCCATGTCATCATCATCCTCCTATTCTTCCTCATTAGAATCTGTATCTACCCCACTGTCTACATTATTTCCATCATCATCTTCTTGTTACTCATTGCTGCTATCATCTCCTTGTTCCTCATTTAACTCTGTCTCTACCTCACTGTTTTCTTCCTTCTCACTAACATCTACTTGTTCTTCATTTCCACTGCCACCCCCTTTCCCATCATTACCACTGTCATCATCTTCACTTGATTCATCAGGAGAAGAAGTAGGAGGTAATTTTCCTTGCAGAGAAGGCATAGGTGGAGGTGATGGAGGAGTGGAGGTAAGTCGGTGTGAAGTGGAAGGTAAATTTTGCTAAATGAAGGATTGGGGATTTACAAATATATCATGTGAGATGAAAACTTCCCAAGGAATTCCCTGCTACTCCAGATGGTGCAAAACAATCATATTAACCAAGGAGTGGTAAAAAATCCTCTACATTTGGTGGGCATAACTTCTCTTCTTGACCACTAAAGCCATTTTGGAAATGCTCCGGTAGAGATAGTATGGTAGGTTTAGCAATTTAACCCTGGTGAAGTGCATTAGTAGCCTTATGTGCTATGAATAAACCCTAGAGTACCTCCCCTCACAAGTGAATTACTTGATAATCTGCCTCATCAGTAGGGAATATATCTCTAGAAGGTGGGAGAATGGGAAAACAGACTTGCAGCCTTGTTGACAGCTAGGTTTTAGGAAGGGATAATAGTAGCTCAAGTCCAATTTCTTCTGTTTAAACCATCTCTCACAAATATCTGGTATTCTCGTGGATTTAGAAATGGATTCGGATGATAATTCAAATTTCACTCATGCTAGGTTGACCTGATGGTTTTTTAAGCTGAGAATAAACAACCTAGTCAACTCCGAGTGGTTTTGGACCTGCTTAACCTTATCACAAAATTGATAGCAACCAACATCTTGAAAACATGCAAGGATCATGGCAGAAGATCTGATTTGAATGATGTCTAAATGCCCAAACCCATTAACCCTTCCTCCCTTGTGTTTTGGCTTGATAGGCTCTTAGCCTTCATCATTGTTGGTACTAACATCTTCCTCAGACATGGTGGTTGATTATATCCTTGAACAAAGTGGTTTGTTGGTTGATGAGAGCTTTTATGTCTAGGGAGGAAAAACGAGTGATGTGTGGGTAGACTTTTTAGCAAATGAAGGTAAAATGAAGTAATAAAGGAGTGATTTTCAGAGTTTAGGAGAAGGATTGTTGTTACTGAGTTTTTTTCACAAATGAAAACTCTCCAATTTGTAAACCCTGTCGTAGAAGGTCAAATATTTGGTTTTCATGAAGATTAGGGTTTGGGCACATTAGGTTTTTAAAACTGTCTTCGATTATGAAAAAATATTACTTGGAGGGAAAGAAAGTGACCACCAACCTTTCTTAACTCATGGAGGAGCCTATGGCCATCTTGAGGAGGAGAAAAATTGAGTTTTTTGCAATTTTTGAGAAAATCTGGCCCAAATTTGTCTGTGCGTAGCGCCACCCGACAGGCCATTCCTGTCGGGCCTTCGTGTGCATAGCACCAGGTTGGTTTGTGGGCATTCGGGTGGAAGACTAGTCCTATGCGCAACACCTTCACTGCTACATAGTGCCTCACATATGGTGTGCAGCGAAATGTATTCTACCACTGTTGATGCCTCCTCTGTGCACAGCGCTAACGGCCAGGTGCGTAGCGCCTTCGTCGGTGCGTAGTGCTTGGAAATTCCATCAACTGTTTTGTAGAAAACCCTAAAGTGATCCAATGGTTCTCTTTCCCTCTTTCAAGGATGGGAATGAGTTTAGGATGAGGGAAAGGAAGGGCTTTATACCCTTTTGAAAAATTATTTCATGACAAAACCCACGTTGTGATTTTTATTTCTCTTCTTACTTTTTACTGTACTTTTGGCCCTTTTTGTCGTGTAGGCGGTAGAGTCCCAAAAAATGGTTTATTTGTCTTCCTCGATCATATTTATGCTCTCCTTAGACTAAAAACATCTTAAACAAGCTCAAACATGTGTCTCTTATCCATTTTTGGAAAAATTAACACTTTTCATGATGTTTAACACTTGTAAATAGAAAACTTGTGATCAATTTGACATGTTTTCCTTTAATTGACATTTGGTCATCATTTCTCTGTGAAGCAGTGAGAAAAACCTCCTGGTGGAAAAACCCTAGCAGCAAGCATCAACAAAATTTTCGTATTTAAATGTGCCATCATCATTTGAAACATTTAGGTTTTCATTGACCTTATCAATCTTCATGTAGGGAAACATTTTTGACAGTATTGAAAAACTGTCATTCATGTTTAGCTATCTTTTGTAGAATATGCTTTTGATAAGGAAACCCTTGTTAGAGGCTTTAATACTCTCAGACCAATTACATTTTTGTTCCTTTGATCAGTTTGCCAATGATATATCTCTGGTGAGGGGAGGTGAGAAATTTAAAACATTTTGTGTCTTCCTCTTCTCCACTTCTATTTTTGCAAGTGCCTATACAACTTCTGCCTTAGATTACTGTCTTTTTGGAGTTTAACATCTTTCTTCTTCAATAGTGAACCCATGCTTATCATAATTACCTATTTAGGCATTTTTACCTCATTATTTTCCTTCTTTTGATCCTTTATTAACACCTCTGGTTGCACTTTGAAAATTCAAAACCTTACAATGATACTCTTTGTCATCTTTCTTCCTTCGGTGTAGTGGAGTATTGGTGCTTTGAAAAACCCTAGAAGGAAGCTTGAATACCCCCTAGAATGCCATCTAAAATTCTTGAATACCATTTTTTTCCATCTTCCCAAACTCCTAGGTTTTAAGGCTATTAGAAAAAAGTAAATAGTGTTGTCTTCTAAGTTCTCGAAAATTTCTCAAACTCATTAATTATTTCTAAAGAATCTTCAATGTGCACTTGATGGAGTTGAGGTGACCTTTGCCCTTGTAGCCATAGTACTGATTCCTTGTTTGGCCAAAATAGTCACAAACCCTGATTTTCTTCAAACATAGGCCTTGTTTCCTTCTCTTTGTTGTTGATGGTCTATTTGTGATTATTCTCCCATTACCTTATCTTTTGCTAGGTTGATGGCTATTTGATTCTTTTGCAGGAATGTGAGAAAGGGGCAGTTTTTCCCCTGCAATATTTTTTCTTTAGGCCAAAAATCCTTCTTTGAATGACATCTTTGATGAGTTTGGACAAAATCACTTGTCCCTTTCTTCTTTGAATGTAGTTTCTTCATACAGGAAAAACAGAGTTTGTAGGATACAAAATCAACCCTATGACTTTGTGAAACCCTAGGTGACCTAGTGGAAGGTTCCTTGGACTTGGCTTTTGGATTGAAACCTAGAATTTGGGATCATCAAGTGTAAGATAGAGTTTATTATAAACTGATGTATTGAAGATCCAAAATCCAATGTACTTGATTTATCTAAAGAGCCTACAGAGATATTTTGAGACCATCAATGCTTGGGGTATTCTGGGAGACATAGCAGAGCTATTTGATTGGTGGTCTTAGGTAGCACTAGGGGTTCAAGAAAAACAAAAAAAGATTATTTGGGTCAAAGGTGACAAGATATAGACAAAAATGAGTGGCATGAGCCCCTAATGGGTTTTCTGGGACTGGTAAGCAGAGCTTGACATGATGGAATGATGAAATAATGAAAAATTGTCTTGAGGATTGTTGTTATGGTACCCCTCATTTTTCAAGGTCTAACAAGAAAATATGTTGAAATGAACTTAGGGATACTATTTTAAGATATGTGCGGGCAAAGACATATAAAGGAAATACATGTTGTTCCTCCGCATAAAGAATACGCAGAAAAGACATTGAAAATGGTGTTAGAACTAAGCAGAGAGGTTAGCGGACCATGTAACAGGTTAGTACCAATGGCACTACCATGTGCAAGCATTTCAAGGGTATCAAAGGAAGCATGGAGAGAAGGGAGTCTTGACCCCTGAAACTACATGACGTCAGAACTCAGTGGGGCCGCATTTCATTCATTCTGTGGGTCAATGGCGCAGGGAAAAGGGACTTCCCAAGCCCCTGCCGGAATTCTATAGTGGATCCCTTGGGATGAACAGGTGGAAAAATCTAAGGAAAATGTAAGGTATGTCAGGGAACCTAGTACACGACCAGTACTAGTTTTAACTCGGCTTGTGGCACACACCTACCCAGTCCTGAACAACCAATAGCCCAGTGTCGCGTGCCTCAGTGTCGACATCCTTATGACATCAACCCTCCTAGTTGTCACCCAAGCCTCGTATTCTGTAAAATATGGCATGTTTAACCCCACCCAAGCCTCATTTGGGTAAATCACTCACTTTTACGTTTTCGCCAACAGTTAAAGTCTGGATTACAAAATCAGGTTGCTTTCAGCTTCCCCCCCCTCACGTTGATTTCCTTCTTGGGTTTTCTACATAGGTCATAGGTATTTAGCCATTCTTGTTTCTTACAATTTTCCTTCCTTTTTCTCTTCTAAAATGGTTGTCAGGAGAGTCAAGTCTAAAAATTCTGAACCAGAAACTCCCCATGCCTGTGAAGTTAGGGCCATCCCTGGACCTGACACTCTTACTGATACACAGGCCTGCATTCATAACCCACAGTACCCTTTTAGTGTTTCCCATGTTCGACATAACCTACAAGAAAGTCATGTGAAAGGCCAAGACTGGCTCAGAGTTTTCCAGTCTAGCCTATACTACCAAATCACTCCGACCACCTTCCCAGTTACAGAATTCATTTGTTGGCTCAGAGATGCCTATTGCTGATCAACGGTTGCCATTGATGTCAACCCAAGTAGCACTAGGGGATAACCCAATATTGCATGGGAATTTTGACCTACCAAATTAATATATTCTGGGTCAATAATGATTTTGATGTTTTCTACTTGTCGAGATGTTTCTGTTGATATATGGCACGCCATGTAATTCTTCATGGTTTGAGAGATATTCATGTTTGAAGTTTGTACCCCTCGTTAGTGGGCTAAAACCCCATGGGGTTGGGGCATGGATCATTTAAAAGTAATAATTAATATTTTCTAAGCTTCTAAAATCCCACCCATGTTTACTTGTTCAAGCCCCTCTAAACTTAAGCATTTATATAAATTGTGATCTTCATTTCCTCCTTAGGAAAGGGATTTCACCATCTGAAACAGGTCATCGTGGAATTTGTGCTCTAACATTTTTTATACAAAGGTTTAGAAGCTGAAATTTTTATGAGGTGAATCTAAAATCCTGAGGAAGCTGCTATAAAAATTTTAGATCAAGGTGCAGAATATTTGTGGATATATGATCTATGGAAGTCAGGGTTTTTGCAGACTCCTAAAATTCATCTCAAAGAAGTGACCATGGTAAATTTATCATAACTCTCTCTCTGAGTATTTGATTTGAATTCCATAAAAAAAATTGTATAGTGAATAGTCTTTACTTTTCTCTCTATCAATTTAAGAGCCAAATGAAGAAACAATGACACATGGAATTCCATACAACTGCGCTCTGCTGAAAAAGTCCATAATTAGGGCATTGTGAGAGATTGGGTATAACTCTCCCTTGAAGAATCTAAACTGGGTCAGACCTATGGCATTGGAAAGACAACTCGGAGGACTACTATAAAAATGAAAATTAGATATTGAGGATCTGAAATAACAGAGATACACCAGATTCAATATCAAGCTCCTAGAAGGCAAGAAAAAGCTAGATCATGTGTTGTCAAGGGTTGCAAAGGAATAGACTTTCTATCACAAAAGAAAAGAAAGGTGTAGTAGAGGGTAGCATGACAAGAGCAGCAACCAAGGTGCATAACAGCAGCAAGAATTTCATCATATGAAGTCTTCAAGTGGGAAGCACTGCATACAGTCATTGTAAAGGTATCATTGTACTTAGTCATTGTAAATACATTATTGTACAAATTATACTAGTGTCTATCTGCCAAGGGTTGAAGAGGTAGTGCTGGGAGGTCTAGGATCATCATTGGGTGGTTGTGTCAAAGTTGGGTTTATGTTCTAGTATATCTTCTTCTTCTGCATCGTTCTATATCATTGTAAAGTAGACCATTTTCCCTGTTACGGGAGTCCATTATTCTTGTATTCTTCTATGGGGTGATAGGGTGGTGCTAGGGTGAGTTGTAGTTCATTAGGTGTTGGGGCATCCATTCATTTGACTACTGAAGAATCTCGAGCATTGGAGCATCCATCCAGTGGGAGCTGGAGAAGAATTATTTTCTAGATTCTAGGAATTTGGAGCTTTATTTTCAATTGGAGTTGAATATTAAATAATTATTAGAAAATAATTAGGTGGTTTTTTTCCTGGAGTGGGTTTCCACCTTAAAAACTGTGTGCATTAGTGTTCCTCTTATTTGCTGTTATCATTGTACAAACACTGATAATAATTTAAGATTAACTAATGCTCTATTGAAAGGAATATTGATTCACCCCCCTCTTAGTATTTCCAACAATTGGAATCAGAGCTTGGTTCCTTCAATAGCAGTTTAACAGCTAGAAGGAGGTCATGAAGCATGCCAAGAATGGTGTACCTCTATTCAATGAAAATTATTATGCACTCTGGAAAGGAAGAATGGAGGTCTATCTCTTGGCGCAAGGTTACGAAGTATGGGACACTGTTCAAAATGGATTTACATCAACCATGGATGAACAAGGTAAGAAGAATTTGGTAAATGATGCAAAAGCAAAGAATATTATTATTAGTGTACTTATTGAATCTACTTATCATAAGGTGTTATGTTGTAAAAATACCAAAAATGTATGGGAAAAGCTTGAGAATATATATGCAGGTGACTCAAATGTCAGAGAAGCAAAGCTTCAAATCTGTAGAGAAAAATTTGAGAAACTCAGAATGAAAGAAGATTGCAACATTGCTACATAATTCCAATACGTTGATGAAATAACCAATACTCTTGAATGATTGGGAGAGCCAACTGACGAGAAGACTATTATACTGAAGATTCTTAGAACGCTACTAGGGAGAATCAACCCAAAGGTATCGGTCTTAGAATATAGTGCAAATCTGGACAAACTCAGCAAAGAGGAATTACATGGAGTTATCATAGCATATGAAATGATACTTGATGAATAAGAGGGTACTTCGCATCTAGAAACTATGTTCGTTGCATCTAAGAAAACCAATAAGGATAAACAACCTTCAATTGAAAAGACATGCACCTCCAAGTGTGAAGAAAATGGAGATGATGAAGAAGGTCTTTCAAAAGAATAATATGCTTACTTCACGAGAAAACTAAAAATTGGTAAGGGAAAATTCAAAGGTAAACTTCCATTGATATGTTTCAGCTGTAATGAGGTTGGAAATTTTGCAGCAAAATGTCCAAAGAGAAGTGATGGAAACCCAAAAGGAAAGAAAGGCTTTAAGAAATTCAACAAGCAAGGATCCAAAAGGAAATTTCTCTCTAAAGAAGATAGCTCATCATCCAATGAAGAAAGTGACAGCAAAGAAGAAGCCAATGAGAGAGTATTGTTTATGGCCAAGCACAATAAACCCAAGCATAATAGACAAGAGGTATCAAATAACGAAGAAGAAGGATGGACCATAGAATAATTTTATGAGGAAGAAATAAAGCCTATAAAAGATCTCAAGGAAGAGAAGATCTATTCCAATACTCTTGAAGAACAAGTTCAAGGTCTCAAAATTGAAGTTGAAGAACACAAATGCATTGAAGAGTCACTTCAAAAAAAGTTGGAAGAAAGCAACCAACAAAGGGAAGAATTAGAAGCCGAAGTAGTCTCGCTATGTGAGGAAGTGAAGAAAGGAAAAACTATCCAAAACTATGCCAACAACTCAAGGGCATTGGAAGAACTCATCAACAATCAAAGATCTTACAATGACAGAACTGAAATCGATTACAAACAAGAAGAAGCAGGACCTTCTACAACAAAATACAATGAACCTATGAGATCTGACATGCATGTAGACTTCACTGGACAAGATCCACAAGAACATCCTTGGAAGACAATTCCTCGACGAAAATTTCCATTCAGGTACCAACATATTTTTATGGCTACTGTTATTCATGTGGAAAATTTAGTCATAAAGTTGTAGAATTTCGCACGTACCCTAGGAGCGATTACAATTCCAGGAGATCTGTCAAATATGAACCCCAGGGCTCAATGAAACATCAATAGATTTGAAAATTTAAGAAATAATATTGAATGTTACAAATGTCGAAATTTTGGACACATAGCCAAAGACTGCAGACTTGAAAATCCTCCAGAAGAATCTTCGAAGCCACCGAATGAACGAACATGGAAGAAGAAGAAGAATGAGAATTGTGCTCTCATTTTCAAGGCTCCAAAGAACAAAGATGTGTGGTATGTTGATAGTGGTTGCTCAACGCATATGAATGGAGATAGAAATAAATTTGTATCTCTGAAAGAGAAGAAGGATGGAACTGTGTCCTTTGGAAATGATGGATCTTCAAATGTTATAGGATCAAAACCTGTCACTCTCGGAAGAAAAGATGCTCTAGCCAAGAATGTTCTATTGGTTGAAAACATGAATCACAATCTACTCTGTCTTGGGCAAATGTGTGATCAAGGACACACAATACTATTCAGCTCCCCGAAATGTGAAATCAAGAAAGGCATGTATGGTTAAATTGTGGCTACATCAAGTCGAGCTCAAAATGGCATATATGTTCTAAATGAAGCAACTAAAGCATGTCTAATAGCTAAAGAGGATGATACAATAATTGGTAGCAATGATGATTGACTAAGTAAGAAGTTTGCTGCAAAGGTGTAAAGTGATTTCGAGATGTCTTTACTTGGTGAGATGACATGCTTCTTAGCACTTCAAATATCTCAAAAAGAGAAAGGAATATTTATATTTAAAGCCAGGTACATCAAGGAAATGCTCAAGAAATTTAAAATGGACTATTGCAAACCCATCCTTACTCCAATGGTAACAGGTTTCAAATTGAGCATAGAAAACTCATCTAAGGATGTGGACCAAAGGTTGTACAGATCTATGTTTAGTAGTATTCTATATGTAACAGCCTCCCGACCAGATGTTATGCAAGCAGTTAGAAAGGTAGAAATATTCCAAGAAGCACCAAAAGTATCACATATTAAATATTCACCAACATTGGAATATCTTCGCCGGAAGCGTGGGATTCTCCCAAGTTCTCATTAGATTTTCCTTTTCATAATATAAAGGGGGAGTTGAAGTGTGTAGAGGTCCACAGGATGGTTGGGTCTTAGGGGGAGTTACCCTTTGCCATTTATTTCAAAGGGAGAGAGAATTTTGTAGGAAGAGGTGTCATGATCACAGGGGGAGTACTCGTGTTTCCATCAATGCCAAAGGGGGAGATTGTTGATCAGCAGTTATCATTGATGTCAACCCAAGCAGCACCAGGGGATAACCCAATATTGTATGGGAATTTTTACCTACCAAATTAATATATTTTGGGTCAATAATTCTTTTTATGGTTTCTAATTGTCGACATGTTTCTGTTGATATATGGCACACCATGTAATTCTTCACGGTTTGAGAGATATTCATGTTTGAACTTTGTACCCCCAGTTAGTGGGCTAAAACCCTGTGGGGTTGTGTCATTGGTCATTGAAAATTCATAATTAATATTTTTTAAGCTCTTAAAATCCCTGCCACGTTCACTTGTTGAAGCCCCTCTCAACTTAAGAATTTATATAAATTGTGATATGCATTTCCTCCTTAGGGAAGGGATTTTGCCATCTGAAACAAGTCATCGTGGAATTTGAGCACTAAAATTTTTTTCTACAAAGTTTTAGAAGCTGAAATTTTTATGAGGTGAAGCCAAAATCCTGAGGAAGCTACTATAAAAAATTTAGATCAAGGTGCGCAAAATTTTTGGAGATATGATCTGTAGAATTCAGGGTGTTTGCAGGCTCCTGAAATTCATATCAAAGAAGTGACCTTGGTAAATTTGTCATAACTCTCTCTCTGAGTATCTGATTGGAATTATATAAAAAGTGATGGATATTTCACAGTCTGTAATTTTCTCTCTATCAATTTCAAAGCCAAATGAAGAAACAGTGACACATGGAACTCCATACAAATGTGCTCTACATAAACAGACCATAATCAGGGCATTGTGAAAGATTGGGTATAACTCTCTCTTGAAGAATCCAAATTGGGTCAGACATGTGGCATTTTAAAAAGGACTCAGAGGAATACTACAACACCAAAAATTAGATATTGAGGATCTAAAATAACAGAGATACACTACATTCAATATCAAGCTCCTAGAAGGAAAGAAAAAGCTAGATCATGTGTTGTCAAGGGTTGCAAAGGACGAGACTTTCTACGGAAACAAATCAAAGCAAGGTGTAGCATAGGGGAGCATGACAAGAGCAGCAACCAAGGTGCATAACAGCAGCAAGAAGTTCATCATATGAAGTCTTCAAGTGGGCAACACTGCATACAATCATTGTATAGGTATCATTGTACTTAGTCATTGTAAAAACACTATTGTACAAATTGTACTAGTGTCTATCTACCAAGGGTTGAAGAGGCAGTGCTAGGAGGTCTAGGATCATCATTAGATCATTGTGTCAAAGTTGGGGTTATGGTCTAGTATATCTTCTTCTTCTGCATCATTATATATCATTGTAAAGTGGACCATTTTCCCTAGTACGGGAGTCCATTCTTCTTCTATTCTTCTATAGGGTGGTAGGGTGGTGCTAAGGTGAGTTGTAGCTCATTACGTGTTGGGGCATCCATTCAGTTGGCTACTGAAGAATCTCGGGCATTGGAGCATCCATCTAGTGGGAGATGGTGAATAATTCTTTTCTAGATTCTAGGAAGTTGGAGCTTTACTTTTAATTGGAGTTGAATATTAAAGAATTATTAGAAAAGAATTAGGTGGTTTTTGTCCCAGAGTGGGTTTCCACCTTAAAAACTGTGTGCATTTATTTTCCTCTTGTTTTCTGCTATCATTGTACAAAAACTGATAATAATTTAAGATTAACTAATTCTATATGAAAAGAAATATTGATTCACCCCCCCCTTCTCAGTATTTCCAAAACCTATGACAAGCACAGAGATGTATTCCTCTCGGCTTAGTGAAACAAGGTTTTCCAAATTTCCCCTAAGCTCATCAAGAACACTCTTCGTTTCCCACACAGCCCAGAATATTTCGCATTAACCAAGTTGTCCCTGTCGCACCAGTTCTCTAAACTACACTGGAAGCAATAGAGTGAGTCCCTCTCCTTCATCTCAAACTCTCACCTTACTTCCATTCCATATTTGGACATGGTGTCCTTGACCTCATTTTCCGATGACATCTATTCAGTTCTCACTCTCATCCCTGGGTTGTTAGGTCTTAGGGAGGTCGAAAAGGTGTCCAAAGAGTGCATAGACCTCCTTTGGCTCATGTCTCAACCAGGTGTTGTTCTGGATATTCCCACCTTTCTAGCTTCGGCCATATAGACCCAATTTCAAGAAATGCCCTCTCTAAGGGATTTTTATTTATGCTCGCTAGTTTTTTACCTGTTTCTATTCAATCATTATAAAAAGTTTGAAGCTTTCGGCCTTGAAAATCTCTCTAGAACAAATGGCCATCCCAGAACCGTCTTTGAGTGGAACATTTCAGTACGGAAAAAGCCAAATGGGAGGGGTTACTCAAGGTTCTTGAACGAGTTCATGACCATTGCCTATACCATACTTCATGAAAATCCCCCGCCCAGGATTTTTCCTGAGCAGAAAGACTGGTTGCAGTTTGACGATGAAGAAAGCACAAGGGATTGGTATTTTTTTTATGATTACACTGAGATCAGGGTCTATAGTGCTAATGTACCCCCTTACTGCCTGTCGTTGTTTCCTACCATGTAGGTTTTCACCCTCGAGTATGTTCGACAAACCATGAAGGTAGAACAGTTCCATTTTGTCCCTGCTAAGAAGGGTGATATCCTCAAGCTTCCTACTACCATTGGCCCTTTTACTGTAAACTCAAGAAACTCCCTCTCCATAGTGGAAACTCTGCTCTAGGGAATGGATTTAGTGCTGGGGAAATTCTAGTCCTACAACTCGAAAGGAATTATATAAAGTAGGAATATGAAGATTAGGTTCACTGCATATGTGCAAGAGACTAGGCCCTTCATTTAATGGAGAGCTAACCTTGACACATGGCCTTTGGCTTCGTAGATGGTGGCCGAATCTTCAACAACAGAAGGAAGGGGTGACACTGCTTCAGCGGGCACAAGAAAAAAAGGGCAGAATGATGAAGCAAATTTTTCAGAAGAACCCAAAGGATTGTATATAGGTGAGGGATCTCATCCCTACAAAAATAGAAAAAGTGATGATGTGGAGATCCTCTGGGATGAAATACCCTTGGAGGAGTTGGTCAGGTACGGAGAGACAAATAAGAGCAAGGTGGGTTTCAAAGTAAATTATGATGATGTGTCATGTTCAAAACACTCTGGGATATCGCAGGCCACTTTGGTAAGAAGATCCAAAGTGAGAGAAGAAATTAGAAGCAAAAACAACACCCTGAGAAAGATGCTTCAAGCAGAACCGACGAGTTTCGTAGACAAGTATCAGACCCAGCTCAATACAAAGCTGGATATGGATAAAGAACAAATAATATTTTCTATCACAGAGGCAGTGCTAGACCCTACTGCTAATGAAGTCAGCTACAAGGCTCTGGAGGTAGCTATGAATTTTTCACAGGTTCCCTTAACCGATAAAATGGGCTTACATAAATGTATAGGAGACATGTTGAGGGACAAGGTCGTGAAGCTTGCACTTGCTTTAAGAAAGCTCAAAGATAAATACAAGGAGGTGGTAGATAATTTGAAGAAGGAGAGGAAAAATTCCAGGGGGGTCAGCAATAACCTTCATCGTCTCAAGAAAATAATGAGCGAAAAGGGAATCGACAAGGAAGGAATCTAGAAGAAAATCATCCGGGATTTAGAGATCAAAAACTCAGAATTCAAGAAGATACTTAAAATTCCTCAGGGGGACTATGTGCAACCCAAGGAATTAACTCAAGTGGAAAAATAAAACTTGGCCCTCATAGATACCCCTGCTTGGGAAAGAGATGAGAATGCCAAAATAGTTGACGAGCTTGTTGCCCTCAGACGAAGATTCACTGACTTGCAAGAAAATTTGGATACTCATGTCTGCGTAACCCCAACTCCTGACCTAGTAGACACTACCTCAACACAGTTAACCAAGGCCATCTTATACCTACAGGTTTCAGAGGAACAAGCTCACACTACACAACAGAGAATTCAAGAATTGATGGCTAGGGTGGAACAAAATAATAAATCATATAGGCCGTACAAACAGAGGTGGAAGAAGAAAATAAGGAGAAGAAGCTACAAGAGAAGGTTATCAAGGACCTGAATAACTGGATGAAAGGAAATGCAACCCTCCTCAAAGCCAAGTGTCTCATTCATGCTGACATCAGGACAGAGGTAAGGAAATGTTGGGATTACATCATGCTGATGAATGAAAAGAAAGTTGTTATCTGATTATGTAAGGAGAAATTGCAGGAAGGATGGGCGGAAGCTGAGGCAAAGGTAGCCATGGCCACGAGGTATATTTCCTACCAAAATGGTCTACACTCTGAGGAGTTAGCCACGCAAGGAATTGAAGACCGTTTCAAGGGAGTGATGGAAATCAGACGGATAATTGAGAAAGAGACAGCGCACATGAATGCATTAAGTGGCTTGGATCGGGTCGCTAAGTCTGTAGGGAATTTTGAAGAAGAGTGGGATGAGCTGGTGAAAGCAGGCCTCCCATCATGCCGTGATTCTACAACTGCCACTTTCTCAATTTTAACTAATTACGAAGAGAAGCTGGCAGTGGTTATGAATCAGAAAAATCTTCCATATGAGAAAGCCACTCGCTTGAAAGATCAAACAATTATGGCTACCCTTGGAAAAGAAATTTCCCTCCTCTGCCACATCAGACAGTGCTTGACGGTGCAAGTGGATTATTCATAATTGAAAGATATGCAAGCCTCAGTGGACATCTTCGCAACAATATCCTTGCCAGGAGTGGCCATATTGCAGAAATATAGTAATTTCACAAGTGTGCTAGTCATCACACCGTCCATCCAGTCTCTGCCACCTCAAAAGCACAAAAATGGTTTGTTTGCATCATCGGTGCTTCCAACTCAGTTGGCAGCAGCTAAACCTCGCTCTTCCAAAAAGTGATCATCATGTTCTGGCCCTAGTGGCCTTCTTACTTTTATTTTCATATTTTTGTAATATCGAGTGAAATTGTAATTTTTCCCTCTACACTTTTTTATTTTCTATTCAAGTTGTTTTACTTTCTGTTGGTGCTCATGCTAAGGCCACTACAGAGATGATGAGAGGAATTCTTCCTCATCATCGGTTTTTTATTTTGATAAAGACAAGAAACGAAAAAGACATTTCCATGAACACATGTTGATCCAAAAATATCTTCTGCTAATAGTAGAAAAAGGAAAATATAAAAGGAGGACCCCAAGTCTAAAACAGGGTTCCTGATTTGGAGAATAGAGATTGTTATTGGTAAATTCCCTTATTGTAAATTTTTCTTGTGTTTTATGTTGAATAAATCCCGATGGGGAAGAATATAATGAAATTTTTTTGCTGTGAGAAGGATTCCTGGTGAGATCAGTTGCAGTTTGTACTCATTATAATCTAATACAAACATGTTTGCACCTCATCACTCTTTCTATGTCAAACATTTCTGGAATCCGAACACTTGATTAATTGGGATGAATTTATCTGTTTCAAATACTCATGTATTTAGTCCATCATGCTTTAAATATGGCTCAGAGCTATGATATTATGTTCACATTTTTCACTTCATGTACTCATCCTTCTTCCTATGTTGACTGCTGATGGATTCTTATTTAATATTAATCCTATATGTGGTTAATATTCTCTCTATTTGATGCCATTGTTAATACGCTCTTTACAATTTTATATCTGTGTGCTGTGTTTCACAATCCGGCCCTTCTCATAGCTCATAGATTTAGATTCATCTTCGATAATATCTCCATAGGACCCTAATTACTTGATATCGGGTATTGCTGCTTGTATATCTCTACTATCGAGGTCTTGATCCCTGTTTATGAAGTTATAGAAATCATTTATGAACAAGAAGATATGTGCCACTGACCATGGAAAGCTTTCTTGAATCTTGTTGGCTTTAAGATGACCTAATCACTTGTCCTTAACAACTCATGGCTGTTGTAGCTCCTTGTCTCTAGGAGCTACAACATCTTTTTGGTGCCGTTTCCGAGGACCGAGTTTGAATATTATCCCCGGGTATGACCAAATAATGTCCACCCTTCAAAACTAGGTGAGCACGAAGGGTTGAAAGTTGTATATCCCTCACCCTGGCGACTCCATAATTCTTAAAAATTTCTAAAGCTACTTGCAGTCCTGGCTTTTCAGAATCCTCACTTAAGGTTAGATACTTCTCAGCTCAGAACACCCTCTGTATTTGATCCAGAAAAAATCCTATTCAAGAGGATTTGGAAGGAAAAGTAGCCTGCACAAACTGACATACCCAAATCTTACCTTGAAGGCTCTCCAGCTTCTTCCCAGCAAGCTCAGGCTCAAAGTCCTGGATCCATTACCAAAGTGCTTCAATACCTGCCAGATAACCCCATTCTTGAACAACTAAAGCTAGAAGATGATGCAGAGTCTGTAGACACATCTAGGTTTGTCCTACACCCTACCCCAGAAGCTGAACAAATAAAGCAGGTAACTACTACTGAAATCCTACTGGGCCTAACCAATTTACAAACCACAGTTCAACATATTCCCAGTACCACCCAGTAAAATCCCCCTCTAGCTCCACCACCCCCCATGGTAGTCCCTAGCTTCTTATTGAATAAATATTCCCCTCTGGCGTTGCCACAGATTTTGAAGGATATGCCACAATATTACATGAAGCACCTGCCCCGGTTTACCGAGGAGGACATCAGTACCACATAGAAACATTTGGAAGATTTTTGTGCCTTTGCAGAAAATTTTAATCTATAAAATTTGGTTGTGGTTCTGAGGTTATTCATCCAATATTTGGATGGAGAAGCCAGGAAGTAGTTCACAATCCTTGGAGATAATACCATCACTAACTGGGAAGATATGGAAAATGCTTTCACCAGGAAGTGGGGAGAGAAAAGTAACTATGGTTATTGTCTTATAGAATTCAATAATTCCAAGAAAAGACACAATGAAGATGTGGCAGAATTTATAAAGAGGTTTAAAAAGCTGTATGCCAATCTACCAGCTGATATGAAGCCACCCCAAGCAGTAGCTAAGGTGGTGTTGGTAGGAGCTTTTGAGTCCGAATTTGGTTTCACTTTGAGGGAGATAAAATCCACTTCTCTCGATTAAGCTCAGACTGATGCTTTAGAAGTAGAAGTTAACTTTGCTTCGACAGGAAATTCAAAAGGTAGATTGGACTATGATTTTAGGCGAAAGGGTAAGGAAGAAGCCTCTTCTTCAGCTCAAGAAAAGGAATTATCAGCTTACTAAATTGAGGAGATGAATAAAATGATTAATATTCTTTCCAGCAAATTGGTGAAACTGGAACTAGAAGATAATAATACCTCCTCTTGTCCAACACAGCCTACTTTTAACAGGGGGTACAATCAGCAGAATAGGAAACCTCCTCTGCAAATCCTGCAATGGGACAGAAAAGAGCAACAAGATCACATTCAACCTCCTTTATATTTGGAGGGACAAATAGAAGTACCCACTGAAGATGTTCCAGATGGGGAAGAGGATTAGTGTTTTTCTTATTCAGAAGGAGAAGAGGTATGTCTTTCCCTACATGAAGAAGAAGAAGAGGGAGGAAAAGTAAACCCCACTGAAGAACCTGAAATGGATGATTAATGTAGGCAGTTTGTTGACTTTATGCAAGCCCAGTTTCATAATAAGTATGATCTACGGTCTTCCAGGAAGCAAACCTGTACTCAAGATCAAGAAGAAGAATCACCTTCTAAGGAAATTGTCCTTCCAAAGACTGATAACAAAGGCAAGAAACCCGTTGAAGAATATTCTACATAGAGAGATGTCCCTGCATCCTCATCCACAGTTATACCCGATCATATTACTCATGCTAAAGGCATGTCAAATGTCGAAAATCCTCCTATCTTAATTAAAGAACTAAAATATACCTCTATAGAAAAAGTTAGTCCTATTTTCAATCTCCAAAAAGAGTTAGAGAAAGTCAAGATCCCGGTTCCTCTAGTTGAACTTCTTAAAGAACCCTCCTATAAGGCTCAAGTCTCCCAATTCATGCTCCCTCATGGATTAATTTCACCCCCAGACTCCGTTAACCTTCAAGAAGAAAGGCCCATGGTAGTTTTTGGCCCCCGTGTAGAAGAATTGGACTCAACTACCCCACCTTTTTATGTTTCTTTGGTCATCCATGATTTGTTGTTACATAAATGTATGTTGGACTCGAGAACCTCACACTATCTATTACCACTTTCATTCATGGAACAGTTATGTCTCCAGATCACCTGTCCTTATAAAGATATCTATTCGTTTGACTCTAAAAGGGTTAAGTGTCTAGGGATGATCAAAGACCTAGTGGTGAATTTGGGACAAATTCCAGCCAAGAGAGTTGTCATGGATATAGTTGTTGTAGATATCCCAGCCTGTTTTGCAATTATCCTATCCAGATATTGGGGTACTAATATCTGAGGGTTGATTAAAATAGATCTAACTTATGAAACCATTCTAGTGTTTGGAGGACAAGAAAGAAGGTTTTACAGGGAGTCAATATTTGTCAAAATGGTAACCAAAGATAATGGCTCTGTAAACTCACTAGTATATAGCAATGAAAGAGAGTTCTAATGTCTAATGCTTGAAGAAGATCCGGAGCTTTTGTAAGAACCATCATATAATCTATTAAAACCTCAAAATTCCTCAGACGAGGATGAGAAGGGAATGTGGGTTTTACACTTTGATGGAGATAACTCCAGAGAAGGAAATGGAGCAGGGGTTCCCTTAATTTCTCCTAAAGGAAAATTAGTACCTTCTCTTTAAAATTGGAGTATGAGTTCACTAATAATGTGGCGGAGTATGAATCTTTACTCCTAGGTCTAAAAACTGCCAAGGATATGAACATTCAGAGCCTTAAATTTTTGGGGGATTCAGAGCTGGTGGTGAGCCAGATAAGGAACTAGTGTCAAGTTAAATATCCTCACCTAAGAGCATACATAATCGAAGTATGTGATCTGGGGAGAATTTTTTCTTAACATTCTACATACAATTTATGTTGAGAGATCAGAACAGGATGGCAGATTCACTGGCTCTGGCAGCAAGCAAGTTTCACCCACCTTAGAATCCACTTCTAAAGTACGTATTAGAGGTGCGTTGTCATCCTTCCATTCTAGATAATGTCAAACATTGGCAGGCGTTCGAGGATGAGGAGCAGATGAAACATTTCATGGAGACTCTAGAGGAATTCACTAAATCGATTATTGATATAGTGGAGGAGGAAGAAACTGAAGAAAAACCCCAAAATAAGTGGTAGGAGATGGCGGTTGGTCATAAGGTGTTGCAGTTGAAAGGAAACATGATTCCCAGAGGGTTGGTACCCTTGGAGAGGTTGTTTGATAATAATGATGTCCCCATCACCTCCAATAAACTAACACCAGAAACATAGGTGGAATATATTAATGTTGGGATGGAAGAAGACCCTAAGATAATCAAACTATCTAAGGGAGTACTAGAAGGACACCGAGAGAGGTATGTTTAGTTGTTTCACTCCTATAGGGATGGTTTTGTTTGGTCTTACCAAGATCTCAAAACTTTTGATATAAGCATCATTCAGCGTAAGATCCGACTGAGGGCTGAAGCCAAACCTCATAAGCAGAAAGTAGGGCAGATTAATCCTCTGCTACTCCCCGCTATAGAAAAGGAAATTAAGAATCTGCTAAAGGCTAAGATTATTGTACCTCTGAGGTATTCCAAATGGGTGGCCAATTTGGTGCCAGTTTTTAATATTCCTAAATTAGCTTACAACTAATACGAATATTAATTTTTCTTTTTAAATATAGATGGATGAATAAATGTGCAAGGAGGCTCATAAATTTCTCAAGTATGAATAAAAATCCCTTATAGTCTGAAAAGGGATCATGAAATAACCATATCAGGCATCCACATGTGTGAACAATGTCTAAATTATGTGGACAAGGTCAAGTTTGACCAAGTCAACAACATTTATTCTCAAAGAGTGGATCCTAAATAAAGAAATCTCATTGTGAATGGAAATCAAGCTAGCTAGAGAAAATGAAGACATGTTGAGTATGAAAGAGGTTAATCACTTGACCAAGTCAACCATGACCAAATCTACATTGCAGTCTAGATGCATTGAACCTCCTAGAGGGACATCATAGTTATAGAAGGAGATTATACATGTGAAAGGAGCTAAACTAATGAAGTGTTTTAGGGTTTTTACAAAAATTCAATCTTATAAAAGGAAGAGGAGAGCAACATGAAGGGGTTGTTGAAGATTATTATTTTATGAAGGTATTATCTGCTTAAACATCCCTTGTTGGGATTTCCTGTTTAGGAATCCCACCTCCTTCCTTGAGCAACTCTTGGAGAAGACTTGTTCCATATTTTCCACTATTAGGCTTGGGCCAAGATTCACCTTACATCTATGGCGTTGATCGTGTTTAGGGTTGGGTTTTCCTTGTGAGTTGCAACAAGTGGAAGACATTAGATCTGCTGAGATCTAGACTATACTAGTGCCTCTTCTCAATGAATGTGTATTTGAACCTCCTGGAAGAGTGCATTAGCTGATTGAGCTTCAGATATAGACCTTGGAATTAGGAAAAATCATTCTTATAGCCTACAACATATTTTCTCTCTCCATACTACGTTATTGCAAAGGAGAAGTTGCAGGGTGTTTTGTCTGCATTTTGGAGGAGAGATCTTCGGTGTTAGGATTCTTCCTCCCACTGTAGTGATCCATGGATTGGCCATCCAATACAAGTTTTTTTAGATATGATCTACTATCCTATTATATGATTCATAAATTTCTGAATAATTCTCCAGATCTGCAACTTTAGATCTCAGATCTACTCTTTATGCTTCATGTTTTGCACAAAACCCCAAGGGGAATGTATAGATGAGCTTTTCTTGTACACAGATCTGAATTAGATATATATTTTTATGTACATATCTGCTCTAGATATGAGTATTAATAAAATACTACTTCATCCCCAAAAAATAGCCCTATCATGTTTATGCAGTCCTTTGTTATGGTTGTAGCACCTCATTTATGAGGATTTCTCTTGTATACTTTCATTCTCTCTTGTACAATGTATAGGTTGTAATGTAAATATGATTTTATTTAACAATATTGTTATTTAAACATCCATATCAGCTTACTTATTTTCTTCAGTGGATCTGTGTTATTTCTGAAGCAGTCCATTGCATATAGTTGCACCCCTTCTCTTTGGGTGTTTCTCAGCTAGACTTGTTTGTGGGAGATCTATTTAACCCACCTAGTTTGATTTGTTTTTTCTCTCCTTTTGGATTTATATCTTATATGAGCTAATATAAGGGATACAAGATCTTTGAACTCATTTTTGAGCATATATTTCTTAGGAGTGCGTTATTTCAGCAAGCTTGCTGTGTTGTTCCATATTTGGAATATTACAGTAGTATCAGAGCTTCTTTATTGGCTCAACCTATGAGCTTCAAGTAGTCTGGAGTCTTCTCATGGGGAGGAGGAGATATGCAAGAGAAACCAGAGTAGATCCTTTTTTTTTGGAGGAATTAGGTTCATAGAACTTCTATCTCAAGTTCTACAAGGTACCAGAAAAGACATCAGAGAAATGAGGAGGGAAGAGCAGGAAGATCCCTCGACCAGATCTACAAGATCTATACATGAGGAAAGTTCTAAATCCCCATCTCAGGGATATGTGCACTCATCCATATCACCAAATATTCAATGTTCCGTCATTGATTTCTTCATGAAGAGGAAGAAAGGAGGTGTGCCCAAGAAGGAGACTCTTTGAGAGTATTTGCGGGAATATGAAGCTCAATATAAGGAGTTCAAAAATAAATTGAACTTACAAAGGTTTTGTAATATCAAGGAGGACAAAAGAAAAAAGGAGAAGCATCATGATATGGGTAGATTCGATCTATCTACTTTTGATGGATCACCCAAATGTCCAGTTAGGGTTTGGGTGGAAGAGATAAGCAAATTTGTGCATCAACATCAAGTTTCGAAAATTGAAGCCATCAAAGTAGCAGCACTACATTTTAAAGGTAAACCATTTTCTTGGTGTTTTTTTGAGTCTTTTTCCTTAAGAAACGAAAATACACCTACTTATGCAAATTTTATTGAAATATTATTGGAAAGGTTTGATGAAGCTCCATGTGTAACATCTTCTATTGAAACTATCAAACCATGTCAAACAAATATTTTTCATGAGTTGGAAGGGTCTATGCATCCAACTCCATTTCTGAAAAACATGGAAGAAGGTGTAAGTTTGTTTGATGCCTTGCCAAGGGCAAGATCTCCATTGGATGAAGGAAATCATGTAGGTTTCTCCTTCAATAGATGACCAAGATCTAAGGTCACTTGTTGATGATGAGGAAATTTCAGTTATTGAAGAGGAGGAGGGGAAGGCAGGAGATGATAACACACTCACAACAAAAGCACCCCAAGCACCTCTTGATTGGAGAAAAATTAAAGTGTTCTCTCAACTATGGGTAGAATTTGCATACTTTTCTAAGCAGGGAGCCCCGGGAGAAGCCAGCACAGGGCAAAGAATCTGTCATGAATTCAAAAGAGAGATGAGAAATTTTCTAAAAGGGGCATTGCTATCTTCAACTCAATTGTCTGCACTAAGGAAGGAGGAATCGAAATTCTATGATGGCATGGACATGAGGACACATGGAAAATTCATATCTTTGGGGCGGCCCATGGTACCTTCATTCATAAAAGAGATTTTTGAACATGATAAGAGGATGTTGACTCTCTTGCATGCATGGGCCAGATTAAGGAAGTATTGGAAGACAAGGACTTTTTGAGGGGAATTTGATTTCCATCTACTTCAATCTTGTCTTGGGAAAGATCAGGTGCAAAGGAGGCAACAAAGGGAATATTATGATGCTCCAACATGTAATTTTAACATCAATAATGCCAAAAAGGAGAGCCATGATATGAAAGGGGCTACATTTCAGACCTCTACAGCCTTGTCATTCTTGGGAAGCCTGGATCCTTATTGGGATTCCCAACTCATGATGGAATACTCCAAGGACCTTTTCACATGTGGGGTTCTTGATGGGGAAGTAATGGATGGGATATTTAAGGTAGTTGATGGAGTCATTTATTTCTATAATATTATCCTTTTGTTTAGAGACTCCAAGCTCAAGGAGAGACTACTAAATGCAACCTGTTAGTCATCAGTATTTTTTACCTATTGTTGATGACTAGTTTCCTTAGCTAAGTTTTCAAGAAGCTAATCTCAAATTGTCAATCTATCATCTACAAAGCACCCCAAGAAAATTTTGGTCCTCGTACCCCTTCATATCAGTCTATGATGAGAACAATCTCCAGTTTTTAAGACCTATCTTGTTTCAACAAAATATCTATGTCTAGAGTTGTATTAACTTGGTTTATCTGTTGTCATTTACCCTTGTTTCTCATGCCATTCACTATCCAAAGGTTGAAAAAGTGTTTGCAACTCTATCCCTAGTCATCTTGTCATTTGAAAATCTGATCATGCTTAAGAAAACACTTAGAATCTGTCAAAATTGTCCCTAAGTTAGATAGTGGTGTTTAGGGAGTTTTTCCTTGGCTAAGATATCCTAGGCCAAAAAGCCTCTGTCTAGTACCAGTCAACCATGAATTAGTTCCTTTTCTACAAAGAAATAATTGTGCTATCCATAGGTCGTACACCACTAAGAGGTCACTTTGTCTCATCTCAGAAGAAGTTCAACAAAGATCCAAATCAGGAAAAGAGAAGGTTTGTCACTGTCTGAAGAAATATGCTTAGGTCATGGTAAAATCTCCATGAAACACCAATAGAGCTCTCCAAGGTTCCAAAGCATCCATTTTTACATCTCTACAGGGGTGCAACTAAATGATATAACCTTGATAAATGATAAAAGGTCCCACAAGGCAACTATTTAGGTTGAAAGGGCCTCCACAGGAGCAATATGGAGAAAGAAAGCTCTGAAAGAGGTGAAACAGTTGTTAAAAAGGGCAACCCCAAAACACAAATGAACATAGCCACTATTCAAAAATTTCATTCAAATCACAAAAAGAGATAAGTTCAAAATTGATAAAAGAAGTTTTGAAAGAAAACCCTTATGAGTATAAAGGGCACGAAGCCAACGATCATTCTCACTTTTCAAACCGAGTCACTGAGGGAGAACATGTATTGAAAATTTTTTTGAATCATTTTAAGGTTGAGTAAATGTGTGGCGTGCTTGTATCCTTACACGGCGTGCCTATAGGTGCTCAATGAACAAAAGTGTTAAGGGCATGGCACACCTGTGTGGTTGCGCAGCACGCCTGTGCTCATCATTCAACGGGCACCTAGGGCTGAACTGACAGCTTGAACACAGCGAATTTTTTTCCCGTTCAGGCCTGCCCCGCTTAGTAAACATCTTTTAACACGGTTATCCTTCCATTCAAGCTCACCTAGCTCGGTAACCATATTTGAACGCAATTTTTCTTCTATTCAAGCCCGCCCATCCCAGTAACCATATTTGAATGTGTCCTCTGCCAGCCCAGGCCAATACTCAAAGAGGCCATCAAAGGTGCCAAGATCGATTTTCAAACAACAAATTCACCTCCAAACACAGCAAAACACATGTTTTAAAGGTATTTATAGCTCTTGGCCCAATTTTGATTTAAAGGAAAACAATGTTTAAAGAAGGGGCTTGTTGACAGTTTGAAGGGGTTTTCTTGTTTTGAGTAGTCAAGGGAAAAATAACACAGTTTACTCTCAAGCCTATCTTGTTTGCTAGCCTAGAAAAAAATAGTGATTTCAAGAGCACATATTTTCTTAAAAGAAAAATAGATTGAGTATACAAAAGAAAAATCAGTCCTACATAGAACCAAGCATTTGTTATGATAAAGGGAGAGTAAGTCTGTCTTCATAAGTAAAAAAGAAATCTGTTTGCAGATTTGTGAAAAGAAACACAGTCAGATAAGTAGTCTTATTTTCATCAAGAAAGACTAGTTTGTCGGCCAAATATTACACGTTCTATAAAGAAAGATAGAGTTTGTATGAAAACTTTTTACTAAGTGATAGGGAGACTACTTTGTTTAAAAGAAACAGTGATCATTAAAGAGGGACAGTTTGTTCAAAGGGAAAGCACAATGTTTTTCAAAATTTTATTCTTTGATTTGAGAGAAAGGAAGATAGTGATTGGGTGAAACAGTTTTGATCAGTTTATAAGGGGTTTTCTCACCTATTAATACATTTTTTTCAAAAAAGTAGTATTTGAGAGGAAAATAGTTTTAGTGTCAAAAAGAGAGGGGACTTGTCTTGAAAAAACAGTGATCAAAGAAGAGAATTTGTTTTCATTCAACAAATACTTGTTTGCCAAATAAAGAGAAAAACAATAGTCTATTTTTCAGTACATTTCAAGGTCTTGTTTTGCAAGTCAGTGAAGGGTATCAAAATAAAAAATGCCTCCAAAGAAGGACATCAGAAGTGGGTATCACAATAGGTATGAGCCTGTTACAACTCAGGAAGTGAATGAATCTCCTTCAGTACTCTTCAATTTTCATGAAGTAGGGTGCTTGGAATTTTGCCAAAAAGTCCAAGAAGTAAAAAATCACCCTCCTTCGACTCATTTGTTTGCTTTGAGGCTGCAAGGAAAGCATGTCCATCTAGAAGGTCTGGATTTAAAACTCTTTCCTAGGGCTATCTATAAATAAACTAAGATCCCCTGTATAGGAGAAAAGTGGTTCAAGCAAACATACCTGGATGTGAATCACTACAAACCCTTTCTAAAACCGGATCATTAGGATGCTTGCCAAGCTATTTTCCCTTTTTCTCACTTGTTGACCAGCTATGCCCCCCTCATGAAATTCATCATGAAGTATTTCACGTGTGAATGGAGGTTTCCTGGATTTATGCCCATCACATTAGGCTTCTTATGCATTTCACAAGAACTCAGTTGTTGAACCTACCTTTCTTCCTCTACAGAAGCATGTAAAAGATCATCTCTACTATCCAAAATAATCCCTCCGCTTTGCAACAAGCTTGTTTATTTCATAATTCCCTTATCAAGATCATCATCCTCCATCAACTCGAGAAAAATAGAGTTTCTTGGGACTCTTTCATCTCCCATCCCGATTTTTCCATTGCCTCGTCATCTCATGTGCCTTCCTCACCATCCAATCATCATATTTCTCCTTCTTCTAGTAAATCCACTCCTAAAAGACCAAAATCCCCTAGGATTGAGAGTGAATAAGAGAAGAGGCAAACTAGTAATGAAGAAGGGCAAGGTGACAAGAGGAAAACTAGTAATGATGAGGGACAAAGTGAATACTCTAAGCATGACAATGGGGAAGAAGGAAATGATGGTGAGCATCAAAAAATTGATAGTGAGCATGAAAAAAATGATGTTGAGTATAACAGTCATGGAGAGGAACATGATGGCAGCCAACATAGAAGTAAGAATGTTGGTGATGAGGGAAAAAATAGTGAATGTAAAGAGCACAATAGTCATAAAGAAAGTAGGGACAAAGATGAACAAGGCAGTCCTCAAGAAAAAAAACAAAATGGTAGCCAAGACAGTGATGATGATGGTCATGAAAGTCCTCAAAAAGACACTTATGATGAGGGTCATGATAATCCTCAAAAGGACACTTATGATGAGAAAGAAGACAACTGTCAAGCAAGCAATCATTATGGCAAGAAAACACCAAACAATGAGCATTCTGAAGGGGGCAACATGGAGGAACAATATCAAAATAGTCCTAAGGGAAGCCAATACCAAACCAAGGACCAACTTGAGCAAGTGAAAGTTATGAAACTATCTCTCCCTTCTCCTTAACACAACCAAGAGCATGTGCTAGCTGCCTCTCCTAGGTAAGGGGCCATGACTCTTCCTCCAAAATGGCGAAGCCTAGAAACACTAGATCAACAAAGAAGAAGATCACTCCAGCAGTGACTAGCAATGTCACAAGAGCACTAAGAAGTAGAGGCAAACTGCCTAAAAAGAGTATTTTTTAATTTCCAAATAGGAAGAGGACCAAGAAGTCTATCCAAGGCAAGGGAAAAGAAAAACAGGAGAGTAGTCATGAAAAGGAAAGGGAGTTTGACATCATCCAGATAGATAGTGATGATGGGGATGATGGAGCTAGAATTCTTGGGGTTCTTTTGAAAAATAGAGAAGACCAAATTCTTGACCTACAAGCTGATCTAGAAAGGTCCAAGAAACTCATACATGTTCTATAGATGCAAAATGAACAAATGAGTGGTCAAATGGCAGTTTATGAGGCCTGAGATTTCAAATACCAAAGGGAAGCCTAGAAAGCACAAGTCAAGCTTGAAAAGCTTATGGGAAAATTTGATGATACTGAAGAAGAAGAGTAGCCAATGAGAAAGAGGCCTAGGACTTTGGGTCTCAAGAAAGCTTTGGAGAAAAATAAGGAAGAAGAGGAAGCCCTTGTTCGATCTTATCCTCTTACTTAATTTATTGCCCAAGAAATAGAAAATAATAGAGAACCATGGCTTGAAAGGGCCAACAAGAATTTGGGGGATAAGTTAGAGAAAGCTAACAGAGACTTGAGTCTACAAAAGCAAATGACTGGGCACTACAAGAAGTTGAACAAATTTGCTCGAGGAAAGCTCAAACTTGCTCAACAAAGGCTCAAGGTTGCCCGAAAGAGGCGCCCAGTAGAAAAAATGGAGAAAGGAACATTAGGGCTTGAAATATTGGCCTTAGCTTCCTTACATGCTTCTAAGAACCCATGAGGGCTTGCTCACCAAAATTGAGCAAATTTTGACAAGATTTTGTTTTGTGTTTTTTGGCCATAATTGCACATTTTTCAAGGCACTACCATGGGTGCTAGGAGCATCCTCAGCGCATGATAGTTATTTGGTTGGATGGAATAAATTCAAGGGTAGATACTTACAATTTTTTAGATCCAAAGAGGGTGTTTTGGTCCTCCAAAGAGGCAAAAAACAGTGATTTTTTAACTTTCTGCCTCACATATCAGCAAGGGGTACCTTTTTTGTTTTATCCACTCAGTCCACTGTTTGACATAATTATAGAGATAAGTTTGGGAAAAATCAAGTAGTTACAAAAACTATACATCTACAGATTTCCAACGAACCGTCATGGGCATCATTTAGACATCGGGAGGTCCCTCAAAAGTTTCCTACAAGACAGGGAATTTTCTGCTGCTACTTTCCTGTAGCATTTTGGAAAAAAAGGCGGTTTTCTAAAGTGGCTTTTCCAAATGTGCGTTTAGCCTTTTTTTCCATTGTTAGTTATGAAAATTAAATTTTATTTCCTTTTTTAGCATTTAAAGATATTTCTAAAGATATTTTGCGCCTTGGGCTTTGCAAATCCTCAAGTACAAAATCAGATATTTGTAATAGGCCAATGGCCTTCTATATGCTCTTGGATAGGTTATTTCTCTTTAGCCTATTTATTCCAAAATATTTCATTGTATCAAGAGGCTGAACTTGATGTTATAGAGAAATACATGGTTATACAAGCTTGGAAGAAATACTTTGTCTCATGCAATGGATAATTTCTTATGTGTTTAGGATGGTAGAAGAGGACTGTTGTAGGATTCCTTGACTTGGTAAATGGTATAGTTTTCCTTCTCTGTTATGTTTCCTTAGTTAACATACATATTTTCATGTTTCTTTCTTGTTGTAGGATAGTAAATAATAGATTTGAGACATGCCCATGGAGGCACCTCAAATTTCCTGATTCATTATAGCTTCTATGCTTGTCTTCTTTCTTAGTTATGTCAAAAGAATTCGTAAATTCTCTTTGATACCCTACGAACTTGTTCTCAATTTCATTAATGGTTATGATATATGCTATCTATTATGATTCACGGTAAGCCCTGTTTACTCCTAGCTAACCAAAAACCCATTACTGAAACCTTTCTCTGAATTTTTGATTATCCTAGTTGAACCAAAGAGGTCTTGTGTCAATCTTTCCCTTTTCCTATGCTTTGAAATCTTAGTTCAAAGTTCCCAATAGCTCAAAACATGATTTCTAGGAGTTCCCTCTTCCTACATTGAGTTATTTTTTTGTATTTTTTGTTTTCCCCAAAGTCTGAGGTCGATTTTCCAAAAGTTAGAGGGTCTTATACTTCTATGTATCACCTGAATGTTTATTTTATGCATCTATCAGTTTGGAGTATCATTTATCATGATTAATGGTTAGCCCTACCACATGGATGTCTGCTGTAAAACTATTTATGTTTAAAATTAGTTGTCCTTCACAAAACCTAATTTACATCACATTTCACTCCACCTAAAGAATCCATTTTACCTCGACCAAATCGGCCCTTCAATATACCTTGTCCACCATTTGAGGCTTTCTCGACCTTTTCGACCCCATAGCCCAGTTGATCTGACAATATTTTTATCTATTTATCCTTTGATCAGTTCCTCCCTCAAAAAGCTGAAAAAAACAAAAAACACACTTAAAAACTAGCCTAAAATAAAATACATAAGAAGAAAACAAATCTACATCCCTTGCACAAATAGAGAGAGCCCTCTCTGAGTCTAGGAAGGCTAGGTCCTTGGGCTCCAAAGTTGGTTTGATGTTACCTTGTCACTTGGCTTTCCAATCTGCCAAATCATGGGACCCGAACACAACCTATGAGATCCTTCTTTCCAAACTCACTGGTTTCATTAAAGCATATCATACTCTCTTTGGTGGATTCATATGGGAAGGTTTCAAGGAAGAGTTGCACTCTCATATGGAGAAGTGCATGAACTATTTGTTAGATAGGGAGGAACATAGCTCTTGGGAAGAGCCATCACTCATACCTCCTTCCTCACTAAGTGTGAGAGGGGACTCACCCATGAGTTACCTCACTGATGTAAAACAAGTATATAGAGGAAATTTTCTTTCTGAGCATTATGATGTATCTCCTATATACTTACATTTCCCTAACACTCATTTTCAGAACATTTCTCCAAGAGGGGGCACTATTTATGATGGGTTTCATGGACCACTCAAGGCCATGAACTATATTGATGCAGGTCATTCCTTGGACGATGTTGGAAAGATATTATATTCTTCATGGTGTGATTCTTTTACACCAACTATGATGCACCTTCTCCAAGCATTTAGAAGGGATGGGGAAACAGGCAAGTGTTGGGGGAGGAACTGGTCATCTCTTATTATATGGTAGCTAAGGGTAAAACTACACTGGTTGCACATGAGGGAACATCTTCCTTCTCCTTTATCATACATGGTAGCTAGCATGCTTCTAATCATGATTCCATGTGTTGGAAATGTTCTTGCTCTTGGGAACATGGTTGGAGGAGAGGCACATTGGTGGGATGTGTCCTTGGGAGAAGGATTTCCCCACTCTTTTTGCACTGCATGCTTCAATGGGAGCATGAGATATTATATGGCCACTATGAGAGATCACTTGTTACTTTGTAGAGTGAGCCATATGTTTGTTGGAAACATTCCTCTCATATGTATTGGGGAGGAATTTTTATTTGGATTTCCAAGCTGGGAGGTGATCCACTTCATTTGGATGATAGCATGGAGATGGGAGTCTTTCATGAATAATGAAACTCCCCATGGTTGTCATCACTTCTATCTTGAGGAGGCCATGGATCAGTAAAAGGGTTTCCACATAGACCTCCCATTTCTTCATGATGAGAGACATTGGGTATATTCACTAAAGGCCAACTTGCACATTGAGGAGGGACCATCGGAAGATAGAACTATTGCAGAAAATATGGATAAATGGTGGAGACTATTGGATGAGGAGGCCACGAGAGAAGAAGGGGAGATTTTTCAACACCCTTGCAGTTGCTTGAGGACAAGCAACATTTGGGAGGGGGATACTGTAATATTCCTAAATTAGCTTATAGATAATAGGAATATTAATTTTTCTTTTTAAATCTAGATGGATGAATAAAGGGGTAAGGAGGGTCATAAATTTCTCAATTTCGAATAAAAATCCCTCATAGTGTGAAAAGGGATCATGAAATAACCAGATCAGGCATCCACATGTGTGAACAATGTCTAAACTATGTAGAAAAGGTCAAGTTTGACCAAGTCAACAACATTTATTCTCAAAGAATGGATCCTAAATAAAGACAGCTCAATGTGAATGAAAATCAAGCTAGCTAGACAAAATTAAGACACGTTGAGTGTGAAAGAGGCTAATCACTTGACCAAGTCAACCATGACCAAATATACAGCGCAATCTAGATGCACTGAACCTCCTAGAGGGACAACATAGTTCTAGAAGGAGATTATACATGTAAAAGGAGCTAAACTAATGAAGTGGTTTAGGGTTTTAACAAGACTCCAATCTTATAAAAGGAAGAGGAGAGCAGCATGAAGGGGTTGTTGAAGATTATTATTTTATGAAGGTATTGTCTTCTTAGACATCCATTGTTGGGATTTTATGTTTAGGAATCCCACCTCCTTCCTTGAGCAGCTATTGGAGAAGACTTGTTCCATCTTTTCCACTATCAGGATTGGGCCAAGCTTCACCTTACACCTAAAGCGCTGATCCTGTTGAGGTTGGGTTGTCCTTGTGAGTTGCAGCAAGTGGAAGACACTACATCTGCTCAGATCTAGACTATACTGGTGCCTCTTCTGAGTGAGTGTGTCTTTTAACCTCCTGGAAGAGTGAATTAGATGATTGAGCTTTAGATCCACACCTTTTGCATTAGGCAAAATCCTTCTTAGAGCCTACAGCACATTTTATCTCCCTAGACTGTGTTATTTGTGAAGGACAAGCTGCAGGGTGTTTTGTTTGCATTTTGGAGGAGAGATCTCCAGTGTTAGGATTCTTCCTCTCACTATGGTGATCCATGGATTGGCCATCAAATACATGTTTGTTTTAGATATGATCTACTTTCCTATTGTATGATTCATAAATTTTTGAATAATTCTACAGATATGCAACTTTATATCTCATATCTACTCTCAGTGCTTCATGTTTTGCACAAAACCCCAAGGGGAATGTATAGATGAGCTTTTCTTGTACACAGATATGAATTAGATCTATATTTTTATGTAAATATATGATCTAGATCTAAGTATTAATAAAATACTACTTCAGCCCCAATAAATAACGCTATCATATTTATGAATTCCTTTCTTATGGTTGTAGCACCTCATTTCTGAGGATTTCTCTTGTATACTTTCATTCTCTCTCTTGTACAATGTATGAGTTGTAATGTAAATCTGATTTTCTATCATAATACTGATATTTTAACCTCCATATCATCTTATTGATTTTCATCAATGGATCTATGTTATTTTTGAAGTAGTCCATTGCATATAGCTACACCCCCTCTCTTTGGGTGTTTTTCAGCTAAACTAGTTTGTGGGAGATCTGTTTAACCCACCTAGTTTGATTTGTTTTTGCTCTCATTTTGGATTTAGATCTTAGATGAGCTGATATAAGGGATCCAGGAGCTGAAAACTCTTTTTTATTCATATATTTCTCATGATTGTGTTATTTTAGTATGCTTGTTGTGATGTTCCAGATTTGGAATATTACACAGTTCAAAAGAAGAATGGAGAAATCAGGTTGTGTGTAGACTTTCGGAACTAGAATAGGGCCTCCCTAAAATATAAATACCGCCTCCCTAAAATGGGTCACATACTACAAAATGTAGTGGGGTCTTCTCGAATGTCCATGATGGATGGTTTCTTCGGGTATAATCAGGTGGTAGTCCTACCACAAGATCAGAAGAAAAAAACGTTCACCATGCCATGGGGTACCTTCATGTATGCCCGTATGCCTTTCAGTTTGATAAATGCTGGGGCTACCTTCCAGATATTTATGGACATCATTTTCGTGGGAGAGCAGGACAAGTTCATAGTGGTATACTCAGATGATATCACAGTTTTCTCAAAAGATGATGATGAACATGTGGAAAATTTACAATGAACTTTTGAAAAATGCCATAGGCGTGGCCTGTCCTTAAATCCCCATAAATATATGTTTGCCTTGTTAGTGTCAGTCTATTCATACTACCATCAGTGATCAAAGTTACTCTTTGCATTTGCATATTAGGAGTCCCATAATAATCAATTTCACTATTCCGCTAGGTCATGGATTCATTGATGGTAGTAATTCTTCATCAGTTTTCCCTCATGTGAAACATACTGATTTTCCTCTCTATGGTATTCAGTAACTATTCACTTTCATTCTTAAAATCATATCAGTAGGTCATAGGATGGGTCTCATTAGTTTCTAGGGTCTCACCATGGTCAAATTAATGAGTCAAATGTCAATAAATATCAGCAAGGTCATGAGGAAGCCAATAAGCTCAAAGTCACAGCACCAGGAAGAATCAGAGAGACATTTTATTCAGTTTGATGTAATTTTCACCTCAAAACCATGTTTTGAGGTGAAAATATGATATTTTTCCTTTATTATTATTCATTATGTAATTTTATATCATCATATGAAATAAGTCACAATTCAGAAACTGCTATCTCCACAAAGTGATGTCCCTGCATTAAGAAGAGTTTTCTGCAGCATGCTCAGCGCCAAATTATCCTCCAAGTAGATCCATCACAAAGAGCCCGGAAAGAGATTTTCAACAGTATACTACACTCTCAAAACTAACTTCTGGATTGAAATGTATGCTCAAGTGAAGTAAAAGTCCCCTATATCCTCAAAAGAAATCCCTTTTCCCGTCCTTCCCTTAAATTTTATAATATTAAAGTTTAATATTTTCTTTATAAATCCCTTGTCCCCCCCCTCCAATTATAAAATCACATTATTATATTAAATATGATCCCAAACCACTTCCCCTCCATCCCCCGTTGAAAACCTTATGATAAACTTTTCGAAGGTTCATATATATATACCCCCCCCGCCATTCCCAAACCACTTCCCCACCATACATCATAATATAAAGTTCAAAGGTTTTATTATAAAACCCTACTCACCATCCCATCGCAAATCACAATATTTGAACGATGCTTCCGACTGGCCAATCGCAAAAACTCTGATGCGATTGTGATGTTCGATAGCCTACCTCCGATCGCATTGCACCATTTAAAGCCCATCGCCGATTGAACCCTCCCCACTACAAAACTCCAATGCGATTGATCGCAAGCCACTCCTCTGATCTCTCGATCGCATCGCATGTTTGCGATCACATCACAATTTTTATATTCAACATTTTAAACTGCTCCTGACCTCTGATGCGATTGCGATTGGTTGGCCCCACCATAATTCCTTCCGCCTTTTCCCAATTAAATGGGTTTTCTCCTTTGTTAATGCAATAAATTGATTTTTCAAAATATTTCAATCACATCGCATTATTTCTTTCTACCATGGCACTTTTCTCTGCTCCCTCCTCAGATTCTGATTGCTATGTGGACCCCATCTCCCTCCCCTTTTCCAATTCAAATTACATTTTTCCCTTCACGTAAGGCATTATTTCATTTCATTTCTGTTTCAACAGCATTGATAAAAATTCAGTTTTCTTAAAAACGGAAAATGGAAAGAAAAAAGTCAGAGGCCGAGAACCAATGTTGTAACAGTCACATATTCAGTTACGATTCAAAGGACCTACGCTACAGGTTTCGCCTCCTCATTGGTTATCAACGAATTTCAAATGTAACGCAGCTCTTCCTTTCGGAAAGATTATTGACTCTTGTTTTCTATCTTTAGTTTTTAGTTCTTGAGTTGTTATAAAAACTCCTCTTTCTGTCTATCTATATTCCCACACATCGATTCTATTTAATGTAATTGTAAATCATTTGTAAGCGGTCTGAAATTCTGAGGTCTGAAAACTCAGAAGTAGGGGAATAGTGTGGTAGTGAGCTCTACGCTCTATTGTACAGTTTGGCAGGGAATTAATAAAGTGATGTAGCTCTGATTTGTGGGATTCATGTGGTATGAGTTTTAGCATATGTCCCTCCTTTGTGTTTCATATGTACATTTTTATGTTTCACCATTCATTCATAAACATTTCCAGTTGAATGTTTTCAAGTTAGAAAGGTAGAATCCATTTTATATGCTCTACCTTGGGGAATCATTCATACTCTGTGTGTTTTCTTCTATTTGAAAAGGATCCATTTATTGTGCCCTTTTCAGCTCCTCACTAGTCTTTCCATCCCATCCTCATTAAATTTTATTTGCTAAGTTTCCTGCCTATCTTTCCCCATGAAACATCCTGTGTCCTGATTTAATTACCGGTTTCAACTTTCCCATTTTTTTCCCACACATCCCTGGAAATTCATTTCGTTTTATTTAAAATTTTTATCCCTATAATTTTACCTAGCCTAATATCATATTTCTATTGCACTTTATTGAATATTCTTTTACGGATAGAGCCCTCTCCTATCCTTGTAGGGCTAGCTACAAGGCTGAGTGTGGTTTAGTTGTTACCCTAATTTGCCTTTTTCAGCATGGGATCCAATTCGGGTGCTAACAGCTTTGGCGACCATACTGGGAAATACAAAGATAATATCTAAATACCTGGTAAAGAATGACAAAATATCATATCTGATTGATGATGGTGAACAAACAATCAGATGCATATAAAAGATGAATCTTTCACCTGGCGACTCCAACTCAATGTAAAGACTCCACTGGAGGACCGACTCTTTCCGCGGGAAAATGGAAGGACCTTACACAAAGTTTAGATATCCAAAGTGGAATGGTATTCAGGATCTAATCTTCTTTCTGGTAAATTACTTCTTTTCTTTTCTTGAAGCTATCTTGAAATTTTTTCAAAATTTGTTGTATGATAAAGGTGATCAAAATCTTCACTCAACTTGTTCAAAAAGTGTAAATACTGAGTTTTCCTTTGATCTTGGCCTCCATCCTTTTCCCAAATATTATGATGACAATCTTCGAAATGATCAACCTAAAGAGACCAAAACTGATCCCGTAGCTCCTTTATATACTCTTAGACCTTCTATAGTCCCGGATAGGTATAAACCTCTTATTTTACCTTCTGTACTCCATGCTTTCCCTGCAAATTATTATCTATATTTGTCGATATTTGATTGTGAATGTAACAATGTCAACGTTGAGCAACATGTGCAGAATGTTGAGACTTTCCTAGACCTTTTTGAGGTTGACGAAGAAGATGTTAGTATTAGGATTTTTTCTCTTTCTTTGCAAGGAAAAGTCAAGAGTTGGTTCAAAACCCTGCCTAATGTGAGCATCTCAGAATTCCAGTAGTTTGTAAAAGTCTTACTCGACAGATGGGTGGTCATACAGAACCCTTTCCTTATTTTAGATGAGTATGCCCAACTGAAAAGATAGTTAGGGGAGACAGTACAATAGTTTTCCGCCAGATTCAATCGAGTCTATTATTCGATACCTGTCAATATAAGACCCCCTCCTGGCTCGGCTCTCTTACATTACCCGGGTGCTTTTGATCCAGAAATGGAGTTTCAGCTGAGAGAAAGGAACTTAGCAACACTTGAAGAGATACAGAACGGTGCAGTAGATGTAGAAGCTAATCTGTTGATTAGAAGAGAAAAGCTAAAGGAAGAAGAAAAGAAGAATGTTGTAGAGCACCTGACACCTTCATAGGTAAAGCTTTACCTTTTGGTAAATGCAGTGGAAAAGATGGTGCGGAAAATCATTGCCAGGAATGAAATGTATGTTCAAGAAAAAGTGGCTGATCCAAAACATTTTCTTTCTTATCCCAGTTATCATCCATCTAACAATGACTGTGTTATAGAACATCTCGAAGATGAGAAATCTCTTGATATGACTTGTATGCTTGATGATATTTTTTATGTTGATGATTTTCCAAAATTTGATCAATACGATGATGATGATTTTTTCCAAACACAAGCTAGTCTTGCAGCACAATCAACTGCTGATTTGTGGGAGGAAGTTCCATTTCAATAGCTTAAAAATAGTAATCATCTAATGCATATCATCCAGGACAGTGATGAGGAAAGTCTGGAAAATTGGGAAGTAAGTAAAAGATATTTGCCTCTTTGTTTCACTTCAATTCAGTTCATCAAAGATAACTTTCATGCAATTAGAAATCAACAATCTCTCAGTTTTAATGTTAAGGTTGAGACATATAGTGAAATTCTTGAGCATGTTGTTTATGAGAAATTTTCCCTTGAAAAGACTGATGAAATCATCTGCGATACAAAACCCTCCGCAGCTCCAGATTTGCAGCCACCAAATGCAATTGAAGGTCAGATTATAGATGAAGGCTGGGAAGCTGAAACATATGATATAATGATGCAAGAGGATTTTGTACCCTTATGTTTCGAAGAATTTCAGTTTATAAAGAAGAATTTTCGTAATATCTCTAAAATAAAAGTTGAGCGGTCTCTAGAGTTTCATGCAGGTACGTCGCAATAGTCTTTTCAAGTTTTCTATGATCCTATTGCTCATGTGTTCGATGATGTTTGCTGTAAAAGTCCTTCTCCTTTGGTTAACCATGTGCCAGAAAATAATGTTGACAATAATTTTATTCGAAAGTTGACTTCATTGTCTTGTTCATTATATGTTTCATTACAAAGTCCATATCAAGATTTGTAGTCATATAAGGAGACTAATGAAGAAGATTTTTTTTTTTCCTAATCATCAAGAGGGATTGGTTATTCACGAAGTTTAGGATCCTTTTGATAGCCTGCTACAGTCATCAAAAAGAGACATCTCAGAGGTTAGGAAAAGTCTAAGATCAAGGTATGGAGATTACCTGGACTAGAGTAGTGATGTATTAAGGGAAATCAATAGCTATTATTATGAAGATCCTTTCGCAGTATTCTTGAGGTCATCCGGTCAACTCAGACTTTGAAAATTTATCAAAATTCAACCTGATTCTAAGCTTCCATGGGAGTTTCCTTTTAGCTCTTCTTTCTACTTGCTCATTAGAAAGCACTTGGGGATAATTCAAATAGCAGCCAAGATGCTTACATGGTTGCATGGGTTGTTCCATTTCACTTGATCAGGTGAATGCAACACTTAGAGTAGGTTTTGATGAATAATCTCAATTATGAGCATCCTTCTAGTTTGTCAATTGTGTTTTAGTCATGTCTTAAGTCAGTTTGGTTTTATTATGTTTTTTTCAGTCTTAGCCTTTAGTCAGAGTCAGTATGCATTGTATCTTGTTTCAGTATTTTCAACTCCATGCCCAATGGATAAGGCTACTTGTTCTACAGTGTTCTTGGCACCTCCAAGGAGATACCATCCCCATTGGAGCCAATGTTAGTGTCAATCTAGTCATACTACCATCAGTGATCAAAGTTACTCTTTGCATTTTCATATTAGTAGTCCCATAATAATCAATTTCACCGTTTCGCTAGGTCATGGATTCATTGATGGTAGTAATTCTTCATCAGTTTTCCCCCATGTGAAACTTGCAGATTTTCCTCTCTATGGTCTTCAGTCATTATTCACTTTCATTCTTAAAATTATATCAGTAGGTCATAGGATGGGTCTCATTAGTTTCTAGGGTCTCACCATGGTCAAATTAATGAGTCAAATTTCAATAAATATCAGCAAGGTCATGAGGAAGCCAATAAGCTCAAAGTCACAGCACCAGGAAGAATCAGAGAGACATTTTATTTAGTTTGATGTAATTTTCACCCCAAAACCATGTTTTGAGGTGAAAACATGATATTTTGCCTTTATTATTATTCATTACGTAATTTATATCATCATATGTAATAAGTCACAATTCAAAAACTGTTATCTCCACAAAGTGATGTCCCTACCTTCAGAAGTGTTTTTTGTAGCATGTTTAGTGCCAAATCATCCTCCAGGTAGATCCATCACAAAGATCTTGGAAAGAGCTTTCCAACGGTATACTAGCCTCTCAAAATTGACTTCTCGATTTAAATTTATGCCCAAGTGAAGTAAAAGTCCCCTATATCCTCAAAAGAAATCCCTTTTCCCATCCTTCCCTTAAACTTTATATTATTAAAGTTTAATATTTTCTTTATAAATCCATTTTCGCCCCCCTCTGATTATAAAATCACATTATTATATTAAATCTGATCCCAAACCACTTCCCCTCCACCCCCCATTGAAAACCTTATGATAAACATTTCGAAGGTTCATATATATATACCCCCCCCCCACCATTCCCAAACCACTTCCCCACCATACATCATAATATAATGTTCAAAGGTTTTATTATAAAACCCCACCGACCATCCCATCACAAATCACAATATTTGAATGATGCTTCTGATTGGCCAATCGCAAAAACTCCGATGCGATTGTGACGTTCGATAGCCTACCTCCAATCGCATCGCACCATTTAAAGCCCATCACCGATTGGACCCTCCCCACTACAAAACTCCGATGCAATTGATCGCAAGTTGCTCCTCTGATCTCTTGATCACATCGCATGTTTGCGATCACATCACAATTTTTATATTCAGCATTTTAAACCGCTCCCCACCTCCGATGTGATTGCGATTGGTCGGCCCCACCATAGTTCCTTCCGCCTTTTCCCAATTAAATGGGTTTTCTCCTTTGTTAATGCAATAAATCGATTTTTCAAAATATTTCAATCGCATCGCATTATTTATTTCTACCACGGAACTTTGCTCCACCCCCTCCTCAGATTCTGATTTCTATGTGGACCCCATCTCCCTCCCCTTTTCCCATTCAAATTACATTTTTCCCTTCACGTAAGGCATTATTACATTTCATTTCTGTTTCAACAACATTAATAAAAAGTAAGTTTTCTTCAAAATGGAAAATGAAGCGAAACTTCAGAGGTCGAGAACCAACGTTGTAAAAATCACATCTTCAGTTATGATTCAAAGGATCTACGCTACATGTTTCGCCTCCTAATTGGTTATCAACAAATTTCAAATGTAACGTAGCTCTTCCTTTCAGAAAGATTATTGGCTCTTGTTTTCTATCTTTAGTTTTCAGTTCTTGAGCTGTTATAACATCTCCTCTTTCTATCGATCTATATTCCCACAAATCGGTTTTGTTTAATGTAATTGTAAATCATTTGTAAGCGGCCTGAAAGTCTGAGGTCTGAAAACTCAGAAGTAGGAGAATAGTGTGGGAGTGAGCTCTGCGCTCCGTTGTACAGTTTGGCAGGGAATTAATAAAGTGATGCAACTCTGATTTGTGGGATTCATGTGGTATGAGTTTTAGCATATGTCCCTCCTTTATGTTTCATATGTACATTATTATGTTTCACCATTCATTCATAAAAATTTCCAGTTGAATGTTTTCAAGTTAGAAAGGTAGAATCCATTTTATATTCTCTGCCTTGGGGAATCATTCATACTCTATGTGTTTTCTTCTGTTTGAAAAAGGATCCATTTATTGTGCCCTTTTCAGCTCCTCACCAATCTTTCCATCCCATCCTCATTAAATTTTATTTGCTAATTTTCCTGCCTATCTTGCCCCATGAAACACCCTGTGTCCTGATTTAATTCCCGGTTTCAGCTGTCCCATTTTTGTTCCACATGTTAGAGTCGGTCTTTACATCCCTCCGTCAAAGATCATTTCTCTTATTGCATTTCATTTTTAGGTGTCTCATTCCGCTCATTGATCTGCATTCCGTTAGGGGCATGCCATTATCTGATGGAAGGGCTTTGTTCTCTCATTCTCCCTCATGTTGTGCCTGCTGGTTGGTCAAAATTTATCAAAATTCATTAAAGTTGATTTCAGTCATTTATATTCATAGGTGGTATGTTGGTCAAACAAAAAAAGAGTCATTTCAGTCATTAGGTCTAGGCTTTGGTCTTCAAAATGTCAAATAATGCCCGCAGGCCATGAGGATGTCTTCAATAAGTTTTCATTTCAAGATTTTCATCATCAATAATGCTCAAGGATGTTTCTTCTTCAAAACTCTATTTTGAGGAAGAAATCGTCAAATTAATTGTTTGTAATAAATATGTAATTTTAAAGTTTTTTTCCATGAAGTATTTCAAATGCAGCCCTGGTCATCCTTTGCCAAAATCCAATTCCACCATCCCTGCAAAAAATCAACCAAGAAGCCATCGTTTTAGCCAAAAAATCAAAGAGGAAACTTGAGAAGCAGAGTTGTATTAAAAGTGAAGAAATTCCAATTTTGAAACATTACAAAAATGGGTCTTTACAAATAAAAAATCAAAGTCATTACTTTATATAGATATTTCTATGTTTATCAATGCCATTTGCACCCAAGAGATCAATTGAAGTCGACTCAAGCTGTGGAAGGGCGAAACTGAATTTCGGAGCTAAGACTGTGTGCTTGGGTGTGCGTGCGGCGCATTAGAGGAAGGCGTGGTGCATCCACAAGATGCAGTGCATTGGGCCAAGTCTGACTGTGTTAATTTGCTCGAGTATGGTGCACAGAGCCAACGTGGCGCACTGGGTGTGCGTGCGGTGCACAGAGTCGACAAGCTTAATTTCATCATCGCGTCACCAAAATTTCAAATCAACTCAGTTTTCTAATGATCCAAGTCAGTTTGTGAGCTTTGATTATGGATAGTAGTTGGTGTTTGGTGTAGTTTGAAAGCGAAACATAAGAATTTAAATGCCAAAATGATAAACCCTCTCAAATGTCAAGATGCTCTTAGGGTTTGTATTTGAAATTTAAAGGGTGTGATTTTTGTGCCAAGAACTTCAAAGTGTATTCCTTATCACTGTCCCATTTTTTTCATAATCCCCTCTCCTATTCCCTCTGTCCCAAAACCAATCATATCCCTTGTACCCATTTTTCCTATCACTAAACCCTACTAGCCCTCCCCCTTTCATATCACTTATAAAATCCCCAATTCCCAAAAGTCAAGTGACTATTATTGCATTAAATTCACTTGACAAACCCCCACTTTACCCACTATTCATACTTACCATAGCCCTTCATTTCCCTTTGGCATATTTGGCATTGAAGCAAAAACACCTATTTCTCATTTTCAAACCAATCAAACATACACTTGTTATATACATTGCAAAACACTATGTCAGAGACAAATTCGTCATATGAGGAAGAATATGAGCAGGACAGTGACTGAACCACCAAGCTTAATGTACCGAGAAGGCCTCATAAAAGTGGTAAGCACGTCAGGGAAGATCCCACTTCCTTGACTCAATTGCAGGCCTGCCCGCTTGTAATGGCATGCTTTCAGCAACATTCATGTTTTTAGTATTGTGAGATGATTGCTCAGATTCAACATCATCCGGAGTTGGTTCGCTTATTTTTTCTACATTTGCGTGATGGTCATGTAAACCTTGCTGGAGTGAACTTCACCTTTACACCAGAAACCATTTCTCAGGCGACCGGGATACCAAACATAGGTGAAGAGTGGAACAAGAGACAATAGTTGGATAGAGCATATTATGAACCATACATCCGTCATGGTTATATGAGGCAGCTCAGCAGGGTGTTTCCTTTCAGATTCTTGAAGTAGTCCTATGCACCATTAATGAAACTCACCATCAGATACTTCAGCTGTGAGGGCCGGTTCCCATGCCTTTATGCATACCATATCAGAATTTTGATGCATTTCACGAGAGCGAGAATGATGAGCATTCCATACTTCATGTGCCGAAACATAGAGTGGACGACTTCTCTTGTTCAGAAGAAGACTCCAGAGCAGTAGCATAACAACATTTATCATTATGCGTTCATCAAGATGATTGTGGTACATCAGCTTGGATTGCAAGGCATTGCTTGGGAGGAGTTCATTTCCCGTGACTTCTTTACAGCCCCTCACCATCCTCTAGAGATTTTTCATGATGCGGGTGAGCCTTCACATTAGTTTGAGGTTCCCGAGATAGAGCCTATCAGTGTTCCAGTGTGTGTTACCTATCAGAGAGGTACCAGAGCCTTATTTGCAGCAGCACGATGAGTACTATCTCCACCCGGGGTGGAAGGGGTCTCGTTACCTTCATCCGCAGTGCGAGTACTATCTCCACATGGTGCAGAAGGGGTCTCACCTTCTACATCAGCACAGGTACAGGAAAAAGGCAAGAAGCCTATGCAGGATGAGGGCCCTTCAGGAGGCCAAGATACTCGTTTTATATTGATCGATGTTGATTCGAGCTCTCCCAGCTCAAAGTTGAAAGAAATCATCCAGGAGCAGAAAGATGATATCGACACATTGACCGAGAAATTGCAGAGAGCTCAGTGGGTTATAAATTACTTGGAGCAGCGGAATAAACAATTGGAGGATTAGCAGACACTCATAGAGTTGTGGCAAATCCGTGAAGACCGTGAATTCGCCCGAAAAAGACCAGGTGACATAACACCGTTTGAGCAGGATACTTGTGTTACAAGAGTCAAAATTAATATTGAGAAACTATTGGCGAAGGCCAATAGGGACAAAGACATGCTCAGACATATGAAAAACCACTATTGGCCCTGCACACATGTTTGCAAAGCAAAAATGAAGATCCTGAAAGCGAGGCTGAGAAGGGCACTAAGGAGGCGCAAAAGGCTTGATCCACTTCAAATATTGGCCGAAGCTTCTTTGGCTGAGCATGACACTTGATGGGGAATATTCACTCCAAATTTCATCAAGTTTGAGGAAAATTGTGTCATTTTTGAAATTTTGGTCGCAAAACAGATTTTTCTGCCCGACGCGTCGTGCCACTTGGCGCGCGCTGACGTTTGAGAGATCTTCTGGAGGAAAAATTGATATTTTTGAGTTTTTTATGATAAATTATGCATGTTCAGAAATGTCTGAGAAATTTCATCAAGTTTTGGATGGTCTTAAGGGTCAAAAACACTCCAAAAATGGACTTTCTGCCACTTTTTGCACCAGCAGGAACTAGTCTTGGGAGATTGAGGTTTTGGAGGGGCAAATGAACTCCAAATTGAAAAATTCCACTTGGATTGGATAGTAGACAGACAGGGCTTTCCAACGAGATATCATGAGATCAATTTGGACTTACGAAAGTGCCTCAAAAATAGGCTCAAAGTGGTGCGACACATTGAGTTTTTGGGTGGGGCACATAGAGAAATTTGGCCTCATTTTGACTCTTCAGCTCAGAAATTCGCACAGTTTTGACTAGTTTCACTTTTTGATGTAACTATTGATATATTTTGATGTAATTTGATGATTATGATGTAATTTTGGGTCATTTTTACTTGTTCTAGAGGATTCATTCACTAAAAAGTGAAAATTAAGTGAATGGATCAGTTTCCTAGCATATAGAGGCAAGTTGTTTGATTGCCTAGATTTCAGTTCCTAGTTTAGAATTGGTTGAAACAGCTCCTAGAAGGATGAACTCGACCCCTAGAGGCATGGGAAGTGGTTAGTATGGTATATATCATTTATTTTCTGAGACATTTTCAGGGTTGGATACTTGGGAAAAGTTTGGCACTTCATTGTACATATACTTCTGCATTTTTGGCAAAGGAAAGACTAGGGTTTTGCAGCACTTGTTGGGATCCTTGTGGCTCTGAGTTTTGATGATGTGTTTATCCATGTATCTGTAAGTTTCATTAATGTTATATGTATGCCATTTCCCTTCTCTTTTTTTCTGAATTAAATGAATGAGTAAATAAGGTAGAATTCATTAGTTTGTTGGTGCTCTGCCTTAAACTTTTGTTTAGTTTTATATGTTTTCGTCAGTTTGAAGAGGATCCTGCACCCTCTTGCCCTCTTCATCTCCTCAGCAGTATTTTCCATCCATTCATTGAATCCAAGACATCAAAGTCATTGCCTTCCCTGCCCCAACTTGAACTCTGCAAGAATTTGGCCTCATTCCTGAGCCCAAAACTACCTTTCCCTTTTTCAACAAAAAACCCCTAAAAAATCATTTCAAACTCCTTGTTTAATATACCTAGCCTAAAATTAGCACTCCTTTCAGTCATCTCAAGGCCTATTGATACATGTTTCCTGAGATTGACCTGGAGAGAGCCCTCTCCTGTTCTGGTAGGGCTAGCTACCAGACTGAGTGTGGTTTGGTGTTACCCTAAATCCCGCCTTCCTTCAGCCTAAGGTAGATTTGGGAAATAACATAGTGGAAACCATACTGGGGAGAAAATGGTTTGCTTTTTGGTTTTATTTGTTTCATAAGTTACAGATGGAGCCTGAAGTTATGCCAGGTAGCTTTCGAAACGCTTTTTCTTTGCATTAGCGGAAGTAGATAAACGCTGCTTCAGTCAATATACGGTTTAGCTTGTGAACGTGAAATTTGACTTGTGAATTACCCCAGTATATTACATCATTCTGGACTTTTGGGTGATTGAGTCCAGAATTTGATAGGCTGAAATAGATCGGTTTTGTGCTTTGATTTTTGAGTAAATCAACACACTGGCTTCCAGAATTCATACTAGAGCTAATCCTGATCCTGATCCGCCTCCAGTGTATGAGAATCCCAATCTGATTTCAAGAATCCTCCGTCGAGAAAGTCTCATGATACCTTTGTTTAAATCTCATTCATGCCCTATTGTATTTGAATTCCTTGAAGATATTGAGTTTGATGATAAATTTGAGCTGTCGTTTTTTGAAACGGAGTCTGAAAGTGCTATTGGTTCTACTGTCATAAATCCCGAGTTTATCAAGTATCTTGAGATTGAACAAGCTAATAGATCCATTGATAGTTACATCTTGAACATTCAAAACTATATTATGGCAACGAATATTCCTGAGTTTATCGAATCCGCATCTGAAACTCTTGGTCCTTCAGTAGTTACTTCTGATTCACAAGTTCACGCTGAGCCTTCTTTCATTCTTACCATTCCCATGCAACCATCTATATCTAATCAGCAATCTGCAGTAGTTCCTCCTACATCTCCACCACATACACCTCATACATCTACTACTCCTACTCCACCTATTTCTCCAAGACAGATCATAAATCCACCAAGAGCAATGGCTGCTAGATTCGCACCTCTTGTCTTGCCCCAAAACTTAGATCCCATGTCCGCTGATTATCAGAGTAAAATCCCTTTGTTTGATGGAACTCCTCAAAGTTTTCCCACTCAGCAGCATATTGATAGAATGATAGACTTCTTTGATCTCCATGAAATTGATGAAGGGAATGTCACCATGAGATTGTTTGTGCAAACTTTTGGAGGTGAGGTACGCAAGTGGTTTAGAGCTTTGCAGCCCAGAAGTATTAATACATTGGAATAGCTTTAGAGATACTTTCTAGATCGGTGGGAAATGAAGAAGGATCCACTTCAAATCACTTCTGAATATACCAAGATCAAACGTAATGCTGGTGAGTCCGTCCAAGACTATATTATCAGATTTAATGCGGTTTATAATGCAATTCCTAATGATTTGAGGCCATCTAAGAAGTCAGATTTGTTAAAATTCCTGGATGGTTTTGATCCGGATATGGCCTATTCATTATGAGACAGAGATCCAACCACCTTAGAAGATATGCAGAAAATTGCGGTGAGTGTTGAGGCAAATTTGAATGACAAGAGAGCTAGATTGAAAGCAGAGAAGAAAGTTGTAATAAAGGAAGAATATTCTACATCTACATCAGATCAGCTACTTCCCAAGGTGGAAAGCATGATTGAAAATCTCACACTTGATAAGCTCGAACCGCAGATTCGAAATCCCAACTTCCGTGGTCAGCAACAGCCCCAATTCAGGATCAAACAATGTGAGCAACGAACACAAGAACCAGCAGTCCAGCAGCAAGTAAAGACACCTCTTCAGCATAATTTTGTTGTTCAAGATTCAGATGATCAAGATGATGTAGTAGGGGAGGAAAATCACTTCTTTACTCCTGATTATTTGCCCATTTATATTACCGAAGATGAGGAGTATGTAGAAAGTTCAGCGGTACAAAGAGATGAGGATTTTATCTTGTCCAATGATGCAGCTCTTGAGGAAGAGTCAGATGAATATCATAGAGGTTATATGAATGCCTTGTCAGCCCAGCAGAAGCAATATTCTCTTAGAAACAGAGATGTTCCTGTAAACCCAATCCAAACGAGAAAGGAAGTTTCAGCACCTAAAAATGATTCACCTATTGCACAAAAGAAAGCAAAAGAGATAGTTGATCTCGCTGCCACCAAGTCATCATCAGCAGAAAAATCAAATCAGCCAATTACATCGAGGGAGAAGGCTGAAAAGAAAGATGTTCCAGCAAAAGAGATCAAAAGGACTTCAACCTTTAGTTTGGAGAATGAGATTTCTAAATTAAAGGTATCCATTCCCTTGACTGAACTAATGAAGAACAACAGTTATATAGGTCAAGTTTCCAAAATTTTGAATTTCGATCCCATGTCTGATATGGTGAATATTGAAGATGATCAACCTGAAATGATATTTGGACCAGATTTAGACAGTGAGTTTCCAGATAGCGAAGTAACTCCTTTTTATATCAGTCTTCGATTGCATGAGTTTGTATTGCATAATGCCATGTTCGATTCCGGTGCTTCCCATAATCTTATGCCGAAGGAAATCATGGAGAAGTTAGGTTTAGACATCACTAGGAAGTACCATGATCTTTATTCATTTGATTCTAGCAGAGTGAGATGTATTGGGCTCATTAAAGACTTGGTTGTTAGTTTGGATCAGATTCCGACAAAGAATATGAAGATGAAGACATGATAATGTTGACATGCGTTGTCCTTGATGGAAAACCACCTGATGAAGTTATTCTTGACCTGATGGACTTGGTAAATGATGTAAATCTGATATGAAATGATGTTTGTTAGCAATGTGATGCTAAGTGTTGTCCTTGAAAGGAAACCCTCTTGATAAAGATAATGGCAACTTACTGGATGAAGTTGTGCTTGATAGAATATGTCTTGATGAACTAAAACTGATGTATCTACAGTGAGTATAGAAGGAAATGAAGAAATAAATTCATCATGTGCTAAATATTTGATGAAAAGAGTATGTCTCAAGGCATACGCGGATATGCCTAGGAGAAGTCGCGTATGCACGCGGAAAAGAACGTTCCAAGTCGCGTATGGGAAAAAACGCTCATAAAGTGCAAAACCAGGGGTAACCACCATGGTATTGACCCATTGTATTGGGTAATGATTCGTCTAAATGACCCCGTCCAGGAATACCATCAGAAGTAATGTAGTTTTGGGCTCATGGTATTGTTTAGCTCATGGTATTGAAAAAGGGGCTCATGGTATTGAAAAAGGGTAAACCTATATAAGGAGAAGAAATTCATTGTACAAATCATGGATGTGGGAGAAAGATGTCTGAGCTTGAATGAATACTTCTCTGTGAAGTATATCTGTATGGAAAGGGTAAAGGTTTGATGATATATCTGAATCTATGATGCACCTATGAAGACATGATGAAGCGGGATATCTAGATCTGAAATGTATCTATATTTTCTAGATCTGTTTATGGAATGATTAGATCTGAGATATGGCGAACATCTGTCTGAAGTAAAGGGTTAAATATGTGTGATGTATCTGTTCTGAAGAATTGCAATGACCTAAATATCTGAAGAACCATACACTAGTTCGCCGCAGAGGAAGCGCGTATATACGCGTCTTCGCTGAAGAGAAAGTGCGTATGCGCAATGAAATTAACTCTGTAATATGTACAGAAGTATACGCTGGTTTATGTGAACGGAAGCGCATATATACGCGACATCAGTGAAAGGAAAGCGCGTATGCAAACTAGGGTTTGCTGAAAAATGCAATAGTGAAAAGTTTGATCTATTCTATTAGGTTCTGAGAGATGTCTGTCGATGCGTTACCTATGTATCAGTTCATGTTTGAGCGTGCTTAAAAGTATGGAGTGGGTCAGGTACGAAAATATAATGTTTTGGACGTGAGGTACGCAAGTGGTGTCCTAAAGGAAGCTTTGGATCCAGTGTGAAAATTGATGAAACGTGGTCCATAGAGGTGCTGGGGGTTGTAGCCTTCAGTCGGTTGGCTCCTCCAAGAGAAAATTTGGTAAACGAGATCGAGAATTCGTAGCTCCCTTCCGGGAGAGGCGAGTATAAACGAGTCGGGGGGTTGGAGCTCCCCTTCCGGGAGAGGTGATAAGCAGTCAGAGGTTGGAGCTCCTTTTAGGAGAAATTTGGTAAATGAGCGCAATTGGGTGCTGCGTGCGGTAGGAGTACAGCATGACACATATGTTGTAAGATGTTTTCTCTATAATAAAATATTGAAGGCTGAGCAACTACAGCGGTGGTTTTCTCCCAACTTGGGTTTCCACCTAAAAATCCTGGTGTTCATGTGTGATGCTTATGTGTGATGGTTTATTCTGCTCTTACTGCACATGTTTACTGTTTTTAGTACATCTAATGAATGAATGATGGAATGATATAAGTGAAGAATTAATGAAATAATTAGATCTCTGTGTATACACGAGTTTCATAAAGGGTATCTGCGTATATACGCGAGTCTGTATCAGGAAAGTAGAGTATGGGTTTTAGAAGAAAGAAAAAGTAAAAGTTTTGAATATGCAGTAAATACTGATTCACCCCCCCCCCCCTCCCAGTATTTTTCCCAACAGAATGTTTTGATGGACGTAGTTGTGGCAGACATTCCTCCTAGGTTTGGTATGTTGATTTCCAGATCTTGGGGAGAAAAATTGAAAGGGACTTTACAATTAGATTTCTCCTATGCCACGATTCCCGTGTTTGGTCAAATGAGAAAGTTGTACCGGGAACAAAAAATGAAGTACATGATTACAAGCAAGGAGAAACCGGTCAATCATCCGATTAATTATGTACATACAGATTTAGAGTCTTTTGTTTTGTTTTCCAATAGTTTCAATGATGTATATAGTCAGTTAGTTCAAGTAGAAGATATTCCAGAGATTACCGAGAATTTTAGAGAAGTTTTTTCAGAAAGAAAGGAAAAAACTGGAAAGCACAATTGAGCAATCAGCTAAAGATAGTGGACAACAAGCAGAAAAAATAGAGCTAGCACAATTTCAGCACTTAGAATATGATGAAGAGGTTCTATGGACCATGGATTCTGATGGTGGAGTGGGAAATGATGGTGCTAGAATTGGTATTTGGGTACGCAGTCCTTTTTCCACTCCAAACAAGGTACCGAGAAATGTACGGGTATGTTCTTAGAAATTAGCTTTTGACTGTTCGAACAATGAGGCTGAGTACAAAGCTCTGATTGCTGGCCTAAAAATTCTTAGAAAGCTGAATGCTAAGAGAATTGCAGTCTATGGCGACTCCGAATTGGTGATTAAGAAATTAAAGGGTGAATATCAAACGGAGCATCCCCGAATGCGGGCTTACCGAAATGATGTTCCGGATATTTTGAAGCAGTTTTCAGGTCATACTTTGACTTGTATTCCTCACATTCAAAATGGAATTGCAGATGCACTTGCTAATGAAGCAAGTAACTTGAAGATCCCAATGAACTCAAGTAATAAGTTCAAATTCCATGTGAAGCACCGTCGTACCGTCCCGGATAATCAAAGATGTTGGCAAGTTTTCCAAGATGATGATGAGATTAATGATTTTCTGCAAAATAGAGGTAAGTTCAAAGATACCTCAATTGATGTAGAATATGATGATGGTGAAGCTGAAGTGGAAGTAAATCAAAAGGAAGTGTTGTAGTTGAAAGATAACGTTATTCCTAAAGGTTTGATACCTTTAGAAGAGCTCTTCGATCAGGATGATGTGGCCAAGAAACAAACCTTACGGCCGACTAAAAAAGGAGTTGAAGATGTAAATATTGGAACAACTGAATACCCCAAGATGGTGAAGTTATCCAAATCATTTCCACCTGAGGTAAAAGCAAAATATGTTAGTTTGTTGTCTTCTTTCGCTGATTCTTTCACTTGGGACTATTCAGATTTAAAGACGTATGATACCAATATAATTCAGCACACTATCCCAATCAAGCCTAATCAGAAGTCTTTCAGACAGAAGCTAAGAAGAATCAACTCGAAGTTGCTGCCATCGATTGAGAAGGAGGTAAATAAGTTGTACAAAGCAGGAATCATTGTTCCCATCAAATTTTCTGATTAGATTTCCAATTTGGTGCCAGTGCGGAAAAAGACAGGTGAGATTCGGTTGTGCATTGATTTACGAAATCTGAACAAGGTGTCATTGAAGGACAATTATCCATTGCCCAAAATGGATCATATACTGAAGCGAGTAGTTGGAGCATCTCGTATGTCACTACGCGATGGTTATTTTGGATATAACCAAATTTTGGTCCATGAGGACGACCGAGACAAAACCGCGTTCATCACTCTGTGGGGAACTTTCCACTATGCCAAGATGCCATTTGGTTTGAAAAATGCTGGTGTGAATTTTTAGCGGGCGATGGACATGATTTTTGCGAATGAGAAAGATGTATTTCTTGTTATATACCTTGATGATTTGACGGTATTTTCCAATTCAGATGAAGAGCATATGTATCACTTGAAAGTTGTCTTTCAAAAGTGCAAAAAATATGGTGTCTCGCTTAATCCTAAAAAGAGCTTGTTTGCCATGGATGAGGGAAAATTACTTGGTCACATTATTTCAAAAGATGGCATTCATATTGATCCAGCACGTGTTGAAGAAATTCAGCAAATTGACCCTCCCAGGAACAAGAAGGAGATTCAGTCTTTTAATGGTAAGATGAACTTTTTACGTCGTTTTGTCCCTAACCTTGTTGAACATCTAAGAGAGATAACAAATATGCTGAAAAAGGACAGCCAAGTGAAGTGGACTGAAGAGGCGGTATAGTCCTTTAATTTAGTTAATTTGGCACTATCTTCAGCTCCGGTGTTAATCAGCCCGGATTACACCCAAGATTTTATTTTTTTTCCTTTGCTTCGAAGCATACCATGGTAGTTGTGTTAATGCAGAAAAGAGATGGGCATGAGAAGCTAATAGCTTTTTTCAGTCGAAATATAAGAGATGCAGCCTTGAAGTACAACATCATTGAGAAGCAAGCTCTGGCACTGGTAAAAGCATTAAAGGATTTCCGGGTATACATTTTGCATTCTCATATTTTGGCTTATGTTCCTAACGCTGTCGTGAAAGATGTTTTAGTACAAACTGATCCGGAAGGAAGACGAGGCAAGTGGATTGCAGCTTTGCTGGAGTATGATGTGGAGATAAGGCCCGCGAAGCTTATCAAGGGATAGGGGCTGGCAAAGCTTATGGCTGAATCAAATTTGCATGCACTAGACATAAATATGATTGCTACTATGTCTGATGAGGATGAGGAGAATTTGCCACTTCAGGTATCATAAATTTTTGTTGCTTCTCCGTGGTATTCAGATATCGTGTATGTTCTTCAAAATTTGTCATCACCACCCAGCATGACTAGAAACAAAGGTAGAAATCTGAAACTGAAGGCTAAAAAATTTTGTATTTTGAATTCTGCACTTTATTGGAAAGATCTGGGTGGTGTTTTGTTGAATTGTTTGGTGGAGAAAGAAGCGAAGAAGGTAATGGAGGATTTCCATAAAGGAGACTGCAGGGTTCATCATTTTTGGAAAACAATAGCCAATAAGATTTTGAGACCAGGATAGTATTGGCCGACATTGTTTGCTGATGTGTATAAGATAGTCAAAGGCTGCCATGAGTGCCAGATTTTCGAAGGAAGACAGAAATTACAGCCTTTGCCGCTTAAACCTATTGAGGTAAGTGCCCCTTTTCAGCAGTGGGGTTTGGATTTCATTGGGGAGATCGATCCTCCTTTAGTACAACATATATGGATCCTAACAACGACTGATTACTTCACGAAATGGATCAAATTAGTTCCCACAAGGCAGGCTACCGATTTGGTAATCATTTCTTTCCTTGAGAACAACATTTTGTCTCATTTTGGTTGCCCGAATAAATTGATCACTGATAATGTAGCAGCTTTTAAATCAAGAAATATGATTGAGTTTTTTTCCAAGTATAAAATCATTTTGGAAATTCAACCGCCTATCATCCGCAAGGAAACAGATTGGCGGAATCTTCCAATAAATATTTAGTCAACCTCATTAAAAAGTTGTTGGACATAAACAAGAAGAGTTGGCATAAGAAGCTGGTCAATGTGCTATGGGTTGATCGGGTGAGTCAAAAGAAATCCATTGTTATGTCCCCCTTTGAGTTAGTTTATGGAGTGGATACAGTGTTTCCTACCTCTCTTGTTGTTCCAGTGGTCAAGCTTCTTTAGGAAGTCGGCAGTGAAGAAAACCATATGCAAAGAAGGATAAATCAGATGATTCACTTGCAGCAAATGAGAGAAGAGGTTTTCCAGAACACATTTAAGTTGCAAGAGAGAATCAAGAAAATCTATGACAGGAAAGCGAAGGCGGATAAATTCCAATTGGAGGAAGTGGTGCTGAAGTGGGATGCTAGGAATGAGGACAAAGGTAAACATGGTAAGTTTTAAAATCCTTGGAAAGGTCCATTCAATATTGCAGCATATCGAGGTCAAAATGTCTTTATTTTGAAGGAGATGAAGGGTGAAGACTATCCAGGAGGGCCGGTCAATGGTCGGCTGCTCAAGCGGTACCATTTCTAAGATGTTTTCTGCTGATCACATTGTCATTGTACATATCATTTATTTCAATTTCATCGCAAGTGTGCACTGTGGTATTTTCTTCAGTTTGGGGCCCGAAGTGAAGGCTATAATTCTGAAGAAGGATTTCATTTTTGGTTTGAGTCTGTCTAGTCGGTTTGGTTCAATCATTTATGTTTTAAAAATTGACTCAGTAAAAGTTTTTGTCAAATAAATTCAGTCAACAGTCTTGAGTTGCTTTGTCAAAATAATGGAATCCATAGCCCAATGGATGAAGGCACTGTGTATCTCTCCCAGAGATCTGTAGTTCTTGGCACCTCCCAGGAGCTACCATCCCCATTGGAGCCAATGTTAGAGTCAGTCCTTACATCCCTCCGTCAAAGATCATTTCTCTTATTTAATTTCATTTTTAGGTGTCTCATTTTGCTCATTGATCTGCATTCCGTTAGGGGCATGCCATTATCTGACGAAAGGGCTTTGTTCTCTCATTCTCCCTCATTTTGTGCCTGTTGTTTGGTCGAAATTTATCAAAATTCATGAAAGTTGATTTCAGTCATTTACAGTTATAAGTGGTATGTTGGTCAAAAAAAGAAAGAGTCGTTTCAGTCATTAGGTCTAGGATTTGGTCTTCAGAATGTCAAATAATGCCCGCAGGCCATGATGATGTCTTCAATAAGTTTTCATTTCAAGATTTTCATCATCAATAATGCTCAAGGATGTTTCTTCTTCAAAACTCTGTTTTGAGGAAGAAATCGTCAAATTAATTGTTTGTAATAAATATGTATTTTTAAAGCTTTTCGCCATGAATTATTTCAAATGCAGCCCTGGTCATCCTTTTCCGAAATCCAATGCCACCATCCCTACAAAAAATCAACCAAGAAGCCATTGATTTAGCCAAAAAACCAAAGAGGAAACTTGAGAAGAAGAGTTGTATTAAAAATGAAGAAATGCCAATTCTGAAACATTACAAAAATGGGTCTTTACAAAGAAAAAATCAAAGTCATGACTTTATATAGATATTTCTATGTTTATCAATGCCATTTTCACCCAAGAGATCAATTGAAGTCAACTCAAGCTGTGGAAGGGTGAAACTGAATTTTGGAGCTAAGACTGTGTGCTTGGGTGTGAGCGCGACGCATTGGAGGAAGGTGCGGCGCATCCACAAGACGCGGCGCATTGGGCCAATTCTGACTGTGTTAATTTGCTCAAGCGCGGCACACAGAGCCGACGCGGCGCACTGGGTGTGTGCATGGTGCACAGAGCCGACAAGCTTAATTTCATCACTGCTTCACCAAAATTTCAAATCAACTCATTTTTCTAATGATCCAAGTAATTTTGTGAGCTTTGGCTATGGATAGTAGCTGGTGTTTCGTGTAGTTTGAAAGCGAAACATAAGAATTTAAATGCAAAAATGATAAACCCTCTCAAATTTCAAGATTCTCTTAGGGTTTGTATTTGAAAATTAAAGGGTGTGATTTTTGTGCCAAGAACTTTAAAGTATATTCCTTATCACTATCACATTGTTATCATAATCCCCTCTCCTATTCCCTCTGTCCCAAAACCAATCATATCCCTTGTACCCATTTTTCCTATCACTAAACCCTACTAGCCCTCCCCCTTTCATATCACTTATAAAATCCCCAATTCCCAAAATTCAAGTGACTGTTATTGCATTAAATTCACTTGACAAACCCCCACTTTGTTCGTTGTTCATACTTACCACAGTCCTTCATTTCCCTTTTGCATATTTGGCATTGAAGCAAAAACACCTATTTCTCATTTTCAAACCAATCAAACATACACTTGTTATATACATTGAAAAACACTATGTCAGAGACAAATTCGTCATATGAGTAAGAATATGAGCAGGACAGTGACTCAACCACTAAGCCTAATGTACCAAGAAGGCCTCATAAAAGTGGTAATCACGTTAGAGAAGAGCCCACTTCCTTGACTCAATTGTAGGCCTGCCCGCCTCCAATGGCATGCTTTCAACAACATTCATGTTTTTAGTATGTGAGATGATTGCTCAGATTCAGCATCATCAGGAGTTGGTTCGATTATTTGTCCTACATTTGCATTATGTTCATGTAAACCTTGCTGGAGTGAACTTCACCTTAACACAAGAAACCATTTCTCAGGCGACCGGGATACCAAACATAGGTGAAGAGTGGAACAAGAGACAGCAGTTGGATAGAGCATATTATGAGCCATACATCCGGCCTGGTTATATGAGGCAGCTCAGCAGGGTGTTTCCTTTCAGATTCTTGAAGGAGTCCTATGCGCCATTAATGAAACTCATCATTAGATACTTCAGCTGTGAGGGCCGGTTCTCACACCTTTATGCATACCATATCACACTTCTGATGCATTTCACGAGAGTGAGAATGATGAGCATTCCATACTTCATGTGCCGAAACATAGATCAGATGACTTCTCTTGTGCAGAAGAAGACTCCAGAGCAGAAACATAACAACATTTATCATTATGCACTCATCAAGATGATTGTGTTACATCAGCTTGGATTACGGGGCATTACCTGGGAGGAGTTCATTTCCTGTGACTTCTTTATAGCCCCTCACCCTCCTCTAGAGATTTTTCATGATGCGGGTGAGCCTTCACATCAGTTTGAGGTCCCCGAGACAGATCCTATCAATGTTCCAGTGTGTGTTACCTATCAGAGAGGTACCAGAGCCTTATTTGCAGTAGCACGACGAGTACTATCTCCACCCGGGGTGGAAGGGGTCTCGTTACCTTCGTCAGCAGTGCGAGTACTATCTCCACATGCCAAGGAAGGGGTCTCACCTTCTACATTAGCACAGGTATAGGACAGAGGCAAGAAGCCTATGCAGGATGAGGGCCCCTCAGGAGGCCAAGATACTGATTTTATATTGATCGATGTGGATTCGAGCTCTCCCAGCTCAAAGCTGAAAGAAATCATCCAGGAGCAGAAATCTGAGGTCGATACATTGACCGAGAAATTGTAGAGAGCTCATTGGGTTATAAATTACTTGGAGCAGTGGAATAAACAATTGGAGGATCAACAGACACTCATAGAGTTGCGGAAAATCCGTGAAGACCGTGAATTGGCCCGAAAAAGACTAGGTGACATGACACCGTTTGAGCGGGAGACTTGCCTTACGAGAGTCAACATTCATCTTGATAAACTATTGGTGAAGGAAAATAGGGACAAATACATGCTCAGACATATGAAGAACCACTATTGGGCCCGCACACGTGTTTGCAAAGCGAAAATGAAGATCCTGAAAGCGAGGCTAAGAAGGGCACTAAGGAGGCGCAAAAGGCCTGATCCACTTCAAATCTTGGCTGAAGCTTCTTTGGATGAGCATGAAACTTGATGGGCAATATTCACTCCAAATTTCAGCATATTTTGGGGAAAATTTTGTCGTTTTTGAAATTTTGGTCACAAAACAGATTTTTCCGCCCAACGCGTCGCGCCACTTGGCACGCGCTTACGTTTGAGAGATCTTCTGGAGGAAAAATTGATATTTTTGAGTTTTTTATGATAAATTATGGATGTTTAGAAATGGCTGAGAAATTTCATCAAGTTATGGATGGTCTTAAGGGTCAAAAACACTCCAAAAATGGCCTTTCTGCCACTTTTTGCACCAGCAGGAACTAGTCTTGGGAGATTGAAGTTTTGGAGGGGAAAATGAACTCCAAATTGAAACATTCCACTTGTTTTGGATAGTAGACATATATTTCTTTCCAACGATCTATCATGAGCTCAATTTGGACTTCGTAAAGTTCCTCCAAAAAACTCCCAAAGTGGCGCAACACATTGAGTTTTTGGGCATGGTGCATAGAGAAATTTGGCCTCATTTTGACTCTTCAGCTCATAAATTTGCCCAGTTTTGACTAGTTTCACTTTTTGATGTAACTATTGATCTATATTGATATAATTTGATGGTTATGATGTAATTTTGGGTCATTTTTACTTGTTCTAGAGGATTCATTCACTAAAAAGTGAAAATTAAGTAAATGGATCAGTTTCCTAGCATATAGAGGCAAGTTGTTTGATTGCCTAGATTTCAGTTCCTAGTTTAGAATTGGTTGAAACAGCTCCTAGAAGGATGAGATCGACCCCTAGAGGCATGGGAAGGGGTTAGGATTGTCTATATCATGTATTTTCTGAGACATTTTCAGGGTTGGATACTTGGGAAAAGTTTGGCACTCCATTGTACATACACTTCTGCATTTTTGGCAAAGGAAAGACCAGGGTTTTGCAGCACTTGTTGGGATCCTTCTGGCTATGAGTTTTGATGATGTTTTTCTCCATATATCTGTAAGTTTCATTAATGTTATATGTATGCCATTTCCCTTCTCTTTGTTTCTGAATTAAACAAATGAGTAACTAAGGTAGAATTCATTAGTTTGCTGGTGCTCTGCCTTAAACTTTTGTTTAGTTTTATATGTTTTCGTCAGTATGAAGAGGATCTTGCACCCTATTTCCCTCTTCAGCTCCTCAGCAGTCTTTTCCATCCATTCATTGAATCCAATACATCAAATCCATTGCCTTCCCTGCCCCAACTTGAACTCTGCAAGAATTTGGCCTCATTCCCGAGCCCAAAACTGCGTTTCCCTTTTTCAACAAAAAACCCCTAAAAAATCATTTCAAACTCCTTTATTAATATACCTAGCCTAAAATTAGCACTCATTTCAGTCATCTCAAGGCCTATTGATACATTTTTCCTGAGATTGACCTAGAGAGAGCCCTCTCCTGTTCTGGTAGGGCTAGCTAGCAGACTGAGCGTGGTTTGGTGTTACCCTGAATCCCGCCTTCCTTCAGCCTAAGGTAGATTTGGGTAATAACACCACACATCCTAGGAAATTCATTTCATTTTATTTAAATTTTTTATCCCTATCATTTTACCTAGCCTAATATTAGATTTCTATTGCACTTTATTGAATATTCTTTTATGGAGAGAGCCCTCTCTTGTCCTTGTAGGGCTAGCTACAAGGCTGAGCATGGTTTAGTTGTTACCCTGATTTTCCTTTTTCAGCCTAGGGTCCAATTTGGGTGCTAACATGCCTTAGAAGAAGGGAAATTATTTGGCCATATCCTTACCAAAGTAGGAATAAAAATTGACCCAAAAAGAGTGGAAGTGATAAATGGCATATCCTTACCTCATAATAAGAAAGAAGTTCAGGTTTTTCTTGGGCACATAAATTTTTTAAGAAGGTTCATCCCGAATTATGCAGAGATAGTTCGGCATATCACTGATATGCTTAGACAGAACAATGAGTTGAAGTGGTTGAACGAATCAAGATAAGCTTTCAACAGGATTAAACGTGCTTTTGTAGAAGCCCTAGTATTTGCAAGACCATATTATAATAAACCATTCATGATCTTCTCATTTTCTTCACCCCATACTATCACCGCAGTAATTTTGCAAAAAAATGAGGAAGGATACGAATAGCCCATTGCCTTTTTTAGCCAGGTATTCTGAGATGTTGAGCCGAAGTAAAATATCCTAGAAAAGTAGGCATACGCTTTAGTGATGTCCTTAAAAGCTTTCCGGATGTAAGTCCTGTAGTCAGCTATCATTGCTTTCATGCCCACAGTTGCAGTTAAAGATATCATGATTCAGGGGGATTGTGAGGGAAAAAGGGGAAAATGGATTGCTAAGATCCAAGAATATGAATTGGACATTCGTCCCACAAACCTCATCAAGGGATAGGGTCTGGCCAAGATTTTGTCCGATTCCAATTGTCAAGCCCTAGGAATAAACCTATGTATGGGAATAGGAGAGTTATCTGGAGACATAGTGGAACGAACCCAGATAGAAATTTCAGTACAAAAGACTCACATGAAATATCTTATCAGTCCTTGGTATAAAGACATCATGGAATACCTTTTAACTCTTAGGTGCCCACTGAACTTCGATAGGGATAAATATCAAATGTTGAGGCTGAAGTTGCAAAAGTATATCATTGAAAACGACCGAGTATATTCGAAAGATCCTTTGGGAACCTTGCTCCCGAGCCTAACAGAAATGGAAGTGGAGGAAGTGATGGCTGAGTTCCATGAAGTAATTTGTGGAGGGAATTATAGTTGGAGGTCAACAGCCCATAAAATATTTAAGGCATGTTTTTATGGCCCAAATTGTTTTGGGATGTACATGCTCGAGTCAGGGCCTATGAAAAATGTCAGAGGTTTACTAAAAAGAAGATTTTTTCTCCCCTCCCTATGATTGTCATACATATAGAAGATCCCTTTCAGAAATGGGGGATACATTTCATAGGGGAAATCCATCCTCAATCTAGTGGTCAACATAAGTGGATACTAACCACCATTGACTACTTCACCAAGTGGGTAGAGGCCACACCAACAAGGAACACAAATGATATAGTGGTGATCAAGTTCTTAGAGAAGAATATCATATCTAGGTTTGGCTGCCCGATGAAGATTGTGACAGATAATGCTCATGTTTTTAAGTCTGCGAAATTCACTAATTTCTGTCATCAATACCATATCACCTTGGGTCATTCCACAGCCTATTATCCTCTGGGAAATGGATTGGTTGAGTCTTCCAACAAAAAAATGCTAAGGGCATTAAATAAGACTATAAATGAAAGCCAGAAGAACTGGGATTCTCAGTTAAAATTCACACTATGGGAAAACATAATTACAAATAAGCGATCAATAGGTAAATCTCCGTATAAACTAGTTTATGGCAGAGTGACTGTTTTTCCAATACAACTGGCCTTGCATATGGCTAGGTTCCTTCAAGACAGCCAAGAAGAGCCTAACGATCTAACCAGAAGAATAAATAAATCATTCAAGTTAGATGAGACTCGTAGTCAAGTGAATGATCGCTTAGAAGAATATCAAGAGAAAATGAAAAGACCGTTTGAACAACATGCCAAAGATAAAGAATTTCTCACAGGGGAATTAGTACTGAGGTGGGATATCAGGAGAGATGACAAAGGTAAACATGGGAAGTTCGATCCTTTGTGGTTTGGACCGTTCAAAGTTGTCGAATTCAAAGGTAATAACACCTTCATATTGGAGAATTTGCAAGGTGATGTGATCGAGATGCCCGTAAATGGGTAGTTTCTGAAGCCTTGTTTCCAAGATTTATCTAAGTCCCGGGACCCTTGTATTATAGTGTATATATATAGTCATCATTTCTATTGTTTTTTGGTTTCATCATGATCATGCTCTTAAATTTTGAAAGGACCTCAATTTTTACAGAAAAAATTGCAAGTGGTCTGCGAAGTTCTCGACACGTCCTAAGATGAACGCGTCGTCCTCAAGTGGAGCCAATTATGGTACCCCTCATTTTTCAAGGTCCGAAAAGAAAATATTTTGAAATGAACTTAGGGATACTATTTTAAGATATGTGCAAGCAAAGAAATATAAATTAAATACACATTGATCCTCCGCACAAAGACTACGCGGAAAAGACATTGAAAAGGGTGTTAGAACTAAGCAGAAAGGTCAGCGGACCATATAATAGGCTAGTACCAATGGCACTGCTATGTGGAAGCATTTCGGGGGTACCAAGGGAAGCACACAGAGAAGGGAGTATCGTCCTTCGGAACTACATGACGTCATAGCTCAATGAGGCCGTATTTCATTCATTCTATGGGTCAATGGCGTAGTGCGAAGGGACTTCCGAAGCCCTCGCCGGAATTCTATGGTGGACCCCTCAAGATGAATAGGTGGAAAAATCTAAGGCGAAGGTAAGGTATGTCAGGGAACTTGGTACATGACCAGTACCAGTTTTAACCCGTCTCATGGCACACACCTACTTGGTCCTGAATAACCAATAGTCCAGTGCCACATGCCTCAGTGTCGACGTCCTTATGATGTCAGCCCTCCTAGTTGTCACCCAATCCTCGTTTTTCGTAAAAAATGGCCTATTTAACCTCACCTGAGCCTCATTTGGGTAAATCACTCATTTTTATGTTTTCTCCCAACAGTTAAAGTCTGGATTACAGATGCAGGTCACTTTCATCCCCCCCCCGGATCACTTTCCTTCTTGGGTTTTCTACACAGGTCACAGGTATTTAGCCATTCCTGTTCCTTACAATTTTCCTTCCTTTTTCTCTTTCAAAATGGTCGTCGGGAGAGTCAAGCCTAAAAATTCTAAGCCGAAAACTCCCCAAGCCCCTGAATTTAGGGCCATCCCTAGACCTAACCCTCTTACTGATACACAGGCCAGCATTCGCTACCCACAATACCATTTTAGTGTTTCTTATGTCCTAACTAACCTACTAGAAAGTCATGTGAAAGGCCAAGACCAGTTAAGAGTTGTTCGGTCTAGCTTGTACTACCAAATTTCTCCAACCACTTTCCCATTTACAAAATTAATTTCTTGGCTCACAGATGCCGATGACGAGCGCATAGATGTATTCCTCTCAGCTCAGGGAAACAAGCTTTTTTGAATTTCCCCTGAGCTCATCAAGAGCACTCTTCATTTCCTGCATAGCCCATAATATGTCACATTCACCGAGTTATCCCTGTCATGCTATTTCTCTATACTACCTTGGTAGCAACAAAGTGAGTTCCTCTCCTCCATCTCAAACTCCCGCCTTACTTTCATTCCGTCTTCGGACATGGTGTGCATGGCCTCATTTGTCGATGACCTCCAGTGGGTTCTCGCTCTCATCTCTGGGTTGTTAGGTCTTAGGGAGGTCGAAAGGGTGTCCAAAGAGTGTATAACCCTCCTTTGGCTCATGTCTCAACCATGTGTTGTTTTTGGTATTCCCACCTTTCTAGCTTCGGCCATCCAGACCCAATTTGAAGAAATGTCCTCTTCGAGGGCTTTTCTTTTCTGCTTGTTTGTCTTTTACCTGTTTCTGTTCAATCATTCTGAAAATTTTGAAGCTTTGGGCCTTGAAAAGCTCTCCAGAATGAATGGCCAGCCTAGAACAGTCTTTGAGTGGAACATTTCAATATGACAGCAGCCAAAATGGGAGGGATTACTCAAGGTTCTTGAATGAGTTCATGACCATTGCCTATACCATACTTCATGACAGTCCCCCGCCCAGGATTTTTCTTAAGCAGAAAGACTGGTTGCAGTTTGGTGATGAAGAAAGCATAGGGGATTGGTATTTTTTTGATGATTACACCAAGATCAGGGTCTACGGTGCTGATGTACCCCCTTACCGCATGTCGTTGTTTCCTGCCAAGCGGGTTTTCTCCCTCGATTATATTCGTCAGACCATGAAGGCAGACTAGTTCCTTTTTGTCCTCGCTAAGAAGGGTTATATCCTCAAGCTTCCTACTACCATCGACCCTTTTACTGTAAAATCAAGACACTCCCTCTCCATAATGGAAACACTACTCCAGGGAATGGATTTAGTGTTGGGGAAAGTCTGGCCCTACTACTCGAATGGAATTATATCAAGTAGGAAAAGGAAGATTAGGTCCACTGCATATGTGCATGATACTAGGCCCTTCATTTAATGGAGAGCTAAACTTTACACATGGCCTTTGGCTTCATAGATGGAGGCCTAATATTCGCCAGTGGAAGGAAGGGGTGCCACTGCTTCAGTGGGCACAGGAAGAAAAGGGAAGACTGATGAAGCAAATTTTTCAGAAGAACTGAAAGGATTGTATACAAGCTAGGGATCTCATCCCTCCAGAAATTAAAAAAGTGATGATGTGGAGATCTTCTACAATGAATTACCCTTGGAGTAGTTGGTCAGGTATGGGGAGCTAAATAAGAGCACGTTGGGTTTCAGAGTAAATTATGATGGTGCATCATCTTCAGAACCCTTTGGGATATCATAGGCCACTTCGGAAAGTAGAGCCAAAGTGAGAGAATAAATTAGAAGCAGAAACAAGACTGTGAGAGAGAAGCTTCAAGAAGAACTGGTGAGTTTTGTAGACAAGTATCATACCTAGCTCACTACAGAGTTGGATATGGATAAATAACAGCTAATATTTTCTATGACGGAGGCAATGCTGGACCCTACTGCTAATGAAGTCAGCTACAAGGCTCTGGAGGTAGCTGTGAATTTGTCACAAGTTCCCTTTACCGATAAACTAGGCTTACATCAATGTATTGGAGACATGCTGAGGGACGAGGTCATGAAGCTTGCACTTGCTTTAAGAAATATCAAAGATAAATACAAGGAGGTGGTAGATAATCTGAAGAAGGAGAGGACAAATGCCATGGGGGTCAGTAATAACCACTAGTAAAAAGTGATGAAATTAATGACTAGGTGACTAAAAAAGTTAGTCACTGCAATTATTTCAAGTGAATTACTACTAAATTTGAGCAATTTTAAGTGACCGAACTAAAAATGACTAGCTAAAATGACTAATTTAGTCTAGGAATAAAATATACGACTAGATAATAAGTGACTAAACTAAAAACGACTAACTTAAATGACTAATTTAGTTCAGAGATAACATATATGATTAGATAATAAGTGACTAAACTAAAAGTGACTAACTTAAATGACTAATTTAGTATAAGATTAAAATATATGACTAGATAACAAGTGACAAAATTAATAATGATTAATGTAAATGACTATTATAGTCCAAGAATAAAAATATGACCAAATAACAAGTACAACAATTATATGAATTAGTCATTTATATCAGTAATTTTTAGTGGTGTCACTCCATAAATAGACAATCACAATTTTGATAACAAAGTGTTACATTTCACTACAAGTGCCTCTGAATCCATTTGCAATGTTAAAATTTAGAGACAAATGGGGTCTCTGAATTTACAGTGTTAAAATTCTGAATACCCTTTTGTCTCTAAAGTTTAACACTGCAGATGGATTCATCTACAATTAACATAATTGCATGTATCATATATCTACTGTACACCAATGCCTTCATTATATTTTAGTAAAGGTAATATTTAGATTGCCAAATTAATATTTATATTTATGTTTAATCGACTTTGGCAATAAATTAGTTTAATTTTTAAACTTCATTGGTTTATGTTAAAAGTGTGAGTTCATTTAAATCTAGTATTAAATTGTCATATTTTCATTACATAAATACTTAATAGATAAACTTAAAATATATATTTATAGACCTATTTAGTAAATAAGTATGAAATTTTACTAATTTAGGTATGAATCTTAATTAAATTTTTAATGATGTATGAACCTTTGTTTTTTTTTAAGTCAATGTTTTATTCATGTAGGGAAAAAGAAGTACATATAGCTGCTTACAAAACAGGTGGTCTCACCCCAACTAGGTATGTTGACCAAAACTTGCACCAGATGACAAAAATACAAAAGATAGACTAGGGACATATTAGTCCATAAATGGTTGGGCAAGAGGCACCAAAACATAGATAAAACATAAAGAACACAAGATATCATACGTCCAGTCGTCCGACGTGATGGATGCATGGTTGTCCGGGGGTGTTCTTGGAGGCGGTAGAGGACAAAAGTCACACTGAATGCGCCCTTCAAAGTGTGCCAACCAAGTCTCCATCCTTTTTACTTTCTCGTGAGTGAGTTGATTTTGGCCTCGCCAAATCACAACTAGTCTCTTCCGGACTTGGCACTGTAAATAGTGCATTCAGTCCAATGTTGCCATCTACTCTGCATGCTCCTCAGACACATGGACTTGCATAATTTTTGGTTGGTAGCAACCACTAGTAAGTCTACACATTTACAATTTTACTCCTTATACACAAGTGTTGATAAGTCTGAGTAAATATGTTTATTTACATCTTATTCCCATCCATTTTTTATGCAAAGACTTGGTTAAATGATGGGAAGTAACTAATGGTAAATATGTTATTTACTTCCTTCAAAGCTTAAGAATGAAAAATCACTACAAAAATATCGAAAAATAACACATGAGTATCTTCCCAATCAAATGTTTGAAAATTTACCTAATAATATTGAAAACTAAATATTATTTTTCAAAGTTGAACATTACAAGTTGCAATGGTCAATACTAAACTAATAGTTCTCAACAAACAAATTGATTACTAGAACCCTCCCTTGGTAGAGACTAACAAAACATTGGACAACTCTTAAAATATTATGGGTTAAAAAAATTTGTCTTCTTTATGACACCAAGAGAACTATAAATAAATATTACTCTCTTGAAATGTCATATACACACCCACATGAGATCACAATTCAAACTACTATTATTTTAACTTATTACATCATCACAACCATAATTATTTAAAAATTCTTATCTCTTTTATATATAATTTTTCTTACACTAAAAAAATTAAATGATATATATAAAAATATAAACTAAATATTAAAAAAATTAAATTACATATATAAAAATATAAAATAAATATTAAAAAAATTAAATGATATATATAAAAATATAAACTAAATATTTAAAACCAATGGAACACAGCGTTTACACTAAACCCCCAAAAGGCGCGCTTTACATGAAATACTACACTGGGTGGGAAGAAAAAATACATACACAAAGAAGAGAGCACATTGCGCGGGAAGAAAAATACAAACACAAAGAACAGGAAGAGCGCAGCAAATTCCCGGAGCCCTCTCACTGTCAAACTTTCCTCCATATTCTTCTCGCGACCGCCACGGTTCAAGACTGCCTTGGAGCTTTTCCCTGCCAAATTTAGAGGCAAGACGGCCCCATTTGCCTTGAAAAACAATCCATAAACCATGGACGATGGACGAAGAGGTAGCAGGATTCGATTATCACAAAATTATAATCAAGTCCGATTGCTGGAGATTTTGTTTATATCCTTTCATCAGTTCCAATCTTTCTTATTTCTGGATTTAAATGCAGGGAAAAGAATCCCCTGAAGAAAACGTAGCAACGCTTTCCATTGGATTCGTACTGGAAAGCCGTGGCAGGAATTGGGCATAGAATGGAGCGGTTCCATCAGGACCACCGCTGGATTCCGTTCCATCAAATCCTTCCAAAGAGCCCAATTCCCGTGTCGACTGGAAAATCCCTCTGTAACAAGTAAGTATGCAAGAACCCAATTTTGTTGCTTTTTGAATGTCGGTTCAAATGCCGTTTTGAAGTGGCTTGGATCAATTCCCATCTAAATTTCAATAACTTTTTGAATCAATCATCTGTTATGTTATGCAATATAAATTTTTCCCAATATAATAGTTGGTGGTAATTACGTTAAAAGTTCTACAGCTGGTTATGTGTAGAATTTCTACAACTAGTTATGTTTAGATAAATTTCTTAATCATAACGTGCCAAGTTTTCTATGGTGAATCCCTGAGCTGGAGTTATTAAGAAAATTTTCCTCATAATAATAATGTACCAACTCATCAGAGCGAAATTATTTTACACTATCAGAGGCAAAATTGCCCAACAACCCAACCCCCCAAGAAGGCAAGACATTTTCCATGTTATTGTTTTTGAATTTGTTTTTAAGATATCCATCTGCAAAAACCTCGACATATGAAAAGAATCTCAAGAGCATTAACATGGAAAATGTTTGGCCTTTCCCAGGTATCCAAAGCTTTTGCAACCAATTATGTTGACATGCCAGACTTCTGCACACAAATATTGTAATATGCCAAATGTTTGCATCTTTTTATGTTAAGAGAAATGAAAAATCAGATATGGAAGCTATTCCTAGAAACAAAGTAAAAGAGAAAGACTCTCCTGAAATGGATTTTCTGTTTGGAGCTAGTGAAACTTAGGGCTCAAACCTAATTCCATGCTTATTAGGTGTTCATGTTCTAACTTTGTCTTGGAAAGCCACTCATAACTTTTGGTCAATGGCATCCATGCTCTTAGAATTTCGCTCATAGCAGTCATGGTGCTCCGAGGCATTGATGAATGGATTGTTCTACATTGATGTGGCTATCTCTAACTAGTGACGAAACTAGTAATAATGGTAGCATTAGGTCAAGGCATTAATGCGAATGAGGCAAAATAAAAAAGGATAACCAAATATCTGCATGCACTGGAACCGCTTGACCACCCGTCAAGACAAAACTGATGCACTGGCACCGCTTGACCACCCGTCAAGACAAAAACTGTGGCTATCTGCTTGTACTGTCACTGCTTGACTGTCTTCATCTACTAGCATCACTTACCATCTACATCTACTGACATTTCTTGACTTATACTGCCTCATTTATTGCTGTTGCTGTAGGCTATGGATATCTTGGATGTGATGATCTATCTCTTTGTATTGCTCGTTGTTTCCTGCTATGAAGGTCATGAATGCTTTCTAAATAGTTTTCCACAAGCCGGAGCCTTCTATTATCTTGACCTCTGCTTACCGTAGAGGGTATATTCTCGTAGAGGATGTATTCTCAGATAAGGAAGCGCTAAGTTTCTCCCATACCGTTGCATCCAACATGGACTCAGTGAAATTGAATTCTTCTGTCATTGTAGCAGCTTACTTTGAAGCTTTTGAATCACATGGAGCACAGAACATATGAAGCAAATACTGCTTGAATCATGTGGAGCACAGAACATTTGAAGCAAAAATTGCTTTTAGGTATGTACTATCATTTAAATGTTTGTTTTATCCATGTATAAGCCCTTATTAGAACATCACTATAGTCTGCAAAGGGTTCACACCTCCTCAAATGGAAAGATTAATTGCGGCTAAGTGAAAATGGCCAACAAATGGAATCCAAATCACATTGATTATCACAATTTTTAAAATATGAATATATTTGAGTATACATATTTTCTATTTCTAGAAATTTCAACAATGCCATGATAAAAAATATTAAATTCTAAGTTTAAAAAATATTACATAGAAGTTACAAAATATATATTTGATTTTAAATGGAGGACATATGGTTGAACTGGCACAATTTAATACTCTGGGCATGAACACAATTGTGCCAATTTAATACTATGGGCATGAAAAAAAGTATTAGGGCATGAATACAATTCAACAATATTGAAATGGACGATCAAGAAAAACTAAACCAACACACACTTGTTATGTTTAGTCAACACATAAGATTCATTGGTATGAGCTTCCATTTATCATTATTCAATGATTGATATCCCTACCTCATGTTGCCTTCTATTTGGCTAGTGCATGCATTCTTTCGGTGCAACAATCGACAACTTTCACGATGGGGTGGTGTGTGCTTGGCCTGTTAGCGGTAAGCTTGTTGTTATATCATTAATAAGAATGACTGTCCAATGTCATGACCTATTTCACAAATAACGTGCCTTACTGAAAATCCTGCCTTAAGGTCCTGCTGCCTAACTCGAGTCTATTCTGAAAGGATCCTACCTACTTCACCAAAGCCTATTCTAACGTGAGTTCGCCTGAAAGAGGTCCTTCTAACAACGAGCAATATTAAGTATGGTGTATGGATCCCCCTCTTCGGCGACGAGGCCCATTTTCAGTAAGGGTTGAGTTCAAAAATAAGCTTTTTCCTTAATAGTTGAGCTGGGCGAGAATGTTACTTTCCCTCCGGGAGTATGCGCTGGGTGGAGAGGAATATAAAGGTCACTTTCCCACCAGCCCCATTCCAACTTCGGGTTAACGCTCAGTCTACAACCAACTATTTTGTTTGGACCTTCCAAATCTCCCTTGCCTTCCAATTCTCGCAATTTCCTTCTCTCTAGAGTACCAGAAATCAATTTGTTTTTTTCTCCCTGTGCTAGTAACTACGTAGGGGCACATAGATAACAATGCCAAAAGCCACACAACCAACACTATGTATTGGAAATCAATTTGTTTTATTCTCCCTATGCTAGTAACCACGTAGGGGCTCATAGATAAAAATGCCAAAAGCCACACAACCAACACTATGTACTTGATAATTGCCCATCCTTCACATGCACAGTAGAAAAAATCTATATACTTGTTAAACCTTCTAGAATTGCACTGACAATGATGAGATTTGATATATTCACATTGGTTATCACGATTCAAGTGTCATTTTTCTACTTTGAAAGGAGCGTTGTCTTCATCCTTTATAACTGATAGCACGAGGTCATCGTGTTTTACTTCTGAACAAGTTGTAGCAAGGATACGACTGACTTCCAGGGGGCTTTTTGCCAGATGATGGCCTGCTTCTGAAGCATTTTCATTTAGAATTCTTGAGAGTATATGAATGAATTGTATTTTGATCCCTTACCTATTCATTAATGCAAATAATTGTCAGACAACATCGGTTCATTCATAGGTTGTACCAATCAGCAAGATGGATGATCCAAGTGTGGTAATGAATGGAGCACTCAACAGACACGTGAAATGCATGCAAGCTCCAACTCAAGTCTTTTCCTTCCATCATTTCATATAATAATAGACACACATTACTTGCAAGGTGCCACGTTATATGCCTATCTCATATCCCTATCTGAAAAAATAATTGGCAATTCACTAAAAGTTATCCAATACACCAAAAATCGCATAAGGTCAGAAATATATATACATCTTTATAATTGCAATACTTAGGCCACTAAATGAAACATCCATAAAAAATTTTGAAGCCTCCCCATAAAATTTCTGCAATGGATGGGTTCTCCTACTCCTTGCCATTAAACGGGAAGTAATGATTTCTGTCATGGATGGGCACTATTAAAAGACATGTAAACCATATAAATTAAAACTAAACTCTTATTATGATAAAAATGATGTGGCAGCTTTAAAGAAACTTTAAAGTTTGTAACATCTGTTCTTCAGGTCTCCAAATAAACCAACAAACTCATATTTTCTTCTGGAAGACAAAAGTACAACGTGTGGCAATGGTATTACCCGGTAGAAAGACAAAAGCACAAGGTGAAGCTGCCTCATAAAGCTGTAGCGTATAATTATAAAACACAAGTAAAAACCCTACCACCCAATAATTATTTTAAAATATCACTATATCCATCTCTCATAAGGACAAGGGGCGATCCTCTTGTCATCAGGATTAAAAGGTGTAGCTCCTTGATAAAGAACAATTATTATAAACAAATGGGCGAAATCCCTAGGAGTTCGGACAATGAAAATCACTTGCATGTCAAGTTCTACAGTGAAGATTTAATCTAAGTAAGAATGTATCAGCCTCAAAAATGAGTTGAACAATCAATTTAGCATCATTATTATAGTAAATTTCGGACAAAAATAAGCCTCTCAAAATTTAAAACCAAATATATCAAATTTCTACACAAATCCAAAGCATCCTAAACCAAACTAATTATAGGTATTTCTGAGAGTAAAAACCTGGAAAAAATGTAATGGATTGCTGAACAAGTCGATTAAGCCACACCTTTAAACAAACAAAGCTGAGATTACATGAAGAACTAAGAGCGATTTACAAAATAAATTCAAATAAACTGAATAAATATTCATTTCGTAAAAAGTTAAAATATAGAGCAAAACAATTATATATGTTAATAAATTGGAAAATCACTTATCACTTCGGTTAGGGATTGACTCAACATGGACCAGGTTGTATCAACCCATTGCCAAGGGCGATAGAGCATAAGTATTTGCTCGAGGGCCTAAAAACAAGTTACACCTCAAACAACAAAGGCCATCAGTTGCCGCAGGGGGTTGCTGGATTCATGATGACAAGAGAAAAGGCCATCAATTGCCGCAGGGGGTTGCTTGATGGGGAATCGAATCAAGAATAGATCAATGAATTGGGAAGCACTCACTTAGCAACCTATCTATCATTGATTATGAAGGGATAGAACCAGTGACCCCATCAGTGGCACCTAATTTTGGGAGAGGAAAGCATAAAGATATTGAGGGTTGGAATTCAACTAAAGACAAAACTTCATGTTTTTGACACAAGAAGATCTCTCTTTGACGAGGGAGAAAAGAGAATGGCTTTCCTCATTTCAATACAGGGTTGACACGGAAGCTTTTCCTTTAGATGGAAACGTAATGAAAGCCATTCAATCTCATTTTTAGCATTAGGTTCTCTCGCCCCTTCCAATAAATGCAATGACTAAAAAGGGGGTCACACAATTAGTTGTCCGCTGAGTAGCTGCTTGCTCCATGCAACTATTCTGGAAATAATTGTGCAGTAGTGCAAGCAGATGTGCTGACAATTGCATGGCCGATGACATAGTTTTTGGTGAAACAACTTCACACCCTCCACGACTCCTTAGCAGACAATTTGGTGATGCGCACAAAGCCAACCAAAAAAGCATGGTACAATAGGTAGCATACTTTTGATGAACCTTGGACACTGCAATACCTAACTCAACTCTTAAAAATCAAAATATTAAAGTTGACTTAACTAGTTGAGTAAAAAAATCAAAATATTAAAGCTGGGAAGATTGTTGAAATATCTTATCTACTGTAGCAAGACAATTGGAATATAGAGACCCGCTTAGAATATGCAAATTTCTCAAGGAGTTGACAAAATTGCTCCAAAACCTTTAAAACCCCAAGCATTTCCATTGTTGCGGGTGCGATTGTGTTAATTTTGATTAACATGTTCTTTGCATAATACAATTACTTCAATGTTCCTTAGAAGCCCATTTATTAATCCACGCATGAATTATCATCTTACTGACTGTAACTGAAGAAGGAACATAAATGTTAATTGTAGAAGACAAACCAAGACAAAATAACACAAAGATATGGCACAAGCCAGGGAAAAACCCCAAGACGGGGAAAACCATTGATCACTTCTTCTTATTATCAATATCCAATGCTCAACAGAGAGAGAGTACAATAATATGAGTCAAAATAAACTTGCTAAATTAGTGTTAAAAATAGTCCTGAAGCTTATTTCCTGGTTAGGGTTCTAACAGTCATTGAGTAACCTTCTTCCAATGAATTGTACCCTTTGCTGTCCTTTACAAGACATCCAACAATGTTGCAGGACTTGCGGTTCCTTTTCAAGGCATCCAACATCAGTCCTATGCTAACAGTAATAAGAATATGCTCACAAAGACGGTTAAACTTTCTTTTTACATTGCGGCCCTCTCTTCTTGAATGCAACTAGGGTAAAGGACTCATATTAGGTCATGCGTCCCTTCCACACGTGCTTTCATACTAGCTGTTGTAGCAACATTTCCTGTGGCTTGAACCAGAATACAAATTGTGAACAAATAAACTCCAATACTCACCTTTAAACCAATTTCCTGATCTGTGGCTCCACACAAAGAATGCTACCTTCTCTTGAAGAGATTCACACCCAAAAACCATGAAGAAACATCACTCAAAACTACCCTCAAACCTGTGGCTAGCTGCCTGCTCCTACTCGAACCTATGGGAGATCAATACAACACATCCTCCTTGCTTCTCCAAGCTGTGGTTGCCTCAGAAATAATTACCCAAGAGTTGAATGCAATCTTGTAGGATGATCTCTAATGAAGATGAGGGATCCCTATATATAAAACAATTTGTCCTTATGGAGGCGACGCTGACCTTAACACTTGGAGGCAAAATTTGAATTTCAGATTTTCAATTTTCTTGCCTTAATAAGGTAATGTCTTGTGGAATTTATTTTAAATAAATAAATAATTTTCCTTATCCAAATTTTGTGATTTTTGGTCGATTTTTGTGCTCTCGAAAAGAGGGATTCAATGGAATGTTCATCTCCATCAGCTGTGCAGATCTGAGTAGAGATTGGCCCTAGTTGCCAATTTTAACACTCCCTCTCAACTAGGGAGAATTCCACCTGCCAATCCATCTGCTGTCATAGATCATCATGCCATCCTACCATTATGAACCATCTTTGTCATCATGAACTATATATGTCTTCTTTTCTCTACTATGCTGAACACTGATGTGAATAATAAAGAAGAATTGATCAAGAGTGAGTCACAAGACCTTGCCACTCTTCACTGACAAAAGTCAGTTTGGAGGTAGAACCTCAATTGAAATTAGATCAAGTAGATAAACACCAAGCATCCTAGCATAGAGAGTATGAAAATACATGATGTGTCCATCAGTAGTGCTATGGTCTCTATCCTCATTTCCCAACTCATTGTCCAGATGAGAGGTACTTCCCATGAGTCCCAGACTTCATGGGTAAGATGATGCAGAAACACCAGTAGGGAAAGAGTATATCAAATATTGCTCATAATCACATGTAGGGAAAGGAGAAACCACATTCTAAAAACACACATCACAATCACATGTAGGGAAAGGATAAACCACCTCCTACACGCATGCAAAACACCGAGAGAGGGAAAGAAAGAACCACGTCCTACATGCATGCAGACCAACAATAGTAGGAAGGATCCTATACGTGGGGAAAGGATGGACCACATCCCACCGATATGTCAACCATCAATTGTATGGAATGAGCATCCTACATGTGGGGCAAAGGATGAACCATGTCCCACTAACATGTCCACAACCAGATGCTTGAATGCATCTCTCATTGGGGTACCCATAGGAGAAGGTGAACCACTCATTCTACTCATATGTTGTAGGGGAAGGTGAACCACTCATCCTATGCATATCTCATCATACGTAGGAGAAGGTGAACCACTCACCCTACACACATGTTTCAAATGTAGGGGAAGGTGAACCACTTATCCTACACACATGTCAGCTGGCACAGGGAAAGGTGAACCACTCACCTTGTACACTGTGCACTTATAGGGGAAGGTGAACCACTCACCTTAGGGTCATTTATAGCTCAAAGAAGCACCCCAAGCCCCAAGGAGCTCCTAGAGCTCAATGTTCAACTGAGACCCTCATAGTAGGGTCTTTCTAGGACACCCAACCTCTCTCTCTGAAGGAAGTTAAATCAATCCTTACTAAGGGGTTTTGAGGGGATGTTGGTAACCTGTACATTGATCTTGCAATGTTGGAGCTAGATTTCTCCCCACTGTGCCATATCAAATGAAGTGACGCCACATGTTAAACGGCGGATTCCAACACATGCTCGCATGACTCAAATGGCTTCGTAATAGGCCATGCTATCTGCTTCATTTGTTCAGCCTCAGTGGTTCTCCCAAAATTTAGTCCTTCATTCATCCATAAAATAAAGGTGGATCCCAAGAGATATAGATGTGCTCTTTCCATTTATCTCCAACAATTTTGGCAGAGTACTACTGGTCACAGTTAACATGGATATCTTATTGAGAATGATAGCCTTCACAACTTGTATGTATTCGGATCAGCAACTTGTCCATTTTATTAGAATTTTAAGCTTTAGGAAGAAGTGCATCAAGTCTAAGACAACTCCCACTCACATCGAGAGGATCTTTATCTGTGGAGAAACATCATCAATAGCTGTAAACCGACTATAGCTCCCAAGATCGGAAAAACAACTTCGTCCAAAACATAACCATTGGGCTATCTGCAACCTGCTATTAATCAAGGCCATTCAACCATAGTCATCCGACTTCTGCAGATAAACGTCTTATGGCATGGTCTTTCCATTTTAAAAATCATTAGGCAAGAAGAGCTGACAAGCCATTCTGCCAGGGATTCCATAGCTCCCTCTAAAGACTTACGTCAATTGAACATTCAACCTTTGTCAATCTTCTCCTCATCTTGAAGACGAGACATTATCATGCTACAACTATATCAACAAACTTTCAATTACCAAACTTTAGCAATGCACAAGTAAAGTCTATCACATGTTCTACCCATTCAACTGACATACCTCAACAAAACTATATCAATATAACCTTATTACTGATTTCATAAGTATTATCGACTGAATGAAGATACCAAGGGACTTGCACCATCCTCATCCAAGCAAACCTTATCTGCCATTACACAATTCAAGCTAGTCATATCTCTGAAGTGCAAATCCTAGCAATATTTGTAATGATCCTGTTGTGTCACTGTACTAGCACACAACATATAACCGTAACACACTAGTATGATGTTGGTAATATACTAGTATGATGTTGGTAATATTTGTCAGTCATTCTTCAAAATGTTCTTGGAATTTTAGCAACCTTTATTTCTTCCTTGGTTCATATCCTTGATGTTTAGTGACTGGATTAGGATCAAAGTTATGGGAATTGACCCTAGGCATACCCATATTCATACTGTAATCACCCTATGACCACAGAATTGTTGATCCTGATTGGATTCTAGAGAACTTTCCATCTTTTAATCTGATTTCTTTAGGTTTGTATGAGTGCTGACTGGATTAGCATAATTGCCTATGGTTTTAGTGGAATTGTATCTTGTTGAATGAAATGATTCCCCAAGGTCAGGAATTATTTTCATCTATAGAAACAGTTCCATGCATGACTTAAAAATCAAAACAATATGGTTTAAGCATGGAATGGGCCAACACAGGGTTTACCTAAAGGCTAAAACCTAAACCTAAACACCTTCAT